>JAQISU010000085.1:807500-1352500 GCA_029339505.1 Unio delphinus | reverse complement strand
ACACTCTTTTCATTATACTAATGATAATCATCATAACATCTAAATTTCTATACCTTTTTCTCATTTTTAGACCCCGCTTTATAAATCGTTCCATCCATAATAAATAGAACACACTCCCTGACAAATCCCCTGCCTTGAGTCTTAAATAATCAATTTTATGGTTAACTGCCTATACTCACTTTTGACTGGAGTCCAGATGCAAAACTACACAAAGATATGTGGTTGCATAATGTGCTGAGAGATCATGATATATGCGGCTCGTTAAGAAAAAATGTAGACCATAATCAGCTGACACACTATGTAACAGCAGATCAGACACACTATGTAACAGCAGATCAGACTCTCTAGCTTGCAGCTGAACTCGACACCGTATTCGGCTTAAAATTTCTTGTCAATTTTTTTTTTAATGTTTCAATTTTCCAGGTAAGATTTTAAAAGAAAGTTCCTCCCTTATCACAACTGTAATGAATAAGGGACTTTAAAATTTAAACACTTTACCTATATCAATTTTTAAATATCCAATATATTTGCATTCTTTAATATACTGATGATATTGTACACTGACTAATGTAGAACTCAAATTTTAATAAAAGTAATTAACTGTAATTGACTGTAAAGTATGCACTAGTCTGGGCACAGTATAGACATAAATTTGCTATAACAATGGTTACCACCATAGGGGTCTACTCTCTTTGATAAAGTAATTTTTGCTGGATACAAACATATTTCCCCCCCCCCCCCAAGAGATGAATTGGTACATTGTATGAATTGTATTTCCAAGAGATGAAAGGGTGCAGTGTATGTGTCAAATAAACAATTTTTCTACATCTTTGATGTTGACTTAAATTTTGGAAACTACCTGAATATTTTCCGAGTCATGAAAATACCACTACCAGCAATGTATCAAAGAAATCTCCTAGAATCAATTAATTTTTATCAAATAGGGCTGACATAAATTCATTTTGAATCAAAACTAAGCAGCATAGAAAATAACTGGTACTCTATCAATCAACATTGTTTGATGACCACAGGTGATAAAGACATCTTATTATGTACCACCCAATTAAAGGATATGCATGGATCATTGCCTGGCACTGTGTCCACTTGTTTATAAACTATCATAAAATGTCCAGTGACTAATTCCTAACAAATCAATTTTCAATACATCAAACAGTACTTATCTTTTGACCTTAAGCCAAAATGACTAGTCAATCATGGCTACATAAATAATAAATGGTAGCTACCGTCTGTGTTATTGACTCCAGGTCAAACTATTAAAAATTAAATATGGTCATTTAGTTAGCTTCAATCAGGAGTTATGATTAATTCCTTTTACAGCAAAAAATTTACAGATCTTTTAACTGCTGCACTGAACACAAACTGACCTGTTTAAAGAAGACCTATTCATGAGAGGTGATTCTTAAAATATTTGTAGGAAGTTCAAGCCTTTACAAGTGACATTAATTATTATAAATAAATGCTTTTGTTTCTTTAAAAAATAATTTTAAAAAAAATTCACATGCAGCCTGTATGCTGTTTTACAGTACATGTTCTTAATTAGACTAGTGTGCGTCTTACATAGATAAATACAATTTTTTAACTGAAATGCCATGGGTCAACCCAAAAAGACCATAGCTAAAATAAGGTCAAAATAAGTCAACTAGTCATCAACATATGTCACTTCAAAATGTGCAGTTAAAAAGCAGCTGTGAATAATTCATTCCTAAAAATAATATGACCAATTATTAGGAATATATTTAAACTTAGTTTGATGATGCATACTTTAACACATGTCCACTACAATTATACTAAGCTGAATTATTACACTGAGTCCTAATGCCACCATATGGTTGTAGGGTGGATGGGGAATACCCACCTGCTTTCCGCATTTTTCCGGCAGAGGAGGCCGGGGTTAGCCTACTTTTCCGTGGAGGTGCTTTGGCTGAAATAATAGCAGAGGAAAGATGCAACCAACTGAAAATATACCAGGGTCAAGCACATGCAACAAAAAATATGCAAAGATCAATGTAGCTGAGAATTTAGGTTATGGATACAAAGCAGTTATTCTTGCATACCAAAATATTTAATACAATGAAACAAAAATTATAATGGTACACCTATCAATTTTCTAGTCAGTCATTTCCTAGAAACTCTCAAACATTAGAACAACAAGTTTTGCATTTATAAACATTGATGTGCAGGCACATATCAGCTAATCAGAATACAATTTGGTTTACGACTTGCATTTAAGTTTGTATTAAAAAGGTTGAAATATTAAGCATTTCTCGTTTCTCTGTTGTTTTCAAGGATTTTTTGAAAAACTGATAGGTGGAAAACATCGTTATCACAGTACTCCAATCTATATTGCAAGATCACATCTTGTTGTCACTAACAAAAAATCGAGATCATAAATCCATACGATGCATCATGAATTCCATCATACTATGCATCAGGATCTAGTAATCAACATCGATTATAATAGACTTTGTTCATCGATTTTTCATTACATATGCATAGCTCACTTCTGAAACATGCATCAGCTCAGGTTAAAAAATATTTTATAATCTGATTCCAATTAATGACAATCCAGTCCCCATTTCATTTACTGGCCAATTTTTTCCCCACTGATTTTGGGGTTGCTCCAATGCACAAATCTCACTCAATACAAAACAACAAAAACATCCTTATGCAGAAATGATAGGAACCCCATCACATTTATTAATTTAAATATCAATGAAAATGCCACTTCTCCCAAAGCAACAAAACCAATACCTGCAAAAAAAGGAATCCACAGTACAATGTATCTATGTCTATGAGATTGTAAAGGGTATCATTCATAAGGTGATGATCATAAAACATAAATGAATACATATATAATGAGATTTAAAGGGTTTGAATTGGACCCTTACATTTTTTACCCAAGGGAAAAATAATACTGTAATTGAAAGAATAAAGATGAATTATTAAACCAGGGAACGGTCAGTAATTGTCTTGGTATATACAAGTTCTATTCACTCCCACTTCCCATTCCTACCTGATGATGGAGAAAAGCTTCCTGTCAAACAAGGGCATACATACCTGATGATGAAGACCAGCTAAATTTCACAGCAATCCCATGAAAATGATAGAGTAATTGTATTTTAAAAGCAGTCCTATACATTATATTAAGCTTGAAGTCAAACAGGGCAAGAACTGTTTTTTAAAAAATTGCAGGAGCAGCACAAAGATTTATTAATACATACATTTTTATGATACCAAGTCTGAAGGAATACCAAAAAATGGCAACACGAGTTGTGTTCACAATATTCAGCTGTGTGATAAAAAGGGCAATAACTCAACATAAATTACAAGAGCACTGCGAATGGTCAACAAGGATGTCTTCAGATGAAGATCAACAAACATTTAATGATGACCTGTCATACACTACACCCAAAATGCAAGTCAAAGGGGCAAAAACTCTAATGACAAAAGCACAGGAACAGTAGCTTGTTACTACACTCATCTTATGGCCATAATATCTATAACTATAACACTATAAAAATATCAACTTTATCAAATGTCAACAACAAAGAGCCAATATATCTTTATATATACATAAATATGAAATTGATAAACAATTTCTGCTTAGTACAATTTAAAACTTGCCTTTTAAAATAACATACAAACTTTAACTACAAATCTGTATCCCATAATTTACCAAACAGTAATAAATATGGTAAGGCAGTTCCTTCTATAAGCAATAAGTTGGTTGGTATGCTGGTTTTAATCTGATTGTGAACACAATATTGACTATATCATGAAAAGGAAATGAAAACGTGCTGCTCCCACACCCCACCCCTGACACACTTAAGGTGGGGAGTGTGGAATGGCATACAAGACACCATCAAGTCATGATACTTCCTTGGGCAAAGTATCATGAAAAATCACTCCAACCAATGCATAGTTATGGCTGAGACAAGCAAATGCTGACTAATGGACAGAAGGACATCAAAACATAATATATCCAGCTTAACACATGCATATACTAGTGAAAAAATGTAAGTGAAATTTAAATGCATAGCTTGAAATCAAGCTTAAGCATAAACTTCAACCTGCTGTCTACATCCAATGCCTTCAATGCCAATGCTATAACCTGCTGTCTACATCCAATGCCTTCAATGCCAATGCTATAACCTGCTGTCTACATCCAATGCCTTCAATGCCAATGCTATAACCTGCTGTCTACATCCAATGCCTTCAATGCCAATGCTATAACCTGCTGTCTACATCCAATGCCTTCATTGCCAATGCTATAACATGCTGTCTACATCCAATGCCAACAATGCCAATGCTATAACCTGCTGTCTACATCCAATGCCTTCAATGCCAATGATATAACCTGCTGTCTACATCCAATGCCTTCAATGCCAATGCTATAACCTGCTGTCTACATCCAATGCCTTCATTGCCAATGTTATAACCTGCTGTCTACATCCAATGCCTTCAATGCCAAGGGCATAGCTTAAGCTAAAAACATCAAGAAGTTGAGGTCAAAAGCATTTTGTAATTGCTATAAAGAGAAAAATGCCTGAGATAAACAAATGCTTAGCAATAGAGTCAACAAGCTTTGAGAACAGGCATCATCTAAGGATTATTGAATATTATTTTGAAAGCATTAAATCATTGATGAGTGGAAGGAAGAAGATATTTGTCATAACTAACACTTGATATAAGTAATTTATATAGCAAACTTATAGCAGAAGATTTAATAACAGCACAACGAAAACATTCATAAAAAACACTGGCAAGCACTTGCATTCAACAAACAAGATGCCAATTTTGTATATGTGACATAAAACAATCTTTTAGTTCAATTTATAATATTCATCAATCTAAAAATGTTGGTTAGTAGGTTTTTAATGGCATTTAAACAAATTATTTGCAAAATCATTAGAAGCAAGTGGGAGCTAAATGCCTATCAGGACACATCGAGGCAGTTGACCAGAGCTGACCTGCATTAGAATCGAACCTGTGACACTTTGATTAAGAAGCTATGTTCCACCATTCAAGGTACCCAATCTAAAACTGTTAAATCTGATGCTGTACATTGCCAAATTTTTTGCTTTGAAGATATTTTATATATTTGCTTCTTTTTAAAAAAATTAAATTTCAATGTTTGAAACTTTTAACTTTTAATTGGATTTCATATTGATACCTACCATATTTTATGTACTTAATTCTTACCAGTCACAAAAATAAAAACATTGCAGATATTTCACAATATATGATAGGTGAAGCTCTAATTAAAAGCCCCTCAAAGGGACTGTTGATTTACTGGCTAAAAAGATTTTCCACGAATCTAAAATTAGACTTTTATCTCTTTAATTGCCGAATACAGAATTCTGGTGCATTAATAAGTCTATCAATACTGGAAGTCAGATCAACACTTCTGTCACTCTAACGTCCTTTATTATAACACACTTCCTGTTACAAAGTAGCGTAGTCCTGCTGCTTATTTAATTAATTGGAAGGAAATATTACATCATAATGTTCATTATAAGGTGACCAACATGGTGCAGTTTACGGCTGAGAAAGTACCACATATAACCACTCACAAGTCCCATCAACATAGACCCTGATTTGCCATTGCAAAATGCTCCTGCAGATCATGCTCTATGTTCTTTATTTTACTGATTATTCAAAGTGTGTTCAGTTTGCAGTTGGACTAATGAATGAGAATATATGGTATTTTATTTCCAACTTAGACATGACCAATGATTTTGAATGGTTGTAACAACCTACTGTTCATTCTACTTCCTCTTATAAATGTAAACAAATAAGAGTGTGCGCACACACACACACACACACACACACACACACAGAATTTCTTACTGGATAACATGCCATGCTATAAACAAAGTCTATCATTTCTGTTAGGTAAGTATATTTTGAGAAAAATGCATTGCTTGGTCCTGTTATAGGCATATACATATTTCTGATAATTCCCATTTCCAATGTTAAGAAAGGGGAAAAACTAAAAATCAAGTAAGGTAATGCAAGCAAAAAACATGCACCTTTCGGGCTGGCACTAATTGTAAAAGCACCAGCAGACAAATCCTCACTTGACATAGAAGCATCATAAGTTTCATTAGAAATTCTCTCTGGACCATCTAAAGCCTTTGAATACATGGATTTTGGACGCATTTTTTGACGACTAGACTTGTCAGGCTTTTTTAAATATCCATCATCCTCATTTTCCTTTCTCTGCAAGTACTGTTGGAAGATGATTTCCCGTCTAGGTTTTTCTTCTCCCTTCCTCCTTTCTGCTTCATCCTGCTTAAGCCTGGTGATGAAATTTCATAATTTTAGAAATAATTATAGAAATAATTTTATTTTTAAATTGACATCAACACTGGTATGCATGAAACAATCGAAGTATGTGATGTAGCCTCGCCAGATGTTTGTATGTGGATAACATTGCATAACACATTACAGTTCCCATCAGAGATGTGCAGCCATTGGATATAACTGTGATGATCTGAAGATTGACACAGTGGTTTTAGAATTTTGATCCATTGGGGAGGGGGGCACTTTTTCATCTATGATTTATATATATATTCGAGGCCAAGTGCAAACTAAACAGACCCAGATCTGTGATTGCATGTGTTGGCAGATCTAAATGTATGCAATAAGTCAGTAGTAATCACTTGAACAAACAGGACCCTGATCCAATAGCACATTATGTGACTGCAGATCAAGCTCTATGCTTTTGGTTGTTTGACTTGGCTTCTAAACAAGAATATAATTCAATAAAAAATATTAAGTCATTTCAGGTGTTTTTATATCTTACATTGCTCAAGATCGAGCTTTCTAACTCAGAATGAGTGTCCTAGTGGCTATGGTGTCTGATGCAGGAGCGGGAGGTCATGGGTTTGATCCCCGGCCGAGTCATAGCAAAGCCTTACAAAAATAGTACTAACAGCTGCCTCACTTGGTGCTCAGCATTAAGAGGTTAGTATTAGGACTGGTCGGCCTGGTGTTAGGATAATGTTACTGGGTGGGACATCATGCAACATGTCTGAGGCATTATGTCCCAGTGCCAGACATCACTATAAACTGCCCCACTGCAGACATCATAGCAAAATGACTGAAAAATTGTTAAAGCTACATTAAAAATCCTAATCAAACAAACCAACTCAGAATGCAAATGAGAAGGGCATCGATACATATGCAAAATGATCTTAGAATTTTTATCTAACCCTCACCCAGGGGAAATATGTTGATTTGTAACTCTACTAAAGTTGCCATCCAAAAACTATATATTCAAAAGCTTATCCAAAAGTTCATGGATGAAACCATACCTTAACAAAGTTTTACTACCAACCATTTCCAAATAAATTTGTGACATTTTGTCAGGTTTAGCAGATACAAGTTTCTTTACTTATGGTGACTCAGTACTGTGTGCATTTCACTAGGAGGGGCTTAAATTGTGACTTCAGTCTCTTAGAAAATTACATATTAAACTTCAACAAATGCCAATCAAAGAAAACTTTGAGTGACATGTGAAGTCTAACTGACACAAAAAGAAGAGAATTTTTAATGATGCAATGGTCAATTGTAAAATTAAACTTGAATGAATTCAAACAAAAGATACACCAACAATTTATTAAGCTGTGTAATAATGTAACTTACAGAGCAGGGGGCACAGGCAATTTTTAAAAGTACTGCTGACACCGATTTATAATAAAGGGCGAGAAAGTTCAAGTGAAGCCAAAGCAAGAAAAACCTGACCACAGTAAGGCCATACTGATTACTAAAGCAATAATTTGTGGATATGAAGTAGTCCTACTAGTTAAATGGGTTACCATATTTACTCACTTTCAAGTCAAAACACCATAGCCACTTATCCCCTCTATCATAATGTACAAGCAGAACAGTGTCTACGTTACTTGTTATACTGATTACTCCTAACAGACTGCATAGACTCAGATCTGAAGGTGTGTTATGTAGATACAGTAGGCTCAGATTTGAAGGTGTGTTATGTATGTACAGTAGGCTCAGATCTGAAGGTGTGTTATGTATATACAGTAGACTCAGATCTGAAGATGTGTTATGTAGATACAGTAGGCTCAGATCTGTAGGTGTGTTATGTATATACAGCAGAAGAATGATTAAAGTAATGTAGCAAAATTTCAGTGCATGACTTAACTTGGCAGGACTTGTGATCTTCACAGTTGCTCGGGGTATTCTTACATGACCCTAAATACACTGTAATTCATCTATTTTATGAAATAGTTGCAATGCTTTTAAAAGTACAACACAGATGCTCAGAAATAGCTAGTAAATAATGTACAGAAATGTTAAGACAGGATCATTTTAACTGATTGATATATGCAATGTCCACAAATTTTGCAACAACTCTTGCCATTTATAATGTTTACTGAGCACACACACAAAAAAAATTTTGGATATGTAACTGATATGGACTCTTAGGTATATCTAACTGATATGGACTCTTAGGTATATCTGACTGATATGGTCTCTTAGGTATATCTAACTGATATGGACTCTTAGTTTCATTTAACTGATATGGACTCTTAGGTATATTTGACTGATATGGACTCTTAGTTATATCTAACTGATATGGACTCTTAGGTATATCTGACTGATATGGACTCTTAGGTATTCTTAGGTATATCTAACTGATATGGACTCTTAGGTATATCTAACTGATATGGACTCTTAGGTATATCTAACTGATATGGACTCTTAGGTATATCTGACTGATGTAGTCTGTTGAGTTGATCCTTATCATCACTTGGGGCAATGTTAAGGCAACCAAAATGTACTAGATGATATCGTGTAATTTTTCGACACAAACGTCGGGGCAAATATTTTTTTAAAGTTCCAGAGTTGTCCCCAGCAGAATCTGATTATTCCCTTTTAATCTTCTGTGCTATTTAAACTTAAGAAGAGGCTTACTGTCCTTTTTTTCTCAAACATGTATCATTTGATAAATGCAAGTTTTAGAAAACTGGATCCAAATGAAACAAGAACTGGGACTTTATTTTTTATTTCTATATTTCTTGCTAGTCATATCATAAGGGTTGTCAGGTCTGGAATACAAATGAGGGACATAACAAGGTCCTGTACAGCAAATGATTTGTATTCAAATCTGAATAACAAACTAAGGCAAATGTTATTTAAAAACTGAATTTCATATTTCAATTCATTATTTTGCTTCTGTAGTCACAAAGCTTGAAAATCTATTAAACAAGGCATGAATGGCTGTAGTAAAGCAAATTTTAGTTATGTATGTGGTGTAATCGATCTATAAGCTTGATGACATGAACCCAAAAAATATTAAAAAAATATTAAGCTTAATTCTTCTAATAAAATGGAATAACAATTCTTGCAATAACAATTCTTGTAATAAAATGGAATAACAATTCTTGTAATAATATGGAATAACAATTATTGCAATAACAATTCTTGTAATAATATGGAATAACAATTATTGCAATAACAATTCTTGTAATAATATGGAATAACAATTATTGCAATAACAATTCTTGCAATAGCAATTCTTGTAATAATGTGGAATAACAATTCTTGCAATAACAATTCTTGTAATAATATGGAATAACAATTATTACAATAACAATTCTTGTAATAAAATGGAATAACAATTCTTGCAATAACAATTCTTGTAATAATATGGAATAACAATTATTGCAATAACAATTCTTGCAATAGCAATTCTTGTAATAATGTGGAATAACAATTCTTGCAATAACAATTCTTGTAATAATATGGAATAACAATTATTGCAATAACAATTCTTGTAATAATATGGAATAACAATTATTGCAATAACAATTCTTGTAATAATATGGAATAACAATTATTGCAATAACAATTCTTGTAATAATATGGAATAACAATTATTGCAATAACAATTCTTGTAATAATATGGAATAACAATTATTGCAATAACAATTCTTGTAATAAAATGGAATAACAATTATTGCAATAACAATTCTTGTAATAATATGGAATAACAATTATTGCAATAACAATTCTTGTAATAATATGGAATAACAATTATTGCAATAACAATTCTTGTAATAATATGGAATAACAATTATTGCAATAACAATTCTTGTAATAATATGGAATAACAATTATTGCAATAACAATTCTTGTAATAATATGGAATAACAATTCTTGCAATAGCAATTCTTGTAATAATATGGAATAACAATTCTTGCAATAGCAATTCTTGTAATAATATGGAATAACAATTATTGCAATAACAATTCTTGTAATAACAGGTAAAACAATTCTTGCAATAATGTCTTGTAATAACATGTAATAACAATTATTATAATAACATCTATAGAAATAACAAGTTCTCAATAAATCAACAATAGAACCATATTTTAGTTACTGTTTACAATTCTTGTCAAAGCACAAAAAAGGGGCACATGATGTTCTCTGCATCACTCGATACAATTGGTCTAAATACTTGGTAAAAACTATTGAATTATAATTCAGTCCAATTAAGTTCATTTATATTTGACTTGTAAGATATAAAGATCCATTGAGATACTGGTCTTATAAAAGTGGAATAGCTGTGTCTATGTAGTGACCTTAGAATCCATGAAAGAAAATTTATACTGATGTAAATTTTCGCCACTTTATTTATTACCTGACCATCATTATGTGTTTCTGATCTATATGGTTAATCAGTGCAAGGAGATAATGGTCTGGACATGTCATAGAGGTCAGTTATACAGTTTCTAACATATATGATGTAACTGAGTGGACATGGTGTCGACAAAACCTACCTGCAAGCTTAAATGCATGCAGTAACTGATTGAAGAGTTCTGCAACATACACATATACTGGTAACTGAAGAAAAAAAATTATATATATATATATATATATATATATATATATATATATATATATATATATATATATATATATATATATACACACTATAACTGCTCTATTTGCCCCAAGTGAAATTCCCAGCTTTCCCGAACTTTAGGCATTTTTTGCAGAAAAAAACTGGGAGAAACCTACTTTATTCTCAACCTTTTCACCATTTTTCCAGTAGTAAGGCATCCTGTATTTATTGCAACTGATGCAAAACCCACCTTGCTTCCTCTCGTTTACTTGCCAATTCTGCCTCTTTCTCCATTCTCTTTCTTTCCAGCTCCTCCCTTCTCCTTTGCTGCATCTGAACCAGTTTTTCTTTCTTTCTCTGCATGTCCAAGTCGACCTTTTTATTAAAATATAAATAATTACATGGAAAGACAATTTAATTCTGTGACACCTCTACTAGAGTGGACATTGAAGCCTGCCTTAACTGACACATCTATACAAAGAGCACCTGAACAAAACTGAATCTTCCTCTGGTACTGATCATCTGTCTAACATAAAAAAAGATACTTACTTTTGTTACTATGAACTATTAAAAAGGTGATTTCATTCATGCAGATATTGACATTACTGTTTGAAACAAGCCTTGAAACATGACTAAGTCATGAACTTCGAGGTCCGAAATTACTGTCAGAGTAAACTTACAGGTATAAATTCAAATTGCATGTGATAGACTTACTATAAATGATATGCAGGTATTGAGTATCCAAGAATAGACTGAATGGATGGTAGTTATCAGGAAAAGAAACAATAAATCATGATATATTTAACAGGAGGTTATGATCTTGTATGCATTTCTCATCTACTTAGTAAGTAATTTTCCATTACCTGCATACTGAATAGAAAACCTAGCAACATACCATTTAAGTTCTTACCTTGACAATAGGACTCTCTTCTTGTCCTATCATGAAACCAACTCCCGGTGTGTGTTGCTCTGACAGAACAGAATCATCCTGCTGTGATCCTGATTTGTTCAGTTCATGACTAGTTTCAAATGGTTTTTCATCTTGCTGTGGTGCAACTACTTTCTGCTCAGGAACACTTGTCTTCTCCTTATGAGCTTTCATCTTTGGCTTTTGTCTCCTGGGTGAATCTTCACCAAAGGAAACAAAAAAGCCACCTCCATCAGGTTTTGCCAATGATAGCTGTTCACTATCAATTGGAACTGAACTATCACCAAGTCTTTCAGATCCACTAGAATCATATGAAGCCTGATCCTGTGTACTGCAAGTCTTCAACTTCCTTTTCTATAGGACGAGTCTTTGGTTGTGAGTCTTGATTCAGAATTTGCATCGCCGTTTCCACTGATGAAGAAGACTCCTGGGTAGTCTGAACAAGCTCTGGCCTGGGTTGGAAACCATTTCCAGAGTATGGAACTGCTGATTCAGCAACATGAGATGAAGGCATCATGGAATGTTGAGGATGACTTGAGACTGTGTGTAAAACATCAGAATGAAGAGATGGTTGATAAGTGGGCACTGGCTGTGAGGGTGATCCGTACATGGAATGAGGGTATGGCTGATTGGGAGGAGATATCAAATGCATTGTGTGTGGAGAATATCCATGTGGAAACATCTGACTAGGACCGTTAGGATACATATGGGATGGTGAATGCTGGTATGAGGGTATCCCTATATGCTGTTGTGCCCCTGGCCCCATAATGTACCCCCCATAGTGGCCACCTGGCTGCATACCAATATTGGGTGCAATATGACCATACTGGTTTGGATTGGGGTAAACTGCTCCCGTTATATGAGAAGAACTTTGCAAATATGGCTGATAATCATGTGGATAAGTTGGTGGATGTGTCATGGTGTTGGCTTGAGGCTGAGACATCATTCGTACATGTGGCAAAACAGGTGGAATCACATGACCTTGACTCTGAACATATGGCCTATTGGGAAATTGACCTGCATCGGTACGTGCTGGATAACCAAGGTATTCATGTTCACTTCCTTGAGAAAAGTTCTCTGGAGCTGCAGGTAATGTCTTCTTTGTTGCTTCCAAAGCTTTTGTTGGTGATCATGATCCCGATCTCGATCGTGTGGAGGACTCAACTGATTCTGATCTGGGAGGTGAAACTTTTGGAGAAGAAACTTTGCTTTTTGCACCAGTTGAAATATCTGATGTTGAGCTTTGTATCTTTTCTTTTTTCAGGGATAGTTTCATAATTTCACCCTGCAAGTCTGTTAAACTTCTGTTCAACCTATCAAGGGAACTACTGTATTCATCGTAATTATCACCCTTCTCTGTTCCACTTCTAGACATGTCTTTCTCTACTGATGACTGTGAACTAGACATTCCAGAAGATTCGCTTTGATCAGAAGCAACTGGCTTAGAACCAGCATCTTCATCATCTTTAAACAATTTCTTCAAACGTTTTCTATTGTCTGCTGAATGTCCTCTCTTGAAAAAGCACGAGAAGACTTGACCTGTCGGGTTGGTGACTGTGGTGGGGTCTCAAATTCATCTTCTTGAGTTGATTTTGAGGAGTTAGTTGAGGCCTCTATTTGCTTTTCATTACTTCTCTGTCTGAATGATAACTGTGATGTGGTACCTTGTCCTGTTGACGTTGACAGGTCACTCCTTGAGAGGCTACTTTCATTACTCTCCTCAGAACCATCTTCTTCCATCGACTTCTCCTTTGGTTTAGCAACAACATGCAGAAATGCAGCTTTCCCCATTCTTTGTCTCATTTTTTGTTGTTGAATTTCAGCCTGTCTTTTCTTCTTCTCAATAGATTTTCTTTTCTCTTCCAGTTTTAACCGAATCTTCAACGGCTCTGCAGGGACTGGCTGAGACACATCACCTCCTCCATTCTCCAGATTCTGACATGCATCCTCAGGACTGGAGCTGCTGGTCTGTGCATTTTCTTGCCATGTTGTCTGATTTGGCAGAGGTGCAAATGTCGTCCTCTTCTTAACTTTCTTGGGGCAAGTTTTCTTGAGCGGACTTCGCAGTCCCTCTGTTCCATGTTGCATGTATACAAAACCAGAATTATCAAAGGTGCCTAAATTTTCCTTCAGTCTCTTCATTTGTGCAAAGATCGTCGTATTTTTAGCCTTTTCTGGATTATCTAATATATTTGTGGGTTGATCACACACCATAACTGGCTTCTGACTTCTATATGCTTCTGGCGTAGCTGTCACCTGTACCTTACTGAGTATTGTATCACACTGTCTTTTCATCTCATCAGATTCCCTGGTTTTATGATCTTTGTGAATTTTATGAGACTCGTGGTCCGAGAAATCTCCGGAGCTTCGACTACTAACACTCCCTTCACGAGAGGCCTTAATATCACTATCGTCACTCACAACAGTCCCAGCAGCCCCTGCTGTCTCAGGAGTGTAAATGTGATCAGCAACTGTATAACTGTGTCCTGTTTCCCTCGACACATCGGACCTATGACTCTGAATTATTTGTGAATCTCCTATGCTACCTGTGATAATAAATGCATCAAACCCTTTCCTCTGCTGAGTCGCTGGAGTTACCTGCCCTTGTAAAGGCAGAATTAAATATTCACTCCTTGCAGTCAATTGATTCTCTGGTAAAGGAGTTATTCTATCATCATCAAAATTTGAACCACTTGATTCTGATTTAATTTCATCGGAAAATGTTTCTACACCAGGTTTTAAAATTTTTGGAGATTTTTTTGATTCATCATCACTCCTTTCTTCTTCCTTTGTATGACTATTTGTTTTCTCCTTTGCTGGCAACAGTGGCTCTATATTATCTCCCTTTGATTTTGACTGTTCAACACTAGATGTCCTTGAAGGAACACCTGAATTTACACTCTCAACTTCCAAATAATCTGGATGTGAAGAGTCTCGAATATCTGGAGGCCACAAATGTTCAGATACAGAATATGTTCGTGCAGAGTCTGTCCTAGGCGAAATTTCAAATTCCCCTAAGTCTATACTTTCACTTGAAAAACTTTCATTGAGCTCTGACTCAATGCGTACATTAGCTAGTAAGTTGCTTCCCTTGCTAAGGGATGTAGTGTCCAGGAGTCCATTCTGTTCTTTAGGACTGAAAAAAAAACCAATAAGACTCTTTTAAAGATGAGGGAAAATAAGAATCAATACCTCCTAAGCTTATGGCAAGGATACCATGAAGGGCATATTATATGCATCCCAATGTTCACACTCCTTTATGTATCCAATGACATGGCATGGTTGAGTCTGAATATAACAATGGATCAGAGTGAACTCAACCTTTAGTCAAGGTTAAGGTATGCAGTCTAGAATTAAACTTACTATGCAGAGATCAATGCTTTATAAATAGTCTGCTCATGTCTGTGACTCTGAATATTACAATGGGTCACAGCAACCTCAAAATTTGGTCAAGGTCAAGGTAAACAGTCTAGAACTAAACATACTATTCAGATATCAATACTTGTAAAATAGTCTTGTCATGTCTGTGACTGTTAAGTTTAAGATACTAAAATCAATCTGCTTCTTTATTTCAAGCCAGTCATAAAATTTGAACAAGAAACCTACTGTAGAATATAAAAATAATTACTGTGTAAAATCGTTTTTTTCAAGCGACACTGAAACTGACTTCTGACCTTATGACCCCAAAAGCAACAGGTTTCTCTCATATCCTAAAAACCAACTCTCAACACTCTTTGGTTATTGTATTGTCTAGAGCTAAATTTAAAGTTGAAAACATTTTCCTTTCCTCAGTCAGTGACCTTGACTCTAGACCTTTTTACACTCAGTGTCGATAAATTTCTTTCTTATAGAAAGTGTAAGTCATCTGCAGATTTTGGTGAAGGTACTTAGCTGAGAACTGAAATTTGTTTGCAAATCTCCCATTACTCCGACCCCCCCCCCACACACACATGAGTAGTCTTCTAACTTACTCTAAATGCAAGCATGCCAAAAGTTCAAAGTATGTAACAAAAACAATGATGATTGTGTTGAAATTATTTGACATTTTTCAGTCAGTGACTTGGACCTTTGACCTCAAAATCAATAAGTTACTTCCCAGGTGCAAGCCATCCACAAAGTCTGATCCTTGTCTGTGATTCACAACAAAGAATGAAGAACAAATGTTATTGTCAAAAAGATTATTTTGCAGTGAGTCTCAATGACCTTCAGGTTTGGACTTTTGACCCCCAAATTATCAGACTTCTTCATTAGTATAGGTATAAAATGTAAACTCAGTCTGAGATCCAGATCTGTGATTTGGATGTAAAATTATTCGGAGGAATTCTGGACACTTCAGTGGCTTAGTGGTTAGTGTGTCTGCTTTGAATGCAGGAAGTTACGGATTCAAACCCAGGCCAAATCATAACAATTAAAATGTTACGAAAAGCTGCCTTGTTTGGTGCTCAGCATTAAGAGGTTAGTGTTAGGACTGGTTGGTGTGATGTCAGTATAATGTGAATGGGTGGGACATCATGCTACATGTCTGCAGCAAGATGCCCCAGTGCTAGACATCATTATAAACTGCCACACTGCAGATGTCATAGTGATATAACTGAAAATTTGTTAACGCTACATTAAAAATTCAAATCACGCACACACACACACACACACAAATTTATTCTGCTAATCATTCTGCATTGCATGTAATGTTATTTAGTGATATATTTTGAAGTTCTCATCTGATGCAATTAAAATGCTTCATAACCAACATTTAAGACAGATAAAGAAGATGACTAGGGCAAAAATGCTGAATCTCATAACAGTCTAGCTAGATAAAAAAAACTTGGTCAATCCAGTAGTATCTGTCAATCAACTATTGCATAATGGAAAATAAGACACTAATCAAAATGCCAATTAATGTCCAATTTTATTGCATAAACTAGATCTGAACTGGTAGGGTCTGGATAGTTGGATATGAGTCAGGAGTCATCAACTTAGTTATTATTACCTATTTGCTGTTTCTGTTATGGTAAATCATTTATTTCCTTTTCCTGGGGTTAATGGATCAAATCTGGATCAAAATTGGTAAATCTGGATCAATCTTATTTGCTGTACTGATAATTTCTATGTGTCAGAGGAGACCTTGATTCAAAGTTGTAAATGTACATCTGGACCTTATGGTTCATTATGTACCAGCATATATGCGTCTATACTATTTGTTGTATTTACAAGTCAAAGCTATCAGTATCTGTCAGCTTTTTATACACCAGGCATAACTTTAAACTACAAATGTAACCTGAAAACTGAAATGTCACCATTACATTTGCACAAATAAAAAAAATTTATATTTATGCAAATTCATTCATAGAATTTCAACAATTAGATGAAATTCATATGACTAGATATAGCCTGTCATTAGAGTTGCTATCATAATATATATTTTTCAAAGAAAGCTGGAAGAATGAAATAAACGTCATTCTTAATTACAGTGATAAAGGACAAACTTTTGCAGACAAGATATACAGAGAGCAAAAATATACAAGTAAACAATACACCTTACTGAAAGTTATATGAAATGATGGGGTTGGGCCAAGGGAGATAACTTTGAAGTATAGCATTAAACTTTTCGATTTCACACATACCAACATATAAATTGTTTTCATACATCAGACCCTATTCTGGTTAACCTGGAATGTTTAAAAGATCAACACATTAAGCTTTATGTATAATAAAATTAAAGTGTGAAAACAAATACAAAAATGTACATCTTCTACAAGAAAATATTGCCTTACAATTGTTGTTGCGGGGCTTAACAGGTTGTCAGCACATGATAGGCCATCCATGATGGCTAGTACCAATGATGAAGGGAAAACCCCAGGAAGAACCAGACCAATGACAAGCTACTGGCAAACTTTCTCACATAACCACATTGGCTGAATCCAATATCCAAACATGCGCACATACACAGGATTGCCTTATGGAATTTAATTCATTAATACATAATGAGCTGCAGATACATGACTATGGCAGCTTTACTGGGACATAAAGATAGTGGGGACACTGAATTGAATACAGGCAAACGTGTAAATAGCGGTCATTCATAGGGAAATGGTAGAACTGGCTGTTGCACATAGGTGACTTCTGTATACAGTTTGAACAATTAAAACAAATACCACATATCAGTTATTTATATTATTATTTTATCAATATTTATTTATTTGTGTTGTCCTAACAACTTTGTTATAAAAGTGTTTTATTGCATTGCAAATATATGCCACCTGTTTCTTTAAGAATAACTCTATTTGCTATTCCCATTTCAAGTGCTTCTATTGCCACAACTGGTCTGACAGGATTAGGTACAGGGCATCAGACAGTCCTATCAGCTTGGGAAGTTTGACAGTGCCTCCATCTATTAGGGGAATACCTGAAACAAAAAGGAAACACTGATATATTTTCCATTGATTAACTTGGTGTGTCATGTTTTATAGCAAAGACAGATCACGTCATTTGTTAAAATTATTTACTAATTTTTTAGTGGGGGCTTTCATGCAAATTAATTGGTACTTAGTTCTCATTAATAACCATGATTTGTGAATAGATGTCAAGTAAGCTAATCCCCACAGTGCATGATCTTAGACTGGTTATATAAACTCACTTCTGATTCACAGAATCGTTATCTGCTGATCAATAGTATTATGGTTTACAAGAATGGTATCAGACATGTCAAAAATAAAGAATTAATCTTTAAATCATGCACAAGAATCATGCTCTTCTATGAATCATTAAGGCATGCTACTACAGGG
Organism: Unio delphinus; assembly: GCA_029339505.1. Classification (NCBI taxonomy): domain Eukaryota; kingdom Metazoa; phylum Mollusca; class Bivalvia; order Unionida; family Unionidae; genus Unio; species Unio delphinus. The sequence goes on along the minus strand of JAQISU010000085.1, from coordinate 1,333,896 downwards.
GACTTGCACATAAACCCCTAAGGAATTCAACCACAGAATTAGTGCTCATAAATAACACCAATAAACCCTTAAGGAATTCAACCACAAAAGTAGTGCTTGTAAATTACACCAATAACCCACTAAGGAATTCAACACAGAATTAGTGCTCATAAATAACACCAATAAACCCCTAAGGAATTCAACCGTAAAAGTAGTGCTCATACATAACACCAATAAACCCCAAGGAATTCAACCACAAAAGTAGTGCTCATAAATAACACCAATAAACCCTCAAGGAATTCAACTACAAAAGTAGTGCTCATACATAACACTAATAAACCGTCAAGGAATTCGACCGCAAAAGTAGTGCTCATAAATAACACCAAAAACCCCTAAGGAATTCAAGCACAGAAGTAGTGCTCTTTAATAATACCAATAACTCACCAAGACAGTCAACCACAGGAGTCATGCTCATAAATGACACGCCAAAAACCCATACAGTTAGGGTGGAACAATTCATCCATATATTTATCATCAATATTAACTGTACACATATCAATACAATAGATGGATCATCAATAATTTAAGAAATACTTACGATATAAAAGTTATTTTATTCTTCTGAAGTCGTGAATAATTATTATCAGTTTGTCTAGTTATTCCTTTAAACACAGAATTCATTTAAAATAGCATTTTCAGTCATAAGCACTCATTTTTATTAATAAAACAAAAAAGACTAATTAAGAATACTCGTTCACCATTTGCAAATTAAAATTAATTTGAAAGCTACACTATTGGTGTCACATGGTGAAATATGTTACATTCAAGTATCATTTCTGGTTATAACTTATTGCTTGTTATTGCTTGTTCTGTCTTTTAAATATTCATCTGAAACAGCATTGTCAGTTCTAGGCACTCATTTTTATTAGTAAAATGAAAAAGACTATAACTGAGAATACTCGTCGCCATCTGCAAATTAAAGCAAATTGATACGGTTTGTAATGTCACCCCCCCCCCATTCCATGCTAATTGTCTTCACACATCAACATGTTCAGCATGAAGAATACAATGCACACATGTTCCACATATATAATGAGGTACTTTACTCATCATGTAATAAATACTTTTATGCAAAGTTTCTAGGTTGAATTGTATCTTGTCTACTTTGGTCAATTTGAAAGCTACATTACTGGTGTGTCAAATGTTGAAATATGTTACATTCTTGTATCATTTCTGGTTATTGCTTGTTATTGCTTGTTCCATCCCAGGATAAATAATAACAACCAATCAGGAATTACTGTAGCTTATTCCCACCAAGACAAATGTGAAGTCCTAGCAAAGAAATAGAAAAAGTCTGTCAGGGCATGTGATTGTTTGAATCATGAATAATTTGTACAAATCTGAACATGATGCACTAGAACTCTCTCCAATCTTTTGCAAATCCCACATATGAAAATGTGTTTGGTAAAGTGTATAACCTTTAACCATTATTGTAACAGAATCTGTTTTTCAGGTGGCAACTGTTTGCAAATCTGGGTTCATCAAGCAAGACATGAATGGTTGTTAAACTATATTTGATTGGCACATTGTGCCCTGGAATAAGTATTATAGCATAGTTTGAACCATTCATGAAGGAAGTTCTCATTGGGTGAAAGAAAATGGAGAAAACTGCCATACCCTAACTGTTCCTGAAGGTATGAACCCAAACTCTACAGTGATACACTGCATGCTAACAACTGAATATTACACATGTCTGATTTAACTAATATTTAATTTAAATAAAATTAATTTAACCCAAACGCTACAGTGATATTATGAATGCTAATGACTGAAAATTATGTATATCTGATTTAATTTATATTTATTTTAGTTTATTTAATTGAACCCAAACCCTACAGCGATACACTGCATGCTAATCACTGAATATTACACATGTCTGATTTAACTAATATTTAATTTAAATAAAATTAATTTAACCCAAACCCTACAGTGAACACCTGTCATTAGATAACTATATACCATGTTTGGGACACAAACTCTTGTCACAATACAACTACATGCCATGTTTAAGACAAAAACACGTCATGATAAACCAACATACCAATTTGGGCTGGTGGGGATGGAAACATTTGTCATAATATAACTGCTTACCAGGTTTCATTGAAAATATTTTAAATTGTTATCCAGATAAGATGAGAAAAATCCAATGGCAGGACAAAAATAATGAATACAAAATATGGTGATAATTCTTCAAAAAGTTGATCAATGACACTCACTGGACACAATGTCTAGCCATGATATATAAGCAGGCCCAGTTAGATGAAGAAATCTCAATATGTTCAGAAGTTAGGTAAAACGTAAATAAAATCTATGAATAAATTGACATCATAAAATTCCTCCCCACCCCAATTTCATTTACAGGGCATATACAATTTTAAATTTATGATGCTATAGCCCTGTTTGGGAGTTACAGTAAACCTTGCAAAAAGCAGATCAACATCATATCAAGTCAGTACAAAAACATAATGGAATTCATATCTCACTCAAATAAAACTAAGAAACCTTGCAGCTGACAGGCTAATGTCAAATCACTGACCAACCAGATTTATGGCTATGATTCTCTAGCATCTAATATTAGACCACTGACCACTCAAATGCTGGCATTTTGTATGGCTGACTGACAACATTTCACTGTCCAATCATATGACAGACTGAATGACTGTTATTACCAACTTGAAATTTCAGACATCATGCATTGATTTGCTAATATAATATCATAGGCCAATCTGATGTCAGATTCTGATTTGCTAATGCCAAATCGCAAACCATATGTAAAACATTTTGAGCCAGGTCTGAGTGTAAAGACATCTTTACAACCTTGGGGTGGGGATTGGGGCCAGAATGGCTGAGTGTTCTAAAGGGCTCTCCATTACAGATCACTGACATCTCACATGTCTGTGTGGGTTTGAGTCTCTGATTCGGCCGATGTGAGTATGTGTGAAAGCTTGAGTAGCTCTCATGGGCTGGTAGTTCTTTCCGGGGTTTCCTGTGTTCTTCCTCCACTATTAATACTGGCATGGCCCCGAGTGGTCTAAAGCGCTGTCCATTACAGACCACTGCCATCTGACCTCTGTCTGCATGTGTTCGAGTCTAAGATTAAGGCAAATGTAGTTATGTGAGAAAGCTTGCCAGTGGGTCGGTGGTTCTTTCCGGGGGTAGTCAGGGTTCTTCCTCCATAATTTAATACTGGCTGCCATGTATAGCCAATATTGTGCTGAAAAATGGCGTTAAACCATAATAAAGAAAAACATTAATACTGGCCGCCTTGTATAGCCTATCCTGTGCTGACAAATGGCATTAAACCCTACAACAACCTTGGGACCTGACAAGTGTGACAAACCTTTGAATATTATCATATATTGTCTTCACACTGTTAAACAATAGTAATGCCACCACATGAAAATCTTAGAAATATCATTTGAAATGAAGTTAGGGTTATAGGTGTGTTAAATGGGATGCATCATTTGTTACCAAATATTAGATAATGCCAAGTCACTAGAAAATGTACTCTTCTTTCCATGCAAGAATCTCTTCCAGCAAGTCTCCTACTACTGTGTCACTGGCAAATAACACTACTAACAAAGGACCCTGTTCCTGTGGCATACATGTTACATGCCAATACAAAGACCTTCCCACGTGATGTTTTCAAACTGAACATTAGCCTATGATAACTGAGATTTGGATAAAGGCCAATACCAACCTTCCTGAAGAAAATGTCCAACAAGGCCATCTCCTCCATGAGCCAGATCTCACACATCTATGCTAGTTCCACGACTCTATCCCCTGCATACCTAAATATAGCCACGATGATTTGCTTGGATGCCAGAAGTCATGAGGACCCTGAAATGAAATTTAAGATTGGATACCTTTACTACTTCCTTTGAAATTGCAATGTTAGAAATTGCAAGTCAATTCATTTTATTAAATTCTATAATTACCACAAACACAAAATATGAAAATTCAAACTCGTACTATTATACAGTTATTTCCTTTTTAACCTGATCTTTTGATGCAATCATTACCATAGTTATTTCAGTTGTTGGTGAACTTTGTTAAATATATACTAATATTCAATGATCTTTTGAGTTGCATTAAAAGGATTCGAATCTCTCAGAAACCAATACACATCATGGAAAACTGCTTCACATGGCATGTGGAAAGACATTGTGATCAAACCTTATGTAGGAAACTGCATAAAGTTTCCTCAATAATAAATTAAGTGAGGTAGAATATCTCTGAGGGAAATTTAATTCAAGATGTTTACAATCACCTGTAACAATAGAAATTATATTCTTTCACAGAAAGTTGAGCTTGAATTATTATATGTAATACAGGAATGCCTAATGCTTAATTCAAGATGTTCACAATCACCTGTAACAATATAAATCAAGGAATTATATTCTTTCACAGAAAGTTGAGCTTGGCTTATTATATGTAATACAGGAATGCCTGAGAATTTATTTAACAAGTTGAACATAGATATAAGCACAACACAAATGATTTATCAGTTTTCTGCCAATCTGTTTCATATGAAACATTTCCGTCCAAATGGTGCCACATCCTCTATATGGTCTTGAAGAACAGAGTCCCTGCCTGAGTTCTGTATGACTGATTTTAAAATTATCAAGTTTGTAAACAAAACCCTCAATTACGTCCACCCAAGGGAAATATAAACTGAATAGAAAATGTTCAGTCATTATTTTTGCCAGATATCTAGCTTCAAAGGATTTCAAGTATGTTTCATGCTTCTGGTGGGACTCCTACTATTGTTAAAATTTTAGTGAAATCTTGTAGTTGTTTAACGCTATGTCAGTGTTGCTAGTATTAAAGACTAACTGAGGACTGTAACTTTTGCTGGTGGGACTCCTACTACTGTTATAATTCTAGTGAGATCTTGAACGGTCACTCTGTGAAAACAAAATGTTCATTAAGGTTGAAGAAAAATGCCTTTACTTTGAGGACAAAGACTGATAATGTGTTTTAAATGTACATGAATCAATCTCTCTCTCTCTCTCTCTCTCACACACACACAGAACGTAAACCTGAGACAAGAAAGTGGTAACTTGTAACATCTTCAAAGGACTCTAAAATATTCAAATAAGGAGTTCATTTGGACACCGTAAAATATCGTCAAAAGTGAAGCCTTGGCTTGAAAGAAAATATATAGATATAAATAAATGCATCAAAGTTTCTGAAACTTTACTTAGAATCACAGAAATAAAATGATGATATAAGTGGAGTTTGTTGTTTATTTATACACCTGAACAATATACCGAATACAAAACCTAAAATTACAATTTGTCAGAAAAGTGATTAATTTCATAGAATCATTTTAAATTAATAGTTTTTTTTTTTCCAAACAAGACTTCCTCCTCGCATCAACTGTTGTTTCTATCCTAAATCTTTTTTTCCTTTTTGTTTTTAAAATATCAGACTAACTTTGAAATGAGATTTCCACAAGATATTTGCAGAACAAATACCTTAGTCATGACCTTTGACCTTGAAACTACTTTCATGAATAGTTACAAATCCAAAATAAATAATGCAAAACTGGTACTAATTCATGACACTCAAATGATTAATCCTGATTGTATTAAAAAGATTTTGCTAACATGTGTAAATATAAACCTTAAGCCTCAACCTAATGATAGAATTAAGGCTCTCTCTAGAATTCAAACCCTAATAAAATAACCAAAGTTACAATCTTTCACCTTTAAATCAATTTAACACTGCTGTCTAACAACTTGTTTGATGAATTGCAACTTAATACAAAGTCTGTAAAAATTCATTAGTATATGTACAGTAGGTCTGATTTTCATCTGTGTCAATAAGGCTTGGTTATTCAGTACATTCAAAATGTGAGTAATGATCCAATATCTCACTAATCCTGATTGACCTGATGGTATGAGATGAACTCAAAGACAAGCTCCTTAGTGAGAAGACTGGTATGCTAAACATTGAACTATTGCAATAATTATATGTGCAGTAAATTGGCTTGCCCTTGCAGATCCAGGCTGACCTGATGGGAAGATATGAACTCAAGCCAAACCCTTCAGTGACAAATCTGGTATGCCAACCAATGAATACCCCTCCCCTTGATAACTGACACACGATGAGAGTCTGAAAATATGAGACTGCACCACAACAAAGCTACAGTGCAAGTTACCAAGGGACATTTTAAAATAAGAAATGATCCCATCCCAACTAGACATTGAGAAAAGTGTGGGAGCTGGGCTGTTTAAGGACTCAATACTCAAATCATAATCACATTGTGAATAAATCTCAGTAGAGCACTTTTTCTGATGAAGCTATTTCTTATTCTGTAAAACTTACATTTTTTTTCAAGCTGCCTCACATCCAAAGATCGTTAACACTATTAATACTGGTTTAGACTGTTATGGTGGCCTAGGTGGTTAGTTTGTTTTAAAGGTTTAACGCCATTTTTCAGCACACGATAGGCTATACATTGCAGCCAGTATTATTGGTAGAGGTAGAACCCGGGAAATGCCCAAGAAAGAACCACCGACCCACGAGAAGCTACTGGCAAGCTTTCTCACATAACTACATTAGCCGAATCTTAGACTCTAACCCACACAGACAGAGGTGAGATGGCAGTGATCCGTAACGGACAGCGCTTTAGACAAGTCAGCCACTGTCCCTCCCCCCAGGTGGTTAGAGCATTGGATGCAAAAGATCATGGGTTTGAACCACAGCAGAATCATACCAATGACTAATATAAATGGTACAAGCAAATGCCTCACTTGTTTGCTCAGCAGTAAGAGGTTACATTACAAATGGTCAGCCTGGCGTCAGGATAATCTGACAGGGTGGGACGATTCTTCATCTGTATAGCATAATGCCCCAGTGCTAGTCATCACTATAAACTGCCACAATGCAGACAATGAAGCGAAATATGTTTAAAGCAACATTGAAAATCTTTATGTAGGATTTGCATGCCTTTACCATTTCTTTAATTTCACATTTTATTTGACACAAAAGACATATTTAACATGATAAAACAAAGGAGATCAGCTTTTAATCCAGTGAACAATTCAACAAATATTTCTGCAAACACAAATGGCATTTAGTTGAAGCTTCTCTGAAAAATGCTTATGGACATGCTTTTATGTTAGATTGGGCAAATTGCATTTATTAGGAATGCACTTAAACCAAACTAAAACACAAATTTCACTTGATGAAAAACTTAGTCCTTTCACTATTTTTTGAAAAATCCATTTTCATCCAGTTTGATAAATTATTTAGTGTAAGGTGGTACTTTGCAGCTAAGGGCCTAATTCCACATAGTTTTACCTCCTCAATTCTTATTTTATTGTTAATGTCCCATTTCGTATACTTTCCTCTTACTGGTGACTTTGCAGTACCAGAAAACTGGCTTGTATCTCTCATATCTTTGCATGTAGTCCGGCTTGAATACTGCAGACTCAGGGATATTTTTCAGCAACAATGGGCACCTTTTTAAAAGTATCTTTTAGTATGATGGCATTACCTGCTGTATCAAAATTTGATTTGTGCAGTTCAGCATCATCTTTTACATTCGCGATCTCTAACTGCAGTAACAGACAGGTGATAGGCTTGACCTTTGTCTTTCCTGGGCCATTCAGCTCCAATATTCTTAATTTTGTTTGGTAGTTCAATGTATTTAGGTGGTGGTGGGATAAAAGTTTCTCCATTTGGCAGGGGTTTGAAGAAACTTAATAATGAAGACATGCCCAAGTGCAAATAGTCCAAGATCATTGATGATATTAACTATATATAAATCAACACACGTAGTCAAAGACTTTTGGATATAAGATCAAACCTAACTGGGCTTTTACATTATTATATTGAGACAATAAGGTTAATTGCCCAACGGTCTGTGGTCTTTGCATCTTCCTGTACCGAGATATTATTTTTACTGGATAAATGAATTAAAATCATGGCTCATTTTCAAATGCATGCATTTATTTATTACCCTGACTGACATAAGAGCACTCATTAAAGAGGTTGTCAGGCTGTTAATGAATAGTGGTAAATATTGTCATGACAACAACAGAACAAATACACCAAACATTAAATTTTCTCACTAATGCAAAAGACCAAGAAGGGTAATATGATAGAATGTGAATAGTAGTAGTAGTAGTGTTTAACTCCATTTTTCAGCACAAGATAGGCTATACATGGCGGCCAGTATTAATGGTGGAGGAATAACCCGGGAAAATCCCCGGAAAGACCCACGACCCACAAGAAGCTACTGGCAAGCTTTCTCACATACCTGCATTGGCTGAATCTGAGACTCGAACCTACGCAGACAGATGTGAGATGCCAGTGATCTGTAATGCAAAGCACTTTATACCACTCAGAGCCCCTAAATGTGAATAGATTCTTAGTTAACAAAACAGTTGACCTTTCTGAGCTAAGTGAGCAAAGGGTGTTCTACACGCTTATCATTGGTGAATACTTATTTAGTGTTTTTCTTATTCATTATTATATGCTTCAGATATACATTTACGCGAAGAGAACATATAATTCGGGTTAGTGTTTCATTCAGGAAACAGCTATTTTTATTTCTCATATTGGATTATACCAAATGTACTTGGCAAAGAATAAATTGGTCATTTTGTGATACATCAGCATTAGACTGGGTATGACTAAAGTGCGAAAAGTTACATTAAGTTATGAAAAGTTATGAAAAGTTATGAAAAGTGCAAAGAGTTACAAAAGTGAGAAAAGTATCTGGAATGAGTTGTTGCATGATATAATTTAATTTATATATAATTTTGAACTTTAGAATTGTGATAAACGAAAACCACAAACACCGATAATTACAGTGGGACCCCGCTATAACCCGAATTCGGATATAACCCGGTCGTGGCATGGCTCCCGAAATTTCGGGCAATTTATTACAGGTATTTTTCTCAAAGACCAAAAAAAAAAAAAAAAAATTAATTAGGAAAAAAAATACGTCAAGAGTTTAATTATCATTCTCATATTTGTCTAAACAGTGCGAGAAAGAACATGTGGAAAATGTATTATCAAATTTCTTCTAGTTTTGTGCCAAAATAAACGTCGGAAATACGAACCAATTGCTGGGCCTACTGAGAACTTTGATCTTTGTTTATTGTTGAAAAATTACAGCTCATAAGTGTTAATATTATAATTACTGATTCCTGAGTAATGAAGCCATCGTGTCTACTTTGTGCTTGTCTTGAATGCATTCTGAATACAATCATTGCTCTAATAGTCTCCGATATATGTTCTCTTAATTTCATACACAACTAAGCAATAGCCAATGCGGGAGTTGATAAAAGATTCTCACCAGAATGTATAAATCAATCAATTTAAGTACATTGTTTATCATCAAAGTGAACTGCCGAACTAAACAGTGACATAATTCAGTGGTAGTTCTGCCTGCTGTATTAGAGTACATCAAAATAACATGACGCAATAGCTGGGTGGCAAGTTCAAAGGACTTTGACTAGCAGCTTGGGTGGGAAAATTTGCTGAAATTTACAATGACTGAATTCAGAGACAGAAAGATCCTGAGATGTACATGTAGTTATTATAAGAATACACTTTAGCTTCCATTATTTAATCTACGGACATGTACTATTTCATCATTCATTACGTACACCCGTTACGTATTTTTTGTTATTTTCTTTTCATTGAATTCAGTCACATAATGATCTGTGACAAAATTATTGAATATTTTACATCCTTGTGTGGATAATTTCGATGGAAATATTTGTATTATGGATTCAGTGTATGTTACAAGATTCGCTGGTGAGTACACGGTGTTGATACTCTTTTCATGCAATAGATTATACATGTATATATAAATTAGACACGTGTATGTACCAATGCATGGTTCTCTGAATAAAGTAATATATTAAATCTGCAATTTCTGTTACCACAGCAAATGTTTTTCTCATTTAATATATATTGATCAAAAATGGTAATTGTGCCATGCATTTTCGCACCCGTCTTTATGTACCCCCCCCCCCCACCAATTAAATCCAAAAATGTGTTGGTATTGTACATGGTTGCTTATAACACAGTTCGGTTCATAGCCCGGTCGGATTCTATGGCTCCCAACTACCGTGTTATAGCGGGCTCCCACTGTATGTTCAACTAGATTTCTACATTTCATAATTCTTTAGTGTTTTACAACTTTTGATGAAATTGCTTCCTTTGTGCATTAAAGGTACTACTGATTTCATTAAAAACTTGAAGTATATTCCACAGCTATCTGATAACTCTATCCTGGTATCATAAGATGTAACATCACTATATACCAACATTATTCATACAGATGGCATTGAATCATCTATTTCACTTGTTTCATTTTTAGATGTAAATGTAATAAAAATATTGATAACACTATTTCTACAATATTCATGTCAAGGAAACTAATATCAACTGAACATATTTCCAAAATTGAAATTATCCTACACATATAATTGATTATGCACTGGACAAAGCTAGTAATCTTACTCAGCATGAGGCTTTAAACACAGAAAAATGTACAATAGAGAAAAATATAATTTCTTTCAGAATATAATATAATCCTTAATCACCTAATATAGGCCTTATAGTCAATAAATATTAGAGTCTCCTAAAATTATCAAATAAAAACAGCATAACACTTTTAAAAATATACGAGTTCTTTCTTATAGAAGACCCAAGTATTCGCAAGATTTTTGAATAAAGAAATAAACAGGCAGAAAGTAAAACATATTTTTCATTATTTAAATATAACAGACATATGTGCTCTCAATGTGTAAATATGAGAAAATACTTTACAAATGAAGTCTTTTCTCTTCATACAACATTTGCTGCATATCAACTGATGTGACTTATTTGATAACCTATAACATTTAACATGCATCATGTTGGACAATCGATATTGTGCATGGTCCTTGGAGACATTAACACAATAATCCAAGAAAGTTATTGGATTCGTAAGATATATAATTACATGGCATTACGCGACATATATCCATCTGAATAAAATGTAATTGTGTGTATGGCTGTTTGTCTCTATTTTATTATTTGACTCAAATTTTCAATGAACTTTTCGCACTTTTCGTAACTTTTCGCACTTTAGTCATACTGTGTCCTCTGTCTGCGTGTGTTCGAGTCTAAGATTCGGCAAATGTAGTTATGTGAGAAAGCTTGCCAGTAGCTTCTCGTGGGTCGGTGGTTCTTTCCGGGGTTTGTCCGGTTTCTTCCTCCACCAGTAATACTGGCCGCCATGTATAGCCTATATTGTGCTGAAAAATGGCGTTAAACCATAAAAAACAATCATACTGTGTCAGACGAGTGCAAAATGTCGTATAAAGGTTTCTTATGAAATCATTTTGAAAAATATCAAAGATGTCACTTTTACTGACAACATGGTGTTTGTGTAGACCAAGAAATTGTTATCCGCCTTTTCTATTTTGACTGCCGCTAGTCAAAATAATAAAAAGGCGGAGAAGAATTTCTTCGTCTAGGTGTTTGTGTTGTATGCATCATTCCTCGAAATATGGGAGTACCAAAATTTCCTGTTCCCATGCTTGACAATTTAACATACACCTATCTTTGCTTGTCGAATTCCATTGTTAGGCAATGTCCTTATATCACCCGATGTTAATTTGGTGTGTCATTTTGTCTAAATCGATATTTATTTACCTAAATGTGTTGCATTTTCGGTCCACACTCATCCTGACTTTTCGTGTCATGCGGTCTGCTTCGGTGACATTCAATCATTGTAAGACTTAATACATGCATCGAACTTTTGCTCTGAACAAACGTATGTAAACACGGTATCTGAAGCATAAGAAGAACAATTTTTTGTAATACTATCTGAGATATAATGTTATGATTACATTCAAATTTACAATTAAATTTTACTCTTTCGATACTCCTTTTGTCTTACAGTTCACATAACAATTTATTTATTTATTGTTTTATTATTTATTTATTATTTATTATTATTTATTTATTTATTTATTAAAATTGTCTAGTTTCTTAGTAATGGTTTTAAGGGTTTCGTTAGAGCGCAAGCGCAGATGCATACTAATAAAAGAATTTACTTATTTACAAAAATAGAAAACGTAGTGTTAAAGTGTTTAGTGATATAGAATCAGGACCGGAAGAATGGTTGCTCGGTCCTCAATGTGTACCTGGCAAAGATGATTGTTTGATTCTTGAAGTGTGCCTGGCAAAGATGGTTGTTTGATCCTTGGTGTGATTCTGACACAGCATTTTACAGCAAATGACATTCGAGACCTTATTGATGGAAACTGGAAGTGTTGAAACTATCTTGCTCTGATTTATAGCGAAATAAAACTTATATAATTTTTTATCCATCATAAATTATGCATTTTATCCATTATATATTATATGCTATCCAGGATATTATTTTGAAGAAAATAAAATTAGTAACTATCTGGAGATAGAATAAAATAAAATATTTCAGATCGAAAGAAGCTCACACGAAAACGCGAAAATTATATGGCGAATATCTTAAAGTAGATGAATTTGCTATGTGTATGATACTTATTGTGTAAGCTGCAATTTTAAAGCTGTAATTGAAATGGGGCGTTTAAGCTTACACCACTAATGTTGCTGTGAAAGATGTCGTGCTGACATTACAGAGTCTGTTGAAATAAAGTGGAAGTGATGAAACTTAAGCCTACAATTTACTAACTACATTACAGGGAGTGAAGCTTTGAGTGGGATGCCAACACCCGGCAATATAGTTATCAGATAGGTTCTGTAAAAATAAAACACTCAACAAACGAGAAAAATAGTTAGTGCACATGAGATATTACAGTAAATTTCTGACAGAAAACATGCGCGCTTCTGAAAATCGTAGGATGGTTCACAATCGAACCTTAGGAACACATATGTTATCACATTCATATTTGCTAATAAATAACTAAACCATGATACATTTTAAACTTTATTTACTCCGAATGTTTTTCCGAAAGTTGAATTTGACCAGAGTATGTTTCACAATTTTCCATTTTAGTCACTCCATTGACATATGGGACCCGTTTCCATTTTAGTCACTCCTTTAACATATTGGACACGTTTCCATTTTAGTCACTCCATTGACATATGGGACACTTTTCCATTTTAGCCACTCCATTCACACGTGGGACACGTTTCAAATGTGTACATAAAGGCTCATAAATATAATTGTATTTTGTAAAATTTACACTTAACGTTATTAAGAACAATTTGAAAACTATTTTGTCATGAATACTTAAAAGACGCTGTTGATATCATGCAAATCGTAGCAAAAATCCTCGTAAATTTCCGGGAAAATACCGCAGTAATCCGGTATACCAATGATGATGTGTACCACTGATGCTGAGACAAGTAATCAAGGTGTGGAGACCAATAATCGAGGTATGGAGATTAAAAATCTAGGAAAGGATACGAATAATAAAGGTATGGAAACGAATAATCAAGGTATAGAAACGAATAATCAAGCTATGCAAAGCGAACAGTCAACGTATGGAAACCAACAGTCAAGGTATGGAGATGAATAATCAAGGTATGGAAATGAAAGATCAATATATGGGATGAATAAAGAAAATAAATAACCAAGACAATGAATAATAAACATATGATGGGATATGAGAACTAACGAGGTACATATAACTAATTAAGACAAGAAGAAGCATAATCAAGAGATAGGTATGGCTAATTAAGACTTGGAGAGGAATAATCAAGAGATAGGTATGGTTAATTAGGACGTGGAGAGGAATAATCAAGAGATAGGTATGGTTCATTAGGACTTGGAGAGGACTAATCAAGAGATAGGTATGGCTGATTAGGACGTGGAGAGGAATAATCAAGCGATGGGTATGGCTGATTAGGACGTGGAGAGGAATAATCAAGCGATAGGTATGGCTGATTATTCCTCTCCACGTCCTAATCAAGCGATGGGTATGGCAGATTAGGACGTGGAGAGGAATAATCAAGCGATGGGTATGGCTGATTAGGACGTGGAGAGGAATAATCAAGCGATGGGTATGGCTGATTAGGACGTGGAGAGGAATAATCAAGCGATGGGTATGGCTGATTAGGACGTGGAGAGGAATAATCAAGCGATGGGTATGGCTGATTAGGACGTGGAGAGGAATACTCAAGCGATGGGTATGGCTGATTAGGACGTGGAGAGGAATAATCAAGCGATGGGTATGGCTGATTAGGACGTGGAGAGGAATAATCAAGCGATGGGTATGGCTGATTAGGACGTGGAGAGGAATAATCAAGCCATAGGTATGGCTGATTAGGACGTGGAGAGGAATAATCAAGAGATTAAAGAATGGCAAACAAGTTAGTGAAAACGGCGGGAAACATATGGACGTGTGTGTGTATGTGTGTGAGATTTAGATTTTTAACGTATTTTTAGCGATTGTAGTCATTTTATAGTGATGTATAGTACCACGACTGATACATCCGATACTGGGATGAGAGCCGTTTTGTTGCAATAATAAGAGGTTTCAAGGACTAAAGCCTATGCCAGTAGGACGTTACTCTTACGGAACAAACATACTTAGTGATTGAAAAACAATGCTTAGCTGTAGGATGGGGGTTTGGTAAGTTTCGGGACTCTCTTTTTGGGAGAGATTTTGTTCTCAAAAGAGACCATCGACTATTGCTGTACTTAAACAAAGCAAAGGTCGCTAACACTGCTGCGTTGGTTGCTAACCCTTCATCCCTATCTTTTTCGAGCTGAGTAAGTCAGTGGGGTCGAAAACGCAGGTGCGGATTATTTGAGAAGGATGTAATTAGAAAATCCAGATTACTGTATAACCAGTGTATATATTGTAAAGCAGAACCAGTAGTTATTTGCTTTTATTCTGTGTAAGCTAAAAGCACGAGTACATTTTTCTCTTTGGGGGTGGGAGTGGTATTATCACAGAGAAAGACGAGAAATATTTCGGTTACTCCGTAGAATGGTTCTCGTTGTATATGCGTACAACGTTACCTATGGTGAATAATTTTTTTCTAGTTAAGCAGCCGAACTAGCGTGTATCTATCTCGTCGTAGATCGCTTGCGGCGAGAGACACTAAAAGCACGGTATGCACGGGTATTTCACCTGAATAATACTCACTCTCCTGTGGATTTAAGGAAAGTCTTTTGCTTAACTGATACACTCGTCTTTGGTTCTTGTCAACAAGTGAACGTTCTCCATTCTTGTTCTCTAGCCATGGGGTAAGTGTTACATTTGTAATTTATTTGATATGTGAAGCATATTCAGTTGGTTTTTTTTTTCTGTCGTATTGTGAAATGATGCCTTTACTTGATACGTTGTGAACTTTTAGTTGCAAGCTGTTTTTAAATGTTCAATTTAGCATCATGTATCTATAGATTTTAAATGCGTACCTTTCATTATGGCCAGTTAATATCGTGGATCCATAAAAGGTGCGCGTGACTAATAAAGTGTTCTAAGCCAATTCAGAACAACAGTGCTGTCTGTACGTACGTGTCTGTGAGTATAACAGGCTGTCTGTCTGGTCGTCAATATTGATATGAAAGATGACTGAACCATTAATACCAAACAAAGTCGAAACCGCTAATTTGTAAACTTGTGGGCATGGTGGTGGATTCCTGATACAAGTGGGGCCATACCGAAAAATTCCGAATAAGTGTGGTTTGTCAGTAGACACATTTGCAAGTTTTTACGGACGATTTATGAATCGTACGGCTGTGCAAATGATTTGTTTCTTCCAATTGATTATTTCAGTAGAGTCCAATTTTGATCATTCTGGTTACATGCGATTATTTGAATCTTACTTTGATTACATTAGATTTATTTGAATCTTAAATCGATTACTGAAGATTTTTTAAAAACTTATTTTGATTAATCGATTATTGTACATTTTTAATTTTTAGTTTGATTCCAAGAAGTTATCTGAATCTCGGTTTCATTGTAATAAATTGTGAGATTATTTCAATCTTACTCCCATTACGTGAGATTATATAAATGTTACCGTAATACAATGTATATGAACCATTTTTTGGTTTCATATGTGTGTATGTTTGGATAGAGTAATTGAATGAGATGTATGTTTTAGAGCGTGAAAAATTGTATTCGTAGAATATTTCTTGTAATAATCCAATCCACACAATTCAATCGTTCACATTGTATTTTCATTTGATTCAAGCATCCATTCAGTGTTACAATTAGTATAAGCTGCAGATGAATGATAACAGAGCTGAGGCCGACTTTCATTCACATCGTTTACCTCAATAAATAACAGCAACTCCAACATTAAATTCAGTCGATACGAAACCTAAGTATATCTCTTTACAATACTTTCACATTGCACCAACATGGCATGAACATATCCAAGGCATGATATCTTGAGCTGGGAAGCATCAGCTCCATTTGCAAATATATTTCAGTTGATGCCACTTGCGTGTTCATTAGTGGATTATTGTAACTCAATTCGGTCTGGTTCGTCTCAATATCTACTCCACAAACTTCAAAAATGTTGAAATACATTTGCTCTGATGTTTACTGTTAAAACTGAAGCCCAATAACCCTACCCGTCCTCACCCATGTATATACACAAACAAGATACTATTCTCCTTTTCTGACAATCGTAGACTTATTATTTCCACTATGAAAACTAAGTGATCTGGACCACTTTCTATGGGATACAGGACCCAGCAAAGTGGAACAAATTGTCCATTGAAATTAGGACGCAAAGACACATTGATTCCTCTCAAGAGTGCGCTTAAAACTCAATTCTTTTCGAATAAATAATAATAATAAAAATAAACTAATAACAGTAAATACCAAAGGATTCAAATAAAATGTTACGGGTAATATCTAATGTTGTAAAGCACTTAGATCTTCTAGAGATTATGTGATATACAAAGTCTTCATTATTATTATTAGTGTAGATATGAATCGAATAGAACAGTTAGCAATTTCTATTAAAAATTGAAAATTCCTAAAACGGGGAACGAAGCCCAGTCTCCAGAGAGCGTGCTTTTGTAATGTCGAACATCCTAATGAGTTGTTACATATTTCTTTGTAGTTCCAAAAATATTATATCATGTTTAGCATATATTCTCTCTATTTCTAAACCCTCTTTGCTATCCGGTGCAACACATTTCTTTTACCTATGATTATATCGGCCTGACCTATATAATTTAAGAGCTGTTTGTGTTGGCCTTAGACTGAGATCTAGTATTAATTGTCAAACAATTTTGTGTACCAGTCAAGATTTAAACGTGACCAGGAAGAAATACCAGCGTGATCAATTTAAGGTTTATGTGAGAGTAAATAAAAAGTTATAAATCAATATGAATTAGAAAAAGGGAGATGACTTCATAATGGCGACTGCTATAACACGTACTGAAGACGAACCAACTTGTCCTATTTGTATTGGATTATTCAACGTACCAAGACAGCTACCGTGTGCCCACACATTCTGTCAAAGTTGTCTACAGACCTACATCACAAGCAAGGCTATAGAACATGAGAAAAAGAGATGCATCGAGTGTCCGGTATGTAGAAAAACAGCAGGTCATTTTAAAGAGAATAAACCAACAAGTGAATGGGCGTCGCTCTTTACAGTCGACACTGTGATACAATCCATGTTACCGACGAAATCGAAAGTAGATCGTTTATGTGATTCTTGTTCCTTTGACGGTCTCTATGTCACAGCTACGGCGTTCTGTGTAGTATGCGAGGAAGCAATGTGTGAGATCTGCCTAACTGTTCACAGGAAACAGAAAATCTCCAGAGCTCACTCAATTCTTACAATGGAAGAGTTACTGAACAATCCACAAAATGTGATGAAATTTGCTGAAGGTTTTACATGTTTTGATCACGACAATGAAGATCTAAAATTTTACTGCAATAATCACAAGATTACCTGTTGTGGAATTTGTTATTTTGAAAACCATAAAACTTGTCCTGATGTGAGAAAGTTGAAAGAGGAACTCCCTGTTCTGTTATGTGAAACCAAAACAAGTGAAATCATTGAAGAGTTGAAAAAACTGGAAATGCACTTAGAAAGGTTTATCGATGTAAAGGAGTCTAATATGAAGGATCTAGAGTCCCAAGTTAATGGAATTGCTGATCAAGTCAGAGAAATGAGAAAGAAAATCAACACAGCTTTTGACGAATTAGAGATAAAAGTGAACACGGAGGGTAGGAGAATCCATAAAGAAGTTGCTATTAGGACACAAGAAGAGAACCAGCAATGTTTGTCACTGATTCATGCCATACGAAATTCTCAACTTCTGTGTGAAACAGTCCAGAAATATGGAATTGATATGCAAAAATTTCTGACTGCAGAAAAAGTAAAGTCACAACTACCCTTATATTACTCTCAGATAAGAGAAAAGTATGAGGGGACAGACACACTGACATTACAGGTGAAATTCACCCCACTGTTAGAATCTATTCTATCACTTTCATCATCTGATATTGGAAAACTTGTGACCAAGATTGTCCCACCCTATACTATACCTGGTCTGAGGAAACCAACAAAGGAATGCCAGGTTAAGAAAGTTGAAACATTTAATGTAAATATCAGTGGATGTACACCACCAGATTATACTGGTGTTGCTCTTCTCCCTAGAGACAGGGTGATGCTTGTTGATTGTAACAATAGTCAGTGCATTCTTCTTAACAATTCACATCAAGTAGTTACGACATACAAACTCACAGGAAATCCTTGTGACATTTGTGTGGTGGATTATGAGGAAGTTGCTGTATGTGTGCATAATCAAAATAATATTCAGATTCTATCAGTCAGGGATGATGTCATCAGTCCAGTCAGAACAATAACAAGTAAACATAAGTGCTGGGGAATTGCAACAGCTGGGAAGGGAGAGATGGTTGTGGGTGGAGACTGTGGTAATAACAAATATTGCTGGAGTCTGATCAGAGATGGGAGAGAGGTCAATTATTCTGATCAGTATGACTCATCATCTGGATTAATAAGCTATATAGCACTGAATAATTCTAAAACACTAGTCTATGTTAGTGTGCATGCTAAACATTCCCTTCTGTGTTTCAATATGGAAGGCAAGAAGCAGTATACCTACAGTCATGACAACCTCAAAGGTCCTTCAGGAGTAGCTGTGGACAGGGATGACAACATCTATGTTCTTGGATTTGATTCTTATAACATTCATCAGTTATCACCAAAAGGGTGCATAATACAGGTCATAACTACAGGAGTCCCACAGTATCCAAGGGCAATCAGTTTTGACAACAGTAGAGATACTTTTATCATTACAAACAGTTCTGAAAATCAAACATTACACATTTACCAACTGAAATAAGACTTAAAACTGAAAATCTAATCATCATAGATCATATGATATGTCATTTGCAGAAATAGTTGAGATTTCTTTGAAGCTACACATTATTGACTCTCAATTGATAGACACTCTGAAACTTCTTCCCCTTTGGATATATTATATCCTTTTTTACCAGCAATATTAGATAACTATATAAAGGAAATAGAGGAGAATTGTATTTTCAGATTATACTCTGAAATAAATACCTAAATTGAGAATATTTTTGTAACCAAATAAAATGAAACACCATATAATAATGTTTGGTTATTCATGGTTGTAAACAATTACCAAATCAATATTATTTCGTGCATCTATAAGGTAAATAAGGAATATTTTATTAAAATTAAAATATTTTAAAAGACCATCTCCTTCATAGAGTTATCAAATTCTTTTCATATATTTTAATTTTCTCTCTTGTTTCAAGTAGATCAGTAATTATTCATTTTTTGAAATTTTCTTCCTTTGGTAAATTTATTTTATATTTTGATTGCTACAACAGTTTGTGAACTAAAATAGACTTGTCAAGAAACATTTTCTAGATGTCCTCAAAAAACATGATGACTCCATCTAAATCTTTCATAATACACTATTGTGCTGAGATCTACATGACAATGCTGGATTGGCTAATGTCTGAGGCCTGTCTAATCTTATATGGCCCATAAAAGTTTGAGTAAAATACTGAATGGCTCTACATATAGGATGTATCTAATTTTATAGGTGGAGATCCTCTATTCCTTGTAACTACTTGTGAACAAGTGGATGGCCCTATATTGAAGACCTTTCAAAGTCTTGTAAGGGTCTCACTTCTTCTGAGAACTGGTTGTCTAAGTAAGTTGGCTCTATGCCTGAATCCTGTGTAAATCTTGTATGGACCTTCCAGTTAATGATACGGGTCAAAACTATCATGAGCCATATCTTGTATGGACCTTTCTTCCAATGAAACATATTAGTAAGAAAAAATGGCCTTATGCCTGAATCCTGTTTAGATCTTGCAAGGTCTTTCCTCTAATGAAACATACAAATCAAATCTGGATTGCTCTGAGGCATGCCAGCAACTTGTATGGGTCTCTCTTCCAGAATAAAATGTCTGAGGCCTAGCTAAGTGTAATATGGTTCCCTCATTATTCTGAGAATTACTTGTAAACATTGGATGGCCTTATGCCCAGTGCCTCTCTTAATGTCTCCCACTGATAACTTGTTATCAAAATGGACAATCTATGCCTTCTATTACCAATCCATTTCTACTATTTTTTCCCCTCCTAATGGTACAACTAGGATTGCCATTCCTACTATTACTTACTGAACTTTGCAAAAAATAATAAAAGGAAAACAATTAAAATATTTTTAAACATTAAATTCCAGAATCAAATTGGGTCACATTCTATTTCCTTTGCCTCAATTGGACATTCTTTATTTTCCTTGTTGTGTTTGAAGTAATATCAATAATTGTCTTGTTCATGCTTTCTTTTATAATTTAGTGGAGGAAGTTAATAAAGAAAATAAAATGTCATATTTAGATGGCTGCACTGATTGATGGTTCATGTATTGCATAAATATTTGACATTGTTTTGTAACATTACAGCAGTAACAAGTACAGGGGTTTTATATATATATATATGTGTGTGTGTATATATAGGATTGATTTTCTAAAAGTGCTTGTGTACCATTCAAAATCAATCATACATACATATAGATATATAGTCCATAGTTTAGTCTCAAAACTGTTTGCTTTTTATATGTAAAGTTTGGTTATTCATGGTTGTAAATGATTACCAAATCAATATTATTTCATGCATCTATAAGGTAAATAAGGAACATGCTCTTACTCAAAAAATAGTATAAAAAAGGTTTTTATTATTTAGAAGATTGGTGGAAAATCAAACAAAAAATGAATGCACCAATTTGCATTATATTACATGGAATAATTACAATTTGTCTTCATAATTTGTTACATGCATTTATCTTATAATTTGAAATATACCTAATCTGTAAGTACAATTTACAAACCTTTTTGGCATATAATACTGAATATTCAAATGAAACTTGTGTTGTCTTATTGTTGTTGCATGACATCTATTTTTAGATTATTAATACGAGAAAATAAATATTCTGTTTTAATCTACATATTTCTATTGTATCATCTACATATTGTAGCACCTCTTACTTTTATTTCAAAAAGACCAAAAGTTCAGGAATAAAAATGCTTTTTGTAAACAATGAAGGTAAGATATAACATGCTTTTCAATATCACAAATTGACTTTAACATAAACACAGTAGCAGTCACAACACTATCAACTTTCGAGAATATATAGCAGACTTGGTTATCTAAATGTCAAAAGACAACATTATAATATGCAATATTTAGGTTAAATTAATTGTATCCTTTAATTCCTGTGTATATGCCTAATTTATTAGATTGGCTGTGATAGTTCTGACATAGTAGCATGATCTCAATAAAAAGTACTAATTCTAGTACTAACGTACTTGAGTAGTGTGGTGGGAGATAGCAGTGGCTTTATAGAGTATTACACTATGTAATTATAAGGCATTTAAGTTAGATACCAATCATGTAATAAATCTTACTATTTCTTATAACAATTTGATTCAGGTTTTGGATTTTCAAGGACCTAAGTTAATATGGGTTAAGAAAATGGGTTAAGAAAATTACGTAAGTGATAGTTTTAGAATACAAGGCAGAAATTCTTTTCTACTTAGATATTCTTACTTTGCCAGTCTGACAGATATCTTCCAGTGCACTGTCTGCAGTCATATTTATAGACTCCTTGTCACGTCACATGACCTTAGTTGGCCATTATTGTATTACATCAGTGACCTGCCTCATATTTTTTCTGAAGTTTCATATTTTTACATTTTCATTATTTGTATTACTATTGAAAAAGGAAATGTAGTTCTTAATAGCGCCAAGTATTTTGATTTGTTGAGTTAGGTATTACAATATCATCACATGTTAAATATTAAATTCCTTGATGAACATGCATATTCAATACACATCATTTGTTGGATCTATGTATCTGACAGCCTGTATACTGGTAGCACTCTTCCATTTCTTCTCAACCTATTGATATAACATCTTCCCCTCTAATGGTACTGCTCCTACTATTACTGCTTTTTCGTCCCTTATAAATGGCACAACTAGGATTACCATTCCATTTCTACTATTTCGTCCCTGCTAACGGTACTACATGGATTACCACTCCTACTATTACTATCTGAACTTTGCAGAAAATAATAAAAGCAAAAAGATTAAAATATTTTAAAAGACCATCTCCTTCATAAAGTTATAAAATTCTTTTCATATTTTTTAATTTTCTCTTGTTTCAAGTAGATTAGTAATGATTCATTTTTGAAATTTTCTTCCTTTGGTAAATTTATTTTATATTTTGATTGCTACAACAGTTTGTGTACTTTTTCAAATGAAACTTCTTTCTTCATGCTGATCAACAAATATGTTGCACGTGTTGTTGTGTCATTTCTTTTATCACAAATTGATGAAGTATGTAAATGAGGAATTAAAAATTTGAATGTTTATATTGTTTGTATTTACAATCACAACTTTCTAAATATGAAATATTACCTGTTGAGCATTCAAATTCTTTTTTACACTATACATACATAATGGATCTATTTATCTGACAGCAGTAGCACCCCTCCATTTCTCAACCAATTTATATCTCTATCCCTATAATGGTACCATTAGGATTACTGCTCCTCCAATTAATACCATTTCTACCCTTCTAATGGTACTGCTAGGATTACTGCTCCTCCAATTAATACCATTTCTACCCTTCTAATGGTACTGCTAGGATTACTGCTCCTCCAATTAATACCATTTCTACCCTTCTAATGGTACTGCTAGGATTACTGCTCCTACAATTAATACCATTTCTTCCTTTCTAATGGTACTGCTAGGATTACTGCTCCTCCAATTAATACCATTTCTTCTATTCTAATAGTACAGTTCAGCAGTTACAATGGCAAATAACTGCCAAACAAAATATCAGCACTTCCAGATATATCTCTGGTAAAAAGACATCAAGTTTATAGATTAAGTTGCTGTGATTCCTTCCAATATGTTTAATATGTTGGATGGCTTGGATTGCATATTGCTAGGCATTCGCACACCTTTGGAAAACTAATTGTTTGTCCTCAACTTCTAATTCAGTCTATCGCTTTCTCAATCGAGTATAAGGTTGGTTTTAGCGACAACTAGATGCAGCTGGTAGGGCAAAAATATAAAACCAATGCAATGAAATTCTTAATTAATTATACCCAATCAACAATTAATTTCTAAATAAGAAATCTAAATCACACACACAAACACACATCAAACAATGGTATAATTAATGTAATTCTAGGCAAACAAAAAGCATGCAAAGTTAGAGACATAAATATCCCTATGAGATTGGTTTCTACAAGGCGGATTAAGTTGGGCAGATGAAGCTGTAAACAAAAGCTACCTGACTGTGAGTACAGGTCCTGTTGAACACACTGAATCCCAACTCTTAAATTAGTCCCTCTTGTTAGAATTGTTTGTCAAATTAGATCAAACAATGATTAAGGCCCATCTTAGAAGTGTGATAAAATATTTCACATGCTAACTACAACCCTGTTTTCATCCGGTATTTGTTAGCTTTGATGTAAAATAACAACACAATTGAATACTAATTGAACAGCAATTTGAGAAAATAATTGTTTTATTCAATTTTAAATTTCTCAATCAAGTATAAGGTTGGTTTTAGCGACAACTAGATGCAAGAAGTAAGAACGCATTATTAAATGAGTGCAAGGCCACATTACAACTTTAATAACAATGCAATATTATGAAATATTCTAGATGCAGCTTGTATCAGTCTACCTCAGAAAAGCAATGACCTCTCGAATGTGGGGCATTTAGTGAGTGAGACCTTGCTAAGAGCTGTTTGGGGCTTGGTACTTGATGCTGTTAGAATTGGATAATATTTCTTAACATTGCACTAGTCTATTAGTATTTGATTGCTAAGTGAATTATCTCAATTAGAAGGTCCCAAGAACAGTCTAAAATTTCAAGACATTAAAATAATAGAAGTTAGAAATTCTTTTTTTTTAATCAGATGCCAATATTATGTTAGTGAAAACATGATCAGCTGAAGCAGCATTTATAATAAAATGGACACCAAGGAAATAGACTTACTGAAGTTACACGATGACCAAGAAGCACTACTAACCGTGTATGGTGTTTGGATTGAAGAACAGTTTTTCAACAACTAGCCTTAGGCTTGTTCAGTGTAATAATGGGGCTGGAGTCCAAACAGATGTGTTGGAGCAGCTGGGAGGGCATACTAACAACTTTGTTCCTCTGGTCCATCACTATATTCATGCCACAGGGTTTAACTATGGACAGCTGCGACCACCCTGATAAATTGAATTGCCATGCAAAAGCAAAAGCACCAGGTTGCATCCAGTGATTGCATATACAGTGAAGAAGTAGAATGCACTGATAAAACCAATGCAATGAAATTATTAATTAATTAAACCCAATCAACATTTACTTGATTTCTAAATAATAAACATATTGATAATCACCAAAACACATTCATCATGTAACTGTTCCTGGTCAATAAATAGAATAGATAAAAGAAAAATATAAATCACACACACAAACACACATCAAACAATGGTGTAATCAGTGTAATTTTAGGCAAACAAAAAGCATGCAAACTATCAGTTAGACATAAATATTCCATATGAGAGTCCTTTCTATAAGGCAGATGAAGCTGTAAACAAAAGCTACCTGACTGTTAGTACATGTACTGTACACAGTGAAACCCAACTCTTAAATTTGTCTCTCTTGTTAGAATTGTTTGTCAAATTAGATCAAACAATGATCTTAGAAGTGTGATAAAATATTTCACATGCTAACTACAACACTACTGCTTTCATCAGGCATTTGTTAGCTTTGATGTAAAATAACAAAACAACTGAATACTAATTGAACAGCAATTTGAGAAAATAATTGTTTTATTCAATTTGAAGTACAAAAATAACAAAACCAAAATTCATCAACTTTGATACTATATTCATGTTGAATGAACTGTTTTCCATTGCTTTTCACAAGCGATGCTGCACCTTAAAAAAAAAAAAAGATAAAAGATTGTAACAAATCTCCAACAGTGTATTATATCATTTACTGCTACAAGCTCTGACCTTTAACTAAGGTCTGTTCCAGTAAAAAAAATACTTGGGACCCAGGGAAAGTAGTTTGTAACATTAATGTTACAATCTCCATCAGTGTATTATATCATTTACTGCTATAAACTCTGGCCTTCAACTAAGGTATGTTCCAGTAAAACATACCCAGGGAAAGTAGTTTGAATCTGGGGGTACTCACCCATAGATACAATTTCCTTTTCATTTGAATATGAAATCTGCAGTCAGTGTCCTGACATATTACTATAGATACTATGTCAATGTTGATCTATATCTGATGATCATTAGATATCAGCAGATCTGAGTCTGTTATATGTTGTTCAGCAATATTAATCAAGTTCATTATTTCCTTTGTCTATCTAGATATGTTGAATAATAACAGTTTAGGAGAAAATGTATATTTAAATAAATACATGTACAGTCATATCAAATATATTGCCATGTTTAATAACAGTAATCAAATTTGATTGTGATCTGCATATCAGTAATTTTTATAACTGAGAAAAGTTATCAAACTAGACCACTTAAATATGGTCAAAATTAATAAATACCTTATTAATTTGTTTTTAAAATTCTATTACTTGTAGCTTCAGCCATGTTTGCTGGCAGGTTGGTATTTTCATTTTCTTCATTTCTCATTTTGTAGCCATTGATACCATATCTGATGGCAGATCAATGTAACTTGTATACAAGATGCAACAAATTTTGATGTAGTATCAGTGCTCTGGCTTAGAGGATATAAACGCTAGCTTTCTACAGGCATTTTATTTTGCCCATCAACTGAAAGTTTATCTAAGCTAGTATATTTTATTCTCAAATTTTGTCAATATGTTTCTGTTTAATGGTGGTTATTTTAGTCTTAATAATGTCGATATTTGATGGGGAAACTGGTATAATTTAATTAAAATGGAAACACCTGATCAGGAGGCTTCCTTCAAATTTGGTCAAATTATATCAAGTGATAATCCATTTAGCTGAGGTTTATTGTTGATATCACATGATTATTGAACCTTGGATGTTGTGGACATGTAGCATGCAAGATACAAATCATGTGACTAGCAATCCAAATGGCAAGTACTGTCAAATTTCATAAATGCTACAGTTCTGTCTCATCTAATGATCTACCAGCAGATTAAAACAGAATGATTCTAATACTTCCAATTTGTGAAAAAATAAATAATACTACTTCTATCTATTTAATGCATGAATGACTCGAAGGTTTGCTAGTCAACAGCTACCTAATGTCACAACAATAAGTGGTGGCAGATAAGAGCAATTGGTTCTGACCCCATACCCCAACATAAGAACTTAAACAAAAAAATGATATAGGAAAGGTCAGAGCAAACTTGGATTAATCTGATTTGACAAGCAGTATAACGGTTTTATATGGCATTAATTTAACAAGGCAATATCACTAAATTTTCCCTACTGGGGGGTATTTTATCCAATGATCTTGATCATGTAAATGCTTGAAATCAATCATACTTAGAAAACAGTACTGTAGATAAGAAAACAATTGATATTATTCATATCTAATGCAATCAAATAAACATACTTCAAATATACGCAGCAAAAAAAAGTAGTTTTTCTTTAATATAAATGGCAAAATTGCGAGTCAGTTACTCGCTGATAAATTGCCTGATTAGTAATGTCAGCAAGTTATATTCCATTCAAATATAAATATATTGCTATTTCATAAAACCTTTGGTAAATATATAGTATAAATGACTCTAAATTTATAATTATTTTATGTTTTAGTTTGATTTCTAAAAAAATCATTTTACATTAAATGGCATACATAATGAGCATGTGAAATTAGACACTGAAAGTGTAAAGCTATTGAGCTTTATTTTCATTTTGAGTGGGCAATAAAGTTTATCTACACAGAAAGAACCTTCTCTAAAGGTAATCAGGGAAAATTAGTGATTATCTACAAAGTTGCCAAACATACCATGCCTAATTTCAAACAAGTATTACTATCTTCCAAATTCGTGTATTTAAAAACTTCACCCCCAAAAAGTACTTAGTCCCATTTGTTAATATAAACTGTCCCCTAAGGGGAACTCTACAGATATTATAAACTTCTGAGAAAGTTGTGGGTGCAAAATGAAGTTGTTTACATTTGAAAGATGTACAATGGAGAGAATGTTGGCATACCTGTTAATTGCATTGGATATTGTATTTGTGGAGATTGTAAATGATCTAAGCAAACAGCAAACGAAAATGACTGCTCCCAGACTCAGTCTGAATTAATGTAAAGTACACTTATTTTTAACAGGTATTATAAAAAGGATAATGAATTTTTCCAGAAAGTGCAATGAATGAATTACCAAATATATCAAATGTAAAGTTATTAGTTCTATTTAATAGTTTTCCTCTTAAGTCCAGTAAGTGAAAATGACCAAACGAAGCTAGCAGTTTTTTGAGAGGTACACATTTGAAGTAAGATCAAGCTGTATACTATATAACCTATATTACCCCCATCAATCATATACCAAAATAAAGTTTATTAAAGGTTATTTGAATAATACTTATGACACACTAGGTCCTTTATAAATAGCCAGTATAACCAGTGAGGACGCTAGGGAAAATAATTGAGTTCACAGTAAGTTACTTTAAATGCATAGGAATTTCAAAGCTGTTTCCACATTATGGGTTAGAAGGACCCATATCACAGATATTTAGCAAGGCAATAAGCAGCACTTCAGTCAGGTAAGCATGTTTTACTTTCTGATTAGGTACAAGTTAAGACATTTGTTGATAAAAGTCTCTGATGAGACAAATTTGAACTTCTGTCAGTAAATAAGCTATATATTTTCCAGCAGTAAGACAGAGATATATATCATGTCAACTTGTACCATCCATAATGGTGCAAAAGAAATAATACTGAATCCAGGCAAATTTTCTCCAACAACACCTGTCAGTGTCCTCCTAAATACTAAGAAGACTGAAATTTATATCAATAGTTTGTTAAGCAAAGGGAGACAATTCTGCAATATAGCATTATAATCTTTTAATTTCCAACTGAATTTTATGAGTTAGGTAATTTATTTAGGATTTCTGAAGGTTTAATTTTTTTTTAGGTTTAATACACAGATTAGTTAAATGATTATCCCCATGGTGAGCATACCAATTATCATAAATCTAAAGTATACTTTAAGTCTGTTCCTAAATATAATGTAAATAAAGATAAAGCAAAAATAAAATAACTAAAATACCAGATATCTTTCATTTGTAAATAGTTCATGCATGTTCCAGACTTCTAGGCTAACCTAACAAAAACAACCATTTTCACAAGAAAGGCACTTTTGGTGGGGTTATGGTAGAGCCATTCAATAGTTCTGAAAACGTTATTAGGATTTCATTACTTTACGTTCCTTCAGATTTTTAAGATTTTTAGGTATCCCAATGTCAAAATGAAATATTAGATTTTTCAAGGATTTCTAGGTCCTCTTCTAACCATATTTATTCTGATCTCTTTAATTCAGGCTAGAGTCAATTGATAAGCTCAATGCAGATCAAAATTAAGTCAGTTTATGTGAGAAGTCTGTGAAGATCAGAAAATCAAAGGAAACTGAATTTGTCACCAGTCAACTGAAACTTCATCTACCTTCAGATTTTAAATACTGAATAATTGCTGACCCTATTGGAATGGGATTTAACTTTTATATCTTCCCCCAAGACCAATATCTTCTCTATAGAGATAGCTTTAATTTACATGAATGAAATGAAGATATTTAACCATACATGTCACATAGGTCCATTTCTGCTGTTATAACACAATTACTTTTTCCCACCACCAATCCTCTATCCAATGATAAAAACTACTTTGCTTCTGAGGTTAAAATATTGGTACCTTTAGTGTCAACATGACTGGACTTAGGAGTATATGCAATATAAGAAATTTTCCACATTGATTCACATGATGATGCCTTCACAAACATGATTTGAAAATTGAATGACCTTGACCCCCCAGGAAAATGGATGTAATTTGTATATGTTCTCAAAGAGGAAGTTTCTTTAGAGATAAAGATGTCTCATTATACCTGTCACATTGGCACAATAGATGACTTCCATTTCTGCTGCAAGAACACAACTCTTTTCAAACCATCCACCAAACAAATTGTTTTGACTCTCCACTCTACATTAATGATACAAACTGCCTTGCTTTAAAAACATCACATCTTGCCACCCTTGTGTTATATTGTCAGCATGACTGGAATTATGAGTTTTAAGCATAATATGAAATGTTTCCACATTGATCTACCTAATAATACTTTTTCAAATCAATGTCTTCTACCCAAGGAAATATTATGTTTGTGTAGACTGAATGGTCAATATAGATATACTCTAGTGCCCACATACTGCAGGGAGAAACCATTGTCTAGTCAGGATACACCTAGCTATTGACCACTGAAGGCAGGCAGCCAATACAAACACACAAATTATATAGAACATTGAGAAGGAATTACAATGGCCAAAGTGAACAGCTGACTACTGGGTAAAGGTGAATGTTAGAACAGGTTTACTGTAATCAAGGGATATAACAAGTTGGGGGAAAAAAAACAAACTTAAAATAATAGGGATATTAGGAGTTATCAAGACTCCAAAATAAGTAACAGGGATATAAGGTGTTGGTGGTCTGAGACACCAACACATGGTTCATACAGGTCTATGTAAAGTGAAAATTCTAGGACAGAATCCAGATTTTCAAGTAACAGAGATTCAATAGATAAGCTTAAGTGAGTCTAAAATAGGTAAAGTCAAAGAATAAAACAAAAAAAAATGTACATCAAAGAAAGCATAACAACTACAAGTCATAAAAAATAACAAGGGCCATAATTCAAACTGACAAGATGTATAACACTGGCACCACAGAATAAAACTAAAAACTGCATCTCGTCATTAAAGGATGAAAGAAAACAAGCGGGTGGGGGAAGAGAAACTTCTTGCATGAAACGCTGTATACTTTTTTAGTGCCTTTTGTCAACATTTTAAAGCCATATTCCACATTCATCACTTTCAAGCCATATTTCTTTAAAGCAGCAAGAAATAAGTTCATAGTGAAAGGTCATGATTGATCAGTTACTGTGTTGTGTTTTGTTTTCTCTCCATTTCAAAACCATCTGTCTGACAGTTACATGCAGTAAACACTTTATCAAGTAAAAAGAATCTTTCATTTTCAAAATTCAAGTATATTCAAGGACATGACAAGTTATTAGAAAATTGTGTAGAGCTAAATAATTGGGATATAAGGACATGTGATACCAAAATGATTTTGGTGTGGACGGATGCCATAAAGCACAGCAACAAAGTTATGTTATTTAGTCCCAAGGCAATTAGTGAAAAAGCTGTACACAGGATAACATGATGATAACTGAATCCAATGGTAGGATCTAAATCTTTTGGTCATGAATCAATTAAGGACATTGTACATATGGTATGTAAATCAATGGGCCACTCCAACTCTTGCCTTCATTACTCAGGCCATGATTGTATTTTGGTTGTTCCAAAACTTTTGTCATAAGAGCGTTGCATTGGAAATATATATACCAACCTGTTGCTTTAACCACAGCGCCATTGTTTAGTCAATTTCAAGTACTTCTTTTGCTCCACCTAACCTGCCAGCCTGGATTAGGTCTGGGGTACAAGACAGTGCTAACATCTAGGAAGAGGACACCTGGAATAAAAATAAATTATATATTTTCTATCAATTATTTTTTTTTAAATTTATAGTTCAGCATCACATGTAAAAATTTTATGTAATGGCAACTGGAATAAATTAGTTTGCTCAGGACACACCCCACAGACTTATCCAATGCTATTAAAACACACCCCCTTTTAGTCATGAATCTTTAAAGCATCCATGGCTTATCCAATGCTATTAAAACCCACACCCTTAGAGTCATGAATCTTTGAAGCATCCATGGCACCTGCCTTAGTAGTAGTGTTAGAAACAAAATGATCAAGGAAGATCACTCTTGTAACATGAACAATGAACCATTGATTTGAATTGGCTCAATACATATTTTATATCTGTATGGACTGTCACTGTTTGCACACTTGGTAATGGTCAAATTGTTTGTACCATGAACAATGTCATTATTGTTTGCATACAATGCAATTGTCAGGACGATATCATTTTGCATACTCTTTAATGGTTAAATTGCAATTTTTTGGGACCCGTTTTTTTCACCCAAAATTTGCCTGTGGTCGGAATTGATTTTTGGGTCCAGATTTTAGACTTTTATGCATCAGACTGAAAGCAGACAGGTCTAAACTGCAAAAAGTACAATCAGGTGGGCATTTGGATTAAGGAGTGGTCTCAATACAAAGATGATGGGTCCTTTATGCCAAAAAAAACTCCAACTTTCCTTCTGCTCATGCACGAGCACGAGCAAAATAACCAATGGAAAACAATGTTTTTAACACAACTATGCATTAGGCTAGTGGACAATTGCTTGCAATTTGATGTATTATGATGCATTCAGAAATGGCCTCCAAAATGTTTTTCCTACTCGTATCTCGTGTGAAAACAGCTAAATCCTCATGGAGATAATGTGTTAACAGATTTATCTGAGTTAGGAGTTATTTCCTGATACGGATAGCAGTGTTGAAAGCAGGCAATGATTTCAGTACCAAGGTCTAATTACCCTTGGATGAAAGCCTGTTCTTATCAATGAAAGAGGGAAACATTGAAACTGATCCATCTTGTAAGAACTGTTTGTAAATTCTCATAGAAAAGTCAGAAGAGGGAATTAGATTTTTAGCATGGAGTGCTTTCTTGCTTGAGCATTTCTCTCCATGTCTGACACAGTGAAATGTATTGGTCAGTAGAGAACATTATTCATAAAAGCAGATTAAACTCTGAAACAAAAAAGATTAATGCCTATAGAACATGAAGAAATTATCTTTTAAATATTTTAATTTTAATAAGAGTTTTACAGAGAAGCAGGAAGAAAGAAGATAAATAAGTGTTATGCAACTACTGAACTGTAGCAGTTTCCTTTTCTGCTAACTTTTGTTAGATGGAAGGAAATCTCACCTCATGATAAAATCCAGGGTGAAGCTCTCCAGTCATTTCCACTTGACCTTCTTAAAATGGCTATATGCCCATGAAAACTAAATTCTGGATAACTGTTGATGCTCCATACTGAACCTCTGGTGGATGAAGCACATCAGGGCTGACTCCTCCATGTCCTTGAGGTCACATATTAAAGTTAATTCCATGTCTTCAGCCACTGCATATCTTTACAAAGCCATTTTGATTGACTAGGATGGCAGCAGCCAAGAATCTGAAATCAAATTATGGTTACTTTTACTTCATGCTGTGGAATTAAGATGTTAGAAATTGAGAGTCAATTTATTTTATTATATATTGTAATATATAGACAGAAAAGAACTTAAAATTCAGTCTTACTATTATTTATTATGACCCTGAACCCTTTATCTCTAATTAACAGGGAACTTTTTCAAATATGTACAAAATAGTTCAGAGAGATAAATGTAAACAATTACCTTTCATGAACTCTTTATTCTGAAATTTTGAAAATCTACAAAGTGAATGTCAAAATATATCCAGGATAAGAGATCATTTTTACTTATTATTTCCTCTCAGGATAACAATGAGTTATGTCCCTCTAGGTATCCGGACAGGTTATTTCATGGCCAAAACATATAAATAGAGAAAGTACATGAATAAAAGAATTACAAACACCTTTTTGGTAACAGACATTAGACTGCATAAGTACGGCTTCTAATGATGAAATCTTTCCAAACTTAAAATTAATCTGATGGTATATACTTTATGCATGGGATTCTCATGGGTCAATTTTTAGATTAAATTTTTAATCCAAAAACTTTTTTTCCAAAATGTGATATGACAGTTCCCAAAGATTAAAAAGAGACCAAAGGAAAACACATTCAGCAGAAGCTATTAATGCTTATAAAGCTAATAATAATTATTTTCATGCAAATGACAATCATCATGAAATAACTAACTTAAAAACCAAATAATAAAACAAATGTCACAGAATTGTATAAAAACTTTTTTATGTATTTATTAAATTCGTGTACTAGACTTTCATTTTTGGCATACAATGATACTCAAGTGTGGTTAATGTATATTGTGTCCTTTTTTCAAAACAGCAAATTCAGTTAATCCTGTACCGCAGGTGCAAAGTGCTTTTAATGAGACAAACTAAATGTGCTTTAATGCACAGACAATACCTGTGTATAAATAACTCACAGAAAAGAGGTCTGGTGTGGCGAGAGAGAGCAGTATGTTCATCATGCCGTTACACTTAAAGAATGTTTGAACTGTATCAAGAAATGCCAAGGAAAGGTTGTGGAAGAAAAACTGCCTGTGTAAATAATGCGATACAGATAGGACTTTCACAGACTTCTGTTAGAAAAGAAGGGTTTAGAACTATTCTTTTAAGTGCGAATGTCCCTGCTCCCTCAACAAAAGGGATGCAGAAAAGTTCCAATACTGTTTGTCAGAAAATTGAATGCAGCAACATGAGAGACATGGCAGAACATAGGAAATATGTGAAGGAGTTTAATTCTATGACAGGAAAAAAGACAAATATAATTGATCTTCAATGTGACTCAACATATAAAATTGAAGGATAAAACACAGCTTACCAAAGAATATAACCTTTAAGAGAAACTTCCATGGCAGGGTTCATAGTGCTGTCCATAACTGCAACCATGGACCTGGAGAATCTCTGGTTAAGCTGTGTCAATCTATCGGTTGTCCGGTTTCAGCTTGCAGTTCTGTGGCACAACATCTGAAAAGCAAGCAAGATATATATAGGAGAAATAAAATACATACAGCAAGTACAGCATATAAGAGAAAAAAATCAGAGAAAAGGGCATTTCTTTACAAGCTTTATGAGAAACATCAAGAAGAAAAGAATTAATGCCCCCATCCAGTTTATACAACCCTTCCCATCTGTGTTTTGTAAGGGATGTTAATATCGTTTTTTTTCCAAAACCGATTATCGTTTGTAGAAATCCGATTTTAAACCGATTATCGGTTTTTGTCCTACATTGAAATTACAAGAAATATATTCTTATAATGCAAGTTAGTGAATGCCTCTTGTGAATAAAAGATATTCATTACATACCATAACGTATAGACGCGCATCGTCTGACGGCATGGAGGACTATATTGTGACTCCACCAAAGCCATCAAATCACGGAAGGAATTGGATTCAACAATCAAAATTGGTAGCATGCTTTCAGCGACAAACTTAGCTACAGCAGCAGTAACTTTTTCTTGATGACTATCAGGACAGTTTCTTTGTGTTCCAATAAATGTTGTTAATCGCGGCTGAACATTTGATGGATCCGCAATTCCGGGATGTTTGCTACGCAAATGTGCATGCAATCCAGTAGTAGTACCACCGCTCCGACTTAATTGTTGTGAACATAGTTTACAGCGAGCCATGCTTAATGAAATTTTTTCAAAGTTTTCCCATACATCAGATTTATTTATACGACCAGCCATATTTGTAAACTTGAAAAGACACAACCAGCAGAGACCAGTCCTCAACAACAGACTATAGCTATTAACAGTCTATTGTTGTCAATTTCGGACATCAAAGAACTTAGCGGCCGGTCGGTCGACTAACTATTTACATCCTTCAACAATAAATGTATTCATTTACAAACACGCTGCATGGAGCGCTCACAAATTTTAAACACACCTTTTTATCTGCTGGCCTTATTTTTTTAAAATGTAAACACTAAACAAAAGCATTAATGAATTTTTTTCTGGCATTTTAAAAAAATTTCACTACAAAAATGGTAAAAAATATTTAATTCGATTATCGTTTTGTAAAAACAAAAACCGATAATCGTTTTCAAAACCGATAATCGGATTTCCGATTTTCGTTTAACATCCCTAGTTTTGTATAGATTTTTTCTCCAAAATCACATGCAAATCATGAAAGAAAGACTCCATTATGATTGTCATATCTAAAAACCACCAAAATCATACCCTGGATGCACGTGGTAACCATAGAAACATCAGGCTCATATTATGGTATATGTCCTGTATAGGACACACGGTACTAATTCAACTCCAATGGTAAACATATGGAAACAAAGTCATATTCAAAATTCAATAACTTAACATTTCTGGGTGCTGATGATCAGACCTATATTTTTCCATGCACAACTAACCTTGATGTAAGTTTTTAAATGTAGAAAAACATAGGACCCACGGCATGTTGTTGACATAAATTGGCAGGAAGCACATGTTATTGATTCTGCACTAAATGAATCAGGTGCTACTTTCATTATTGAGTACTAATAGGTGAAGCCTCTAAATTTACTTCAATTGCATCAATAGAATTTTGTCTATTATTTTTTTTAAATTACAGATTAGATAAGCTCTCAAAAAATATTTTTACTAAAATTTTAATTTTCATTATTAACCAATTATGGACCACCAAAGCCGTATATACTCTATTATTTCTTCACCCATTTTTAGACTGGTTCACAGCTCTTCACTATAATTAGTACCGTGTGTCCTGAAAGAACGTTGACTAGACTTTTAAATGCAGACAAAATTAACCTAAATAGACTGTAATGGTTTGAATAGCATCAATAGAGAGCGACCGCAGATAAATCCTAGTGAAAGAATTTACTTATTCAAACAACGTAGTGTTAAAGTGTTTAACGAGATGGAAGCCAGAATGATGATGGTTAAATCCCTGAAGTGTGTTGGGCAAGGATTGAAGTTTGTTGTGTATCTGGCAATCCACTTTACTGCAAAGGAAATTAAATGAGGTCGGTTGCTTAACAGTATTAGACTCACAAGATTCGGTACAATTAAATTAGCAAATAAATTGTACAATTGTATATGCTTTTTTATTTTTCACAATTCTCATCACAATAAATTATTGGATAATTTTTTTATTTTAAATTGTTTTGTTTATTAATTGTCTTGATATGTTTTGTGCAACTTCAAGCAATATTTTATAAAATACATTTTCGTTTTAAGTTTATCTACAGCAAACTATTATTTCTAATATTTTTCAGAAATTGTTCTGTCCAATGAACCATTGTTTAATGCAACGTCAACGACAATTTTTTTTTTAAAACAGGAAAACATAAGCTATATATTGAGTTATAGTATTAATGTCATTAAAAGAGAGCGGCAGCAAAAACATCCTAATATAAGAACTTATGGAAAAATAACGTATTGTAAAATCGATTATCAAGATGGGGCCGAAAGCAGAAGGATGGTACTTCTTTGTGTGTCTCGCACGGCACTTTAACACAAATGACTCTGCAAGATACATTCTCTCAAATACCTTTTCAGACTATTTAGAAAACAAATGGATCTCTTCTGACTTTATAATAAGACAACATTTTTACAAAGCTTATTAAACCAAAACCTATAGTTTTCTAAAGTTTTTATAGGCAGGGAAACTTTGAGTGAGATGCCAGAAAACGGACAAGATAGTTTTCAAAAATACCAGTAAAGATAAAACACTTACCCAACAAACAAGAAAACGTTTAGTACAAATTAGAATTACGTAAAGTTCGGACAGAAAACGGGTGCGCTCCTGAAGATCGTTGGATGATTCTCAGTCCTACCAAGGAACATATGTGCTAACACATTAATGACTGCTAATGAATAACTACACCATGGCACTTTTTTTATTTTTTAATCCAGACAATCTGCAATGATGGATTCAAGGTCACAAAAGGGCAACGTCTTGGTCAAAGACAAGGCCATGATACTGGAAATGTGATATTGAATGGGGAAAAATCTCAGCACACTTATGAGAGACCACCTGTCTTGAGAGACCGCTTTTGGTTGGCAAAAGGGGTGGTCTCTCATAACAGGTTTCACTGTACATTTATAGAAAAACTTAATTTCATTATTGCCGGATAGAGTTTCATTTATAAACATTTCTTAACACTATTAAATATTACTGAAATATTTGCTCAAACATGATGGCATCTGCCATACCCACAAATGGTGAGACATTCCTTAGGAACCACTTACGAATAGAGTTGGAAGACACTGATGAAGCAGGCTCATCAAATCCTACAGAGACACATGCAACTCTGCTAACACTCCAACAACACCAACAACAACCAAACCGGATCCTACCAATATGATTACCAACATTCAGTCAGGTCTTCAACAATTTTGTAACAATCTCTCAATGGATAAAATCCAGTTAACGAAAACATCTGAAGATGACTTACTATTTTCTATTAAAAATCAAAATTTAACAAAGAAAATGTAATCATATCAATATTTCTTTAAAAACTGATATAAAAATACATTTCTACAAGGAATGTTGAACATTTTAATTGAAAAACAATAAATTTTGTATTTCACAAAAGTGACATGCTGCTCAATTCACAGAATAAAAATAAAAATAACATGGCATCATTCATAGTGATACTGAAATATTTATAACTATTAAGTAGACCTTAACCACTCTGCTGCTGTGTGACAGTTTATAGTGATGTCTAGCACTGTGCCATCATGCTGCAGATATGTAATAAATGTTATAATAAATGAATATTTAAAATATGAATCCAATATAATTACTAATAGATTTGTCTTCGTAACCCTGGTTGCATTAACAATGTGACTGCCCTTATCAGGATCCAAACCCATTGGTGTAATAGGATTCTGGCTATAAAAACAACTGATGATTAGGGTGTCCATTCAAGAGAGGTTTCATATCCTAAATACAAACACAGATAATTTTTGAATAGCGCATCCTGACTTTGACTTTCCTACATGTTAATTCATTGCC
Organism: Unio delphinus; assembly: GCA_029339505.1. Lineage (NCBI taxonomy): Eukaryota > Metazoa > Mollusca > Bivalvia > Unionida > Unionidae > Unio > Unio delphinus. Next base: position 1,295,519 of record JAQISU010000085.1, on the reverse strand, counting down.
TGCATGTATAATGCTGTTGTTCCATTTAAATTCTTTCTGGCTAACAGCATCCAAGGAATTCCCTGGTAAAGATACAACCCTGTCAAAGCTGCAAAAAGAATCTGAAACTTATCAAAATTATGCTAGCTAAGGGTTTCCAAGCTTTGTTTTATTCTGGCCAAATTTATCCCCATTTCATCAAAGCTATTTTCAGCATGAAATGTATGCTTGTAAAATCAAACAATTCCAATGGTGTTAAAGTCTGATCAGCTCTTTTACATATTAATAAAAACAAATCCAATCAAAATTGAATTGGGTATGGGGGGGGGGTAAAAACAGTCATGCTTATCTATCTCTGCCTCATTTGTATTAGGTACTGGAGACTAATATCAGCAATAAGTGTGCTGAGATTTTTCCCATTCAATATCACATTTCCAGTATCATAGCCTTGTCTTTGACAAACATTGCCCTTTTGTGACCTCAACATTTGATCTGTATAGCAGCCAGCCATTAGAAAACTCCATTTTTCTTTGATAAATGTCAGATAACATATTTCATATATATATATATATATATATATATATATATATATATATATATATATGCTTGAAATGTGCCACATATGCCAATGTAGTGGCCAAAATAAAATAATAATTGTGAAATATACTAGAGAAAAATCCAAATGTCAGATAACCATCATCATTCTGGTCCCGCTTCCATCTCATTAAACACTACGTTGTTTTAATAAGTATATTCTTTCACTAGGATTTATCTGCGGTCGCTCCCTATTGATGCTATTCAAACCATTACCATCTATTACCATCTACTGCAGCAATAAGTGTGCTGAGATTTTTCCCATTCAATTCCTTTGTATTAGGTTCTGGAGACTAATATCAGCAATAAGCAATATCACATTTCCAGTATCATGGCATTGTCTTTGACCAAGACGTTGCCCTTTTGTGACCCTGACATTTGATCTCTATAGCAGCCAACCTTTTTCTTTAATAAATGTCAGATAACATATCCCCCCCAATTAAATTTTGATTGGATTTGTTTTTAGTAATATGTAAATGAGCTGATCAGACTTTAACACCATTTGAATTGTTTACATATATATATATATATATATATATATATATTATTGATAAGTGTATTTCATTTTGTCAGACACTTCGCCGTACTTTATTAATAAAACGTCAGACTCCTATGCATTAATCCGTGAAAGTTATTGGATTTGTAAGATACTATACAATTACATGGCATTACGCGACATAAATCCATCTGAATAAAATGTAATTGTGCGTATGGCTGTTTTATTATTTGACTATAATTTTAAATGAACTTTTCGCAACTTTTCGCACTTTAGTCGTACTGTGTCAGACCAGTGCGAAATGTCGTATAAAGGTTTCTTATGAAATCATTTTGAAAAATATCAAAGATGTCACTTTTACTGACAACATGGTGTTTGTGTAGACCAAGAAATTGTTATCCACCTTTTCTATTTTGACTGCCACTAGTCAAAATAATAAAAAGGTGGAGAACAATTTCTTCGTCTGGGTTTTGTGTCGTGTGCATGGACATACACCACAATTAATTTTACTATATGTTCTCTACATATATTTCTCAGCACTGACCTTTCCACAGTGTGACAATCAATACAAATAATATGAAAATCTAAAATACCCCCAAAGATGACTTCAGTGAAATTCTTGTCAAGGGTTGACCAGCATCTTTTTGAGTGGCTGCACTGTAAACAGAGCAGCATGTACACAGAACACCGATTTCACTTCCGGATCATCACTAAGGCCTACTTACACAGTGTGTACTGTCGCCAAAATACATACAGACAGCCACTCTCAGAGCTCCTATTCTCAAGAATAAACAATTAACTTTAAATCCATACCAAAGATGCATCAATATAACTCTTATATCACCACCAAAAGGAGAGAGGAAAACATGTTCTAAAAATAGACTAGAACAACATTCGTGGGTACTGAACTGGAAGTATTAATTGTGATGTGATTCCTGACAGGCCCAGCTTTTTTGGGGCAAATTTTAGTAAAACTTTTATATTTGAATGCCACACCTATTTGAACTTTGTACATGAAGTCTTTTTGAATTTTCTTGCATACAAGACATGTGACACCTGCTGGAATGTGTGTAGTGCTGGTGTTCCACAGGGTGCACATGCTGATTCATGTGCTTTTTAGAAACCAAAACTAAATTTGCTATATCTTCCTTAATTATAGGACGTTTTCAATGCTGTAAAAACCTAATTGTACTACAAGATAAGGCCTGTCTGAAAATATGTTTAAAGTTTATACATTTTGATCAATTAAAATTTTAATGGAAATTTAAATAAACATTTAAATTTATAAACTAAATTTTATTAAAAGATTAAATTTTCATAAAAGTTTGAAAACAGATTTTGTCAAAGTTTAGACAGAAAAGTTGATCAATCAATGGTCTTTAAAATAAATGGTGGTTTGGGTCTGTGTAACTGAGAACATTTTTCCCAGGGGTAGTGAAGTAGCATGACTCATAGTGATTTTGGCAACAAACCGCAATATGCCTGTCAAGGTGCATATAGGTGTACACACTAAAGAAGCAACAACAGGTGCTATGTTCCATATTTATTGTGTCAGGTACTTAGGCAGTTATTTGTATAACTAATAGTGCACTCAGATTTAAACATCTGATGGGACCATTTCCATGTTTTATAGGAAAACTGCATTACATTTCAGTGTCGATAACTACAAAAAGCGACAATAAGATAGGATAATACAGTTTTTAGGCAGGCTTTACCTTACTAAACAATGGTGCTAATCTCTTTCATGAAGATCTAAGCCATGTCCTTGAGGTGCTGTATATTAGTGTGGTGATATCATGACCACTTATGGCAATACACTGCATATGTCCTTATGAAACCTTGCTATCACCACCAGACTACTGGAGAGCTTCCAAGCTGATCCACCATTAACACTTTGTTCCAGATACCAGCCTAGACCTGAAAAGATATAAAATGTTTCACTTATATCTAGAAAACAGTAAGATGTATTCAAATGAAGTTAAGATGTGTTAGATATAGTGATTTCCAAATAACATTCAGGCTGCAAGCATAGGAAATAAATATTAAACTTGACAGAGTGACACTCAGAAATGTGAAGTAATAGTCATGTATTAAAGTAATAAATTCATCCTAAAAGTTTATGAAGTTTCTATAAGCCTATCTGGTCATTTACAGGTAAAATAACTAATCAGGTAGACTATGCATCACAACCTTTAAGGAAATGCGGGGACGGTGAGGTTTGATCATTGGTGGAAACATTAGTACATGCCAGTATATAGGAAAGTCAAGCGACAATGTAATAAAAAAGAATATATTACTAAAAGCAATCTTATTCATGAGGGAAATAATAATTCTAGATATTGCAAGAGAATACAGCCAAAAGTGGCCACACATATCAACTACAGGTACCAATACATCCTATATCATAAACTAAATGTGAAATTCTGATCCCCAAAACTTGTAAACAAGAATGGAAATTTGCATATGTGGGACATAAACAATGTAATTGTTATGATCAAATGTGCAAAAATAATTCCAATGATCTGTCTGAACATTTAAAGTGTATTTTTAAGGGTGTTTGATACCAATTATTAACCTCAATGGTTCAATAGAATCAGATATCAGCTGATATTACAATACCGCACTCGATCCAAGTACTGAATTGAAAAATGTTACCATACATGGGCATATTAATGAGGAAAATAACATTTCGGGATACATTTAGTGCACACAGCCAGAAATGTGTCTTACAGATTCACTGTAGGTACAATGTCAGCCTATATGATATATTGAATGTGAACTTTGGATCCCAAACATTCTAAAATATGTGAATATTTGTTCATGTGGGATATGTAACCATGCTAAGATCAGTTGTACACAGTTAAACTCAAAATATCTGTTTGAATATATCTTATGCAATCTTTAGAGTGTCAGTTAACAAATATTATTAGTAATTAACAATGCATAAATTAAGATGGATCATTAGAATTCACATAACATCATATAGGCCACAATGCCGCACTTCACTAATCAATATCTTAACCAAATTGAACAATAAAATTGAATGCATTTTGTGTTCAACTTACATCATTTTGCTGTTTTCTTACATCCAAGGGTAAATATACATGTGGAAAGTATATTTTATCCCTTCAGCTTGCATTTCATTCTCAGAAAGTTTAAACTGATTTAGTAGAGAACTTGAGTAGGTTCAAGTATAAAGTTTTCATCACTGTCCTCTCACTAAACACCCTGTAACTATATTTGTTAACAATTACTAAAAGCTATATAAGCAGATATGTGTTACTCAGGAATGTCACCCCATCATAAACACATAAATTAACTGATTGGACCCCTAATAAATAGTTTGAATGATCAATACAAAATAGAATCTGTCTTTCATACATTTTAAATGTATGTCTCATTTTGACTTACAAAGATATTTTCTCTGAGAAAATTCTACAAATATCCATCATTGTAGCTTGTATATGGTGTAGGAGTATAAACATGCTGATATCACTTGACATAATTTCCAAAAATATTATCTATGTGCATTTTAAGGGGCAAATTTTAATTTTTTAATTTTTTAAAAAAAAATTAAATTTTTTTAAAAAAAATCAATTTTTAAATTCTAATGTCATTTTTCTATTTTAAATGTTAATATATATAACACCTTCAAATTGCATATGTTTATCATTAATAATAAAAAATTTATAGCAATTTAAAGTTTAATAATAACTGCCTGTACACCACAATTAATTTTACTATATGTTCTCTTAAGTCATTTTGAAAAATATCAAAGATGTCACTTTTACTGACAACATGGTGTTTGTGTAGACCAAGAAATTGTTATCCGCCTTTTCTATTTTGACTGCCGCTAGTCAAAATAATAAAAAGGCGGAGAACAATTTCTTCGTCTGGGTTTTGTGTCGTGTGCATCATTCTTCGAAATATGGGAGTACCAAAATTTCCTGTTCCCATGCTTGGCAATTTAACATACACCTATCTTTGCTTGTCAAATTCCATTGTTAGGCAATGTCCTTATATCACCCGATGTTAATTTGATATGTGTCATTTTGTCTAAATCGATTTATTTACCTAAATGTGCTGCATCTTCGGTCAAGACTCATACTGACTTTTTGTGTCATGCGGTCTGCTTCGGTGACATTCAATCATTGTATAACTTAATACATGCATCGAACTTTTGCTCTAAACAAACGTATGTAAACACGGTATCTTCAGCATAAGAAGAACAATATTTTTTAATACTATCTGATATATAATGTTATGATTACAAATAACTTTTACTCTTTCTATACTCCTTTTGTTTTACACTTCACATCACAATTTATTTATTTATTGTTTTATTATTTATTTATTTATTAAAATTGTCTAGTTTCTTAATTTTTGTTTCAAGTTTATTTAAAGCCAAAAATAGTCCTAAATATTTTTGTCATAGTTTTTTCCCATGAGTCATGGTTTAACGGAATGATGAGATAAGCGATGTAGACGGTAATGGTTTTAAGGGTTTCGTTAGAGCGCAAGCGCAGATGCATCCTAATAAAAGAATTTACGTGTTTAAAAAAAGAAAACGTAGTGTTAAAGTGTTTAGTGATATAGAATCAGGACCGGAAGGATGGTTGCTCGATCCTCAATGTGTGCCTGGCAAAGATGGCTGTTTGATCCTTGATGTGTATCTGACACAGCACTTTACAGCAAATGACATTAAAGACCCTATTGATGGAAACTGGAAGTGTTGAAACTATCTTGCTCTGATTTATAGCGAAATAAAACATATCATTTTTATATCCATCATAAATTATTCATTTTATCCATTTTATATTATATACTATCCAGGATATTATTTTGAAGAAAATAAAATTAGTAACTATCCGGAAATAGAATAAAATAAAATATTTCAGATCGAAAGAAGCTCACACGAAAACGCGAAAATTATATGGCGAATATCTTAAAGTAGATGAATTTGCTATGTGTATGATACTTATTGTGTAAGCTGCAATCTTAAAGCTGTAATTGAAATGGGACGTTTAAGTTTACACCACTGCTGTTGCTGTGAAAGATGTCGTGCTGACATTATAGAGTCTGTTGAAAAAAAGTGGAAGTGATGAAACTTAAGCCTACAATTTACTAACTACATTACAGGGAGTGAAACTTTCAGGGGGATGCCATCACCCGGCAATATAGTTATCAGATAGGGTCTGTAAAAATAAAACGCTCAACAAACGAGAAAAATATTTAGTGCACATGAGACATTACAGTAAATTTCTGACAGAAAACATGCACGCTTCTGAAAATCGTAGGATGGTTCACAATCGAACCTTAGAACACATATGTTATCACATTCATATTTGCTAATAAATAACTAAACTATGATACATTTTAAACTTTATTTACTCCAAATGTTTTTCCGAAAGTTGAATTTGACCAGAGTATGTTTCACAATTTTGCATTTTAGCCACTCCATTGACATATGGGACACGTTTCCATTTTAGCCACTCCATTGACATATGGGACACATTTCCATTTTAGGCACTCCATTGACATATGGGACACGTTTCCATTCTAGTCACTCCATTGACATATTGGACAAGTTTCCATTTTAGCCACTCCATTGACATATGGGACACGTTCCCATTCTAGTCACTCCATTGACATATTAGACACGTTTCCATTTTAGCCACTCCATTGACATATGGGACACGTTTCCATTCTAGTCACTCCATTGACATATGGGACAATTTTCCATTTTAGTCACTCATTGACATATTGGACACGTTTCAAACGTGTACTTAAAAGCTCATAAATATAATTGTATTATGTAAAACTTATACTTAACTTTTTTAAGAACAATTTAAAAACTATTTTGTCATGAATATTTAAAACACGCTGTTGATATCATGCAAGTCGTAGCAAAAATCATAGTAAATTTACGGGAAAATACCGCAGTAATTCGGTATACCAATGATGATGTGTACCACTGATGCTGAGACAAGTAATCAAGGTGTGGGGACCAATAATCGAGGTATGGAGATTACAAATCTAGGAAAGGAAGCGAATAATCAAGGTATAGAAACGAATAATCAAGCTATTGAAACAAACAGTAAAGCTATGGAAACGAACAGTCAACGTATGGAAACGAACAGTCAAGGTATGGAGATGAATAATCAAGGGATGGAAACGAATACTATATGTAAGGAGATGAATAATCAAGATATGGAAATGAAAGATCAATATATGGGATGAATAAAGAAAATAAATAACCAAGACAATGAATAATAAACAGATGATGGGATATGAAAACTAACGAGGTACATATAACTAATTAAGACAAGAAGAAGCATAATCAAGAGATAGGTATGGCTAATTAAGACTTGGAGAGGAATAATCAAGAGATGGGTATGGCTAATTAAGACTTGGAGATGAATAATCAAGAGATAGGTATGGCTAATTAAGACTTGGAGATGAATAATCAAGAGATAGGTAAGTAGTAATAGGGGATACCGTAGCCTCAATGGAAAATCCAGTCAAAAAGTGCTTGGGATACTATAGCCTCAAGATTTATAGCCTCAAGGGAAAATCCAGTCAAAAACAGCTTAGTGTACTATAGCCTCAAAACAGCTTGGGATACTATAGCGTCAAGGGAAATTTAACATAGTGGGACTATATAGCCTCAAGGGAAATATAACATGGGAATATGATGGGTATAGGGGACTGTAGAGGGACAAGGGAAAAAAAGGGTGGCAATGAAAGCTACTATCTTTTCGAGACTTATGAGTGGCCCTGAAAAGAGCCTTTGGATACTTCTTCTTCTTTTATTTTCTGCCATTGTTCCACCACCTTTTGATTTTACCAATGATTCCTGTTTTCTTCTTCTTTTCTTCTTCGGGAATCCAGTCAGGATGTCCCATAGCTCTAAACTTTTCCTGAACTCTCATCCATCTTAGATTGAGTAGATCAAAGTCCTCTTTCTTCTTTTTGTTCTTTTTTTCCTTTCTCTCCTTAGACCAGTTTTCTTTAATCTGGATCACCTGTTCTTCCATCGCCATTCTCATCATTGCTTCTGCTTTCTTTAGCCTGTCTAGACCCCACTTCACATATTCCCACTCTATCAGATGTAATGTTTCTTCTAGAAAACACCTGACTTTGATGACATGATCAAGTGCTTGCTTCAAGTCCCCTATTCTTATATATTTTCTTTTAATACGTCTTCTTAATTTCTGGTCTTCTTCCTCTATCATACCTTCTAATAGATCTCTTGCTAATTTCAGTTGGCTTACAAAGCCATGGTTACTCTGAAATTCTTCCTCAAGTCTTTCCACTTGATATTCTGCATCAAGGATCCCAAACCAGCTGTCTCGGAGTTGGATAAATAATTCAAAATTCATCTTGATGTGTTCAAAATTGAATGGCTCCAAGGACCGACGATTTGCGTATATATATCTTAAGCACGGACGTGAAAGTAAACACCCCCTACATTCACTTGTCATATTAGATACTATTCACAAATCCTATTATATACTATCCAAAATCACACCCTATACTAACCACACACACACGGGGAAGCAGCCAAAACACACCCTATTATATACTATCCAAAATCACACCCTATACTAACCACACACACGGGGAAGCAGCCAAAACACACCATACTATATACTATCCAAAATCACACCCTATACTAACCACACACACGGGGAAGCAGCCAAAACACACCCTACTATATACTATCCAAAATCACACCCTATACTAACCACACACACGGGGAAGCAGCCAAAACACACCCTATTATATACTATCCAAAATTACACCATATACCATCTAAATAGAGTCAGTGTTTATAATCATACTACTCCTCTCTCACACCCATTGGCAATTGACATAGTATTTCTTTTCTTGTTATTTGGGTAGCCCTGAGAAGGGCTGTTTTTAAAACTTCAAATTGCACCTGGTTAATGCTGGCATCTCCCAGGTCTAGCCCCCCACACACATCTCCTACTCCAATCATTCTCCCAATTCACTCTTGTGATTGGGAGTGCAGAGGGAGAATGAGTGGCTTCACTATCCCAATCTTCTGTTTGAGGGATAGTGAAAGTCTCTTCATTTCTGCCTCTATTCCGCAACCGTGGATGCGGCTGAAGTTGTTGCGGTCGAGGCTGTGATTGTTGCGGTGGGGGTTGCGCCTGTAGTAGACGAACTGGTTCTGGTGGTGAAGGTGTCCTCACCATGGGCTTGACTTCACTAGTCTGTCTCATCATGCGGTGAGGCAAGATGGGGTTTTTCTTCTCCTCCTCTTCTTTCTTTTTTCTTTCCTCCTCTTCTTTTTCAATTTTGGCCTGCTCTGCTATGGCCTCCATAGCCAGTTCGTCCAGGAGACGCCTAGCATTCTCCAGATGCATTTGAAGTTCTCTTAATTTCTGTACTCTGCTCATCTTCTTTGATGCGCCAACGATGAGTAGCCAGACTGACTGACTGACTTGGTTGTTTTATAGCTGCAGCCGTCTACTAGAGACATATGTGCAGCTTTTATAGACACCATATCGGTGTCCATTTAGTTCCTTCAGGGAGGGGAAGGATGCACTCCCTCCCCTTAGGGTTTGAGTGCTTAATTGCACCACATTTCAGTCTTTGTTAGGCGTTCCCCTGAATTACTAAAAAGTAACTATCAAGGGAGATGGTAGCCTATAGAGTGGATAGGACTGGCACTACACACATCCACCCCCAGTTAAGTTCCAATCGATGTATTATTAAAGGTAGCAAGGAGAATTTTCTCACTTCGCTAGTAATGTCATGTCCGGAAGCGGCAAAGGCGGAAAGGTCCAGTTCAGGAAGCCGCAAGCTCCAAGGTACTGCAATCGTCGTCCAGCACGAAGAGGGGGCGAACGCAACCCGGACCCCAATACGAAGAAACAAGAGGCACACCTTAGGTGCTTGGCTACTTTACAACCTCATAGGACATGTATCAGAATGTATGTGCTATAAAGTTGTGTTTTGCATTGTTTTGATGTTATTTATTGTGTAACATTTATTTGCAACATTGTGTTGCGGGAGCCTGATAGTCCTGGATTAAGACTACCTTATATTAACTAAGAGGGACAGAAGTGTGTGTACGTACATGTGTGCTGTCCATGAGGCTGCATTCCCTATGACTCTATTCAATTATCCAGTTGTATTAGTGGAATTCCCTATTCACCAATAATGTGTTAGCCACCTATGCAATTATGTCAAAACTATATAAGTTACTGAATTTTCCAAAAACTTAACACTATATCAGTAAGTAAGTACTGAATGTACTATATGAGTCTCCACCATCCTCCTTTGGCCGGTGAAAAGCCCTTCTTTCGAGGGTAATTCACCCTATGAAAAAACAAAATACCTATACTATGTCAGAGTGACTGCATCAGTTGTTCACGGTGGATTGTTAAAGTTGTTAATTTGGTAAGGTGTGCTCCGAAAGGATCAATTCAATATTGATATTGGTTAATCAAATGGAATTCTCGTACCAATCGAGATTATGAGAATTCATGTTGTAATAACATATAACAAGAAGACGATACATAGTACAGAATGAGAAGGGAAAAGGTTCAACATCAGCTTCCCTGAGAAATTAATTGAGTGGATACATACAGAGGTGTACTAGGCTGTACACATATATTTCTCCAGTCCAGGCTTGGAATACCCGTATCTCCACTGTTCCACTGATCTTCACCAAATCCCAAAGAATACACAAAAAAGGGGGGAATAGATATATCACATTGACAATACAATTACAACAATGACATTAACAACACGAGTATATTAACAATATTAGTAAGCTATAAAACTAAAGGTCAGTAAAAAGTAAATAACAGTATCTTTAGTATAACATAGTTGTATTAGTAAAAATTTAATACAATATTAGTAAACAATAAATATAATAATAACATGTTAACAAAATTATCATCAATACAAACTATACTAAGATTAGCATCAATACAACTATACTAATATTAAGAGAACAAGAACATAACAAGAATAAAATAGCCCTGAAAAGGACTGTTGTATAATCCTATGAATCTGTAGTCCGTCCTCCACGTTTTCATTGTCCTCAAGGATAGCGCCATGAACTCCATTGATATTCCTAAGCTGACTACACTTTGTGTAAAGTTCTATTATACTTTAGAATATCAAGTGCCAATGACTTTGCTCCAACAAGAAAGTGGTGAGTAAGGTGTTAGTAATTGTTTACAGACTACAGTTCAATTTAGTAATTTATAGCGATGATCTCTGTAGAGCACCATAATGAGCGGATATAGACTCGTGAGTAACGTATCAGTTCATTATGAACTAATTTATCTATACCCATCCATATCATGCATCAATCAGAGTCACAGGCCATTGAAGCTTATTTTAATTGTATGTTTTATTTAATAATTATTTGATAGCTAACCAAAACCTACATAGCGATGATCTCTGTAGTGCACCACAGTGAGCAGGTATAGACTCGTGAGTAACGTATCAGTTCATTATGAACTAATTTATCTATACCCACCCATATCATGCATCAACCAGAGTCACAGGCCATTGAAAATTGTTTTAATTGTATATTTTATTTAATAATTAGTTTATATCTAACCAAACCCTACATAGCGATGATCTCTGCAGAGCACCATAGTGAGCAGATATAGACTCGTGAGTAACGTATCAGTTCACTATGAACTAATGTATCTATACCCACCCATATTATGCATCAATCAGAGTCACAGGCCATTAAATTTCTTTTAGTTATATTAATGTATGTTGAAGCATTATTATATTTTATACATTAGATTTGAGTTTGTAATAAAATCCATAATATAAGTAACAGTCATTTGCATATTAGGTTGATTTAGATCAAGAAGTTTTGGATATAATTTAGTTGATTTACTTATTTTCAATTTATTTTTAAGGATATTTCTATATGTGATGTTTTTAAGACATTTATTAAAGATATGATCCAAATCTTCCACTTGGTTACACATAAAACAGTTAATATTGTGTGGAAATGGTCCTAAATATTTTCCAAAACTGTTAGCCAGTTTTGTTTTTCCTACCATTAGCCTATTCATTTTAATTTGCTGAGTTCTTGTCTTACCTATAGGAGTAACTTTCCTTTTAACTGTTTTCATAATGTTATAAAGTACTCTCCCTTTTATTGAGTTATTCCAGTTATTTTGCCACGTATTATTTATCATATCAGTAATAAATTTATATATCTCTGTATGGCTGTAAGGAACCTGTTCTTGTGTCAATTCATTTAGTTTTTCTTTTGCTATTTGATCTGCCAAATCATTTCCTTTTATATCTATATGTGATGGCACCCATAGAAAGTCTATTTCAATATCTTGAATGCTAAGTTTGCTTATTTGATACTGAAATAAATATAGAAAAAATTTTCTGCTGTTAGAGTTGTTTGTGCTAATTGTTTTTAGAACACTTAATGAATCACTAACAATAAGAAATTTTTTTGAGGTTAATTTAGAGTGTTGTATCCATTTTAATGCCTGAAGTATAGCCCAGAACTCAACAGTGTATATGGAGCAGTAATCAGGTAGTCGCATTCCTTGCTTAACAGTGAACTCAGGAATAACCCATGATGCTGCCGTTCTTGCAGGGTCTAGTTTTTTAGACCCATCCGTATATATTTTGACATAATTTTTATATTCATTATTTAGCTTTTCATTGGCAAGCATTTTAAGATAGTGGGAGTCCTGTAATTTATTTTCTTTATCTTGTAGAGTGGTGTCTACTTTTATTGTTTTTAATCTCCATGGAATTATAATGGGATTTTTAGTTTGCTGTACATTAAATATATCAGTTGGTAAATTTGTTTTAAGACGAAGAATTTGTTTGCCAAATGAAGTGGAGTATTTGCCCTGTTTAATGAGTGGTTTAGTACATTTTTTAATTGCCTTTAAAGTAGGGTGCTCATCATTTTGGGTTGACAGTCTAGCTACATATCTTAACATGATTTCCTGTCTTCTGAGTTGTAATGATGGTTCGCCAGTAAGAATTTGTAATTCTTCTGTGGAAGTAGATGGTAATGCTTTAGTTGCAAGGAGAAGGGCTTTACGCTGAATTGAGGTAATTTTATTTAGTAAAGCTGGCGATGCTGTGGCATAAACATGACACCCATAATCGATCTTTGAACGTATCAAAGATCTATATAGGGTCATTATTGTATTTTGACAAGCACCCCAATGTGTGCCTTGGATACTTCTAATTAGATTTAGATCAAGGTTACATCTACTAATTAAGTAATTAATATGGTATTTCCATTTCATGTTTTGATCAAAATACATCCCTAAAAATTTAACTACTTTTACGAAAACTATATTTTGATTTTGGAGAGTAAGTTTAGGATATATTTTATTATAGTTAAAGGGAGAGAATACAACTGCGACTGTTTTTGTATGTGAGAATTTAAATCCCCATTTATCAGCCCAACTACCAATATTGTCTAAAGTTTGTTGTATCTCAGCAATATGTTTTTGATTATTGGGATCTCCAGCGCGCCATAGTGCACTATCATCCGCAAACTGAGATAGGTCAATATTAGAGTTAGCTAGATTTGTATCTAGATCATTAATCATGATGTTAAATAAGGTGGGGCTGAGTACGCTCCCTTGGGGTGTACCATTATCTAATACATACTTTTCAGAGTATGTTGTTCCTACTCTAGTTATAATTTTACGTTCAGTTAGAAAATCTTTAATAAAATTAAATATATTACCGGTTATACCATATTTGTTTAATTTAGTTAGTAGACCTTTAGTCCATACTAAGTCAAAAGCTTTTTCCATGTCTAAGAATACAGCAATGAGGTTTCTATTTTTTTTTTGATGATTATTAAAAGCTAATTTAATTGCTGTTTCTAATTTAATAAGTTGATCTATAGTAGATCTATTATTTCTAAAACCACATTGATTCTTGGATATGAAATTGTTGATTTCTAGGTGATATTTAAGTCTATTATTTATTATTATTTCCATTATTTTACATATATTATTGGTAAGAGAGATAGGACGATATGAATTTACATCATTCCTATCTTTGTTTTGTTTTAATATTGGTACTACTACTGCTGTTTTCCATTTAATAGGTAGTTTTCCTGTCTCCCAAATTTGATTATACATATCAAGTATTATCTTAACAAATTTAAGTGGTAACTTCTTATATACTGAATATCCTATGGTATCTTCTCCAGGTGATGTATCTTTTTTGGTTTTTAGAGCTTGATACCATTCATTAATTGTAATTTTATCATTTAGATAGGACTTTTTAGTTCCCATATCTGAGAATGTATTTTTATTATTTATTTCAATTTTAGATCTATGTTCCTGAAATTCCTTAGTGTGATTTTTATTACTACTCATATCTTGGAAGTGCTTTGCTAATGAGTCAGCTTGCTCTTTGTGATTATTGGTATTATTTATTTTTGGGGTATTGTTAGTATGCTTACCCCTTATTATTCTAATTTTGTCCCAGACTTGTTTTGAGTTTGTTTTATAATCAAAGGTACTGCAATATTGTCTCCAAGTATCTTGCTTAGCTTTTTTAATAACATTTTTAAGTTCAGTTTCTATTTTTTGATATTCTTTAAAGTGCTGTGTATTATTAGTACGTTTAAATTTATTAAGTGCTTTACGTTTATTTTTCCTCATTACACTAATGTCATTATTCCACCAAGGGACTCTAAGTTTAGTGGGATTACCGAGTGCTTCTTTATATATAATTCAAGCGCGGACGTGATGGAAAACACCCCCTAGATCCAAAAACTTACATTATCCCTATCATTACCAAAAAAAAAAAAAAAACACGCGGACGTGATGGAAAACACCCCTCACTTTTATACTTGACTCATATAAATTATACATTGAACAAGTTATTTTGAAAAAATACGTTGTGCTTATAGACGCACTTCAAAACAAAAGTAAAAAGAGACAGTGATTATAGACTCACTTCTAATTTTTTTCTAACTTCCTCACATACCATAAGCAAATTGAATAATTAATTCTTTTCGAGAATATTGGGTAGCCCTGAAAAGGGCTGTTTTTTTGTGTTTGTGTGTACGAGGAAGGATGACAATCTCTTATCGTCTAAGATTGCGTCCTCGTTTGGCTACACGATAGGGTCTGCTTCTTCGGAAAGAGAAAGAGAACTCTTTCGTGTCCACACGACAGTCGACAAAACTTCTGTCTGGTTCCTGCTGATGTTGTTGCTGTTGCTGCTGCTGCTGATGCTGTTCTCTCTGTTCTCTCTGCTGCTTTTGAAGTCGATACTTCTCAGTCCATTCTTCTTTCTCTTTTTGAATTTCCTCTCTGAAGAGTTCTTCTATGAGGTCTTCCGTTACTTGTAACATTCTTACATTCTCAATCTCTTCAGGCTTTGGTATCAGATTGTGTCTGATACGATGCAGAGTGACATAAGCTTCGTTCAGCTTAGCTAGTCTTGAGCACATCTTCGTAGTAGGATGAGTCAAACAATGGATGGTCAGACTGGGATACGATAATGTGCGTTTTTTAGTTGCCACCGCCCTCTAGGGGCATTTGGGCAACTTTTATAGGTACCATGTCGGTACCCATTTAGTGGGAGGGGTGTTCCCCCTCCCGTTTAAGTGCTTAATTGCACTATAGATTTAGGCGTTCCCCTGAATTACTAAAAAGTAACTATCAGGGGAAATGAAAGCCTATATTGGGGGTGGGTAGGAATAGTACCCACACACACCCACCCCTATCATCCAATCGAGCAGTTGTAAGGTAGCGAGGGGAAATGTTTCCTCATTTCGCTAGCAATTTTGTGAGCAGGAACGGCAAAGGAGGAAAAGGTCCAGGTCCAGGAGGGCGTTGACACAGCAGCACACACAGAGCACGCAAACAGCAAGACAGCAAGGCCACGAACGCAGTCCACACCTGAAAAAACAAGGTCATACCAAAGGTCAAATTCAGTCCAGTTGTACTAATGGACAAATAACATCCAATAATGTGTTAGCCACCTGTGCAATTATTCAAATATTTAAGTTGAAGAATTATTATTTATCATCCTATTGTTCTAAAAATCTAGTACATAAGCGTACATGAAATAAGTCCCTAACAAATTTAGAAAATTAAAATGGAATAGTTATTCAAAGAGGGGTACTCGTAACCAAATGAGTCCCCTATTATTCAGGCAAAGGCAAATGGCAATGAAAATCTTTTCATTGAATGGCGTTCTTTGTAGGACGATGGTGACGTCTATATCCGTGAAAGGTTCAAAACATCTATAGCCGCCATTTCTCTTCATCTTGTATGTAGGTAGAAGTGGAGGCACCTTTCTTCTTCTGTTTTGACCACCGCCACAAATCGAGTTCGGGAGTTACGTGGTCTCTACTTCCGAAGGTCAAGGTCTATGCTACCACGTCTCGCATACTTCCCTCCATTTTCTATCTCTGCCACGATGCCAGGTCGGGAGTTACGAAATATCAATTTCGAGTTTCTGCGTAGTCCACCGCTGTACAATTTGATGTTTCAGTCTGTTGCAGTGACGGGATAATATCATCATCACGTCCTTAACTGTAAAAGCCCGGGACTCATGCTCTCGCAATACGAGTCTGACATCACCAGGTCGCCTGCTCCAGATAAGCCGTCCTACTCCGTCCGCTGCCTCTGCCTGAATGATGTGAATGAATGAATGTTGATGATATGGTCAGACTGGAGACTACCCCTGCTTTATATGGTTCAAGCGCGGACGTGATGGAAAACACCCCTCTGCGGTTTTGGGTTTTTGAAACGTTTAGATAGTTTAATGTGAGGGATAGAAAGAAAAGTCAAAGAACATTTATATGAATACAAATGTAAAACAAATGACAGACTATTTGGTTTCAAAACACAACATTTTTATTCAAATAACAAAACAACTCACAAAACACAATTTTTTCAAAGAATAAACATTTTTTTTCTTCCATAACACTAATACATTATCTTTGACATGGTTGACAACGTTGTGAATTAAATTGAGATTTCCACTGTTGGAAGTCATTGGGCGATTGATGTACACTACGTTTCCTAGCTAAAGACAACAGATAACCATAATGGTCACAAAACCATCGATCTACTTTGTCATCGTTTCGAGACGAATGACTATCAAAATAAGTCACTAAATGTTCTAAAGAATATCCAAGACTGCGATGATGCAGATAATAGATACAATATTGTCCACACACCATAGAATCTGTACTTTGTAATTTCACATTATTAAATCGTGTCGTCTGGGCATTTCTTCTCATAAAGTCAATGATATCATCTTCGAAAGGAGGCAATCCATACGAATCAAAATACTCCGCACAACCCTCTTGAGGAAAGTAGACTGCTACCCAGTGAGTTCCTGGAAGATGACTGTCATCTGTGTTGATGACATAAGCTTGATTCTCTTGAGGTTTGCGATGAGGTAGTTCATCTTTAGCACACACCACAGGATTCCAAGAAGCAGTGTACGAACTACGGTTCAAAAGATAATAAAGTTCCCAAGTATCCATTTTTTGTTGTGTAGCCTTGTCTTTTTTCTCTCCTTTCTTCACAGATGATGATAAGTCATCAATTCAATCCAGACTTTTTGTTTGAAACGGTCTGACAAGTAACTGATGGTTTGCTTCGTCTCTTTACTTTTGGCCAAGAGAGCTTCGATGCGATCGATTTCTCGAGCAAACAATGGAGGAGAGGAATGATCACGTAAGCCTTTATACCACTGAAGTAACACGGCTTCTTCGGAGATGAGACTCCAAGCTTCGTTCAGATAATTGTCCAATTTTTCTTCTTGACTCATCATCATACATTTATCATGTTGAATTTGACTGGGATGATCGATTTGACATCCATAACAATCTTTTTTAATCAGGTCCCTCATTGTATCTTCCAAGTGTTGTGCAAAACAAGCCACTAATTGTTGTTCCTGTTCTGGCCATCTGGATTGTATGATCACTACCTCTTCTTTTTGGTCTTGGGGATCTGCTTTTTCTGTAACCTCCCATTCCATGGATTCTCCACTATTCAAAGAAGGACAAGGGTCTTCCATAATGTCTAATAGTCTAGAATGACTTCTCTCAAACTGTTGATTTCTATGGTATTATCGAATTCAGCATACAGAATGATATTCACCGTTTCTTCAAGAGGCCTTGCAAACTGAAGTTCCACACGCAGTTGCCCAGATTTTATAGGATGGAAATGTCCCTCGTCGCTGCCTTGGTCTGGAGTGAAATCAAAAGCCCACAACGTGTAACCTCTTGCATAGTCGTCGTAGGAAATACCGTGACTGGTGTTGGTTCCTAACTGTCCTGTGGCTTCGTACAACGACAAGTACGACCTCAAGTAATTCTTCTGTTCGCCAAAGTCGGGTTCGAAGGGTCTGGTACACAAAGTTTTGCCATCGCGACTGACTTCGATTTTGGATACTCTGCAGTGCTTAAACTCGAAAGGATTGATATTGTGCGCACCGTTGAGGGCTGCATTGCTGACGATACCGATGAATAAACGTTTGGGTAACTGTCCTTGGAACAGATGATCTTCAATCTTAGATCGGAGTCCAGCGGCAATGGTGAACGTTTTGACTTCCACGCGTCGTATCGGATATTTGGCTGTTGTTCTGCTCAAGGTGTGACTAATGTCATTTCCCACTTTAGGTAACACTTCCACACGACGCACGTATAACCTGGCTTCTTGGATAATGGTTTTGTATTCGTTGGCATGAGCCATCAAATGGAAAGCAGTACTACTTCGATTCAGTCTCAAGCGAATATCTACTCCGTTCAGCAAATACTTCTCTTGAAACCACATGTCCAAATGCAAACGATCGAACAGTTCTAAACTACGTCCTTGCAAAATTTTCTTTCGACGGTCGTTAAAACCTTCATTCTGAGGATTGGCAGGAACGCTGCCATCAGCAGCTGCTGGTACGGGCAAGCCTGTCTCGTTAAACTTATCTGCGGTGTCAGGTTTCCATACCACGCAAGCATCTAGATGAGTGTTCTTGGCTTCTTTTCCGTACGTCAAGAGATTTTCGAGGTACGCTCGGTAAGGGTAAGTATCCATGCTACTGCTGATCAGTTTGTTATTCATGTACAAATCCACATCGCTGAACAAGGAATGCATGAAATTGTTGACAGGAGCTACTCTATCATTGGCTTCTGGATTGGTGTTGTCTGTTTTGGTTACTTTCACTTTCAAATACAAGTAACTGTTGTTGAGATCGATGTAATCTTCGGGTTGTCCTTTGATTTCAAACTCGATGGGAGCTGAATCCGTCAAAGAGGAGACGGGATGAAATTCGACTCATTGGGCTTCTTGCATGGTCATCATCGTGGGTGGCATGGCAAAGAGATCCAGTTCCGACTTGGAACAGGCACAAGATTCTTGGTGCATCATTTTTCTTTAGGGTTTTTTTCTTCACTTTTAATAATCAAAAATGTCTAAGTCTCGAGCGGTTCTTTTTTTCTTTGTCTTTCGAACTTTAGAGGTACGGAAAGGGTGTCTTCGTCGACGCTTTCTACCTTGTCCTTGCTGTGTCGTCAGGGAAGTAGGATTGTTAGACTCGGTACCGTTCAGAGCATTTATAGGACTTTCTCGTCGACCCAAAATTTCTTTACCCGTTTGAAGCAAGGCATTTTTGCCTGCTCTCAAAAAAGCTTCTTTAGGGTTTTGTTTGTCAATGAGAACATTGTAAAGAAAATCTTTGCCGTGAGTCAATGCGGCATCTTTTAAGGTGTGCAATCCTCGTGTCACCATTGGCTTTAAAACAGGGACTACGGAACGAAAGGCTGATTTAAACATATCTCCTAAACCATGTCCTCGTTGTCGAGTGACTCCTTGGTACACAGGATACATCACTTTTTCAGTTGTTGGAGAATCGTTTTTGAAAATGGAGTTTCACTGTGACTTTCCCTTTGGTAAATGGAATATTTTGACCTAGTTCTCCTTTTATAGTAATGTTGACACTGTCGAAATACGACTTACTGACGGGCAAAAAATGAGGATGCACAAATTCGCGGTGAACGTGATAGGTATTTCCACCTTCCTCGTCAGCGGTAGTAGTATCTACTTTGAAAGGAATGACACGTAGTAACGGTACAGAGGTGTGTCCTACCACGTTGTACTCCACCACATCAGAGTACACAAACATCAAATTGAGTCCTTGGTTCATTTCTACAGGGGATCGAAAATATTTGGTAAAATCCAAGTTACTGGATATGCCTGGCATTTCTTTTTTGTTCGGGAGCATCTTGAGGTCTCCACCTAAGATATCAAACAATTCAGGACAAAAGGTAATGGCTATTATTTTCTTCTCTGAAAATTTGATCATGAAGCGGCGAGCCACTTTAATGTACTCAAAGGTAACACTTTCTCTGATTTTGTCCAGGGGTTTACCAAACACAACATTGAACTTGCGTGCAATCGTAGTCACTAAATGTTGACCGCTAAAATAGTAGCCTGCAGGAATGGTCAACACATGAGTGGACAGTTGTTTAGTTGTGGGTCCATCTGATTTCTTGTTGTCAATGCCAGTGATACCTCGTTCATCTAAGGCTTGTTGCAATTGCATGTCGTACACTTCAACTGTGAAAAAGTTTTGATTTTAGACGATGTTTTTGATTTGTGTCGGGTGTATTATTTCCACTAAAGCTGCTTCCCAGTGATCATCTTGATCCAAATGCATGGCTTGAGGTAATTTAGACGTGTAACAACACAATGTGTTGTTAGGAAACACCTCCATGGAACTGTCACTGGGTAACGTTAAGTAAAATTGGTTAATAGTGTTGTTCATATTTCCAATGTTCTTCTGTCCGAGGAGTCACTCGAGGTTAAAGGAGTATCTAAAAGAGGATTGTGATTGGAATGGTGACTGTCAGGAGAAGGACTAACGTTGGCCGCCAGACTCCCAATATTGTTACTGTTGTTCCCGTTGTAAGAGTATTTCAGGGAAGGATTGGGAAGAAGATACCCGATGCAACTGCTGAGTAAAATGGTCCACAATTGTTTGTCTCCTTGTTGCAAACTCAAATTAGCAATGGCTGCACCAATGACACAATATACCACAAAGATTTGACAGAAAAAAACGATTTGCGTTTTAGGGACACGTTCTCCACACCACACCCACAAGGGTTGCTTTTGTAAATCTTGCAGAGATGACGTGGGTGAAGGAGTAGTCACTGTGGTTGCTGAAGCTGTATTGAAGGGCATGATGGTCACTTCTTTTTATAGTCGATGACTTGGGCAGCGTCAATCCAAGAATCAAAACTAGGAGGATATCCTTTCCAACGTACTTTGACTTCTTTGACACGACGTTTTCCTACTTTACGGGTTCTTCGTTCGAGAATGCTTTCAATGTCGTACACGTCGTCTTCTTTTTTGGTAACACGTTGTAACTCAGGCAAGTAAAATGTTCCTTTTAATACTTCTCCGTTCATGTCTTCCAATTTATAGACGGTAGGATGACGATCACGCACTCGTCCAGTAACACGAAACAATTCGGTGGTCCAGTTGGGTAAGTAACCTTTGTCGAAAGTGCGTTTGGTTTTGCCAATGCGTACCCAATCTCCCGGAATTAACACTTCTCTACCTTTCTTGGGGACAGCCCTCGTCCGGGACGTGCCAAACAGACGCTCAAAAACAGTCACTTCGTTGTCGGGTGTCACCTCTTGTGGGGAACGTCCAATGCTTCTATGGTAAGATTGATTGTAGGCTTGGACTAAGTGTGGTAAGACGTCGATGTACTTGAGAGTGTGCTGATGCGTAAAATATTTCCACATGCGTTCTTTCAAGGTACGTTGAAAACGTTCCACGATACTGGCTTTGGTTTCAGGATTTTCGGTGGTGAAAAAATGAATGTCACGTTTTTTTAATTCTCGTTGGAAAGCTTGGTTCAGAAATTCGGTACCTTTGTCGGTTTGCCATCGAAGAGGGTGACGACCACTTTGTTTCAACACCAGTTGCAAAGCTCGTACTAACTCTCCGCTCGATTTGGATGTCAATGGTACGACCCAGGCAAATTTAGAAAAGACGTCGATGACACAAAACAAATATTTGTAGCCACGATTGTAGGTGGCTAAATGAGAGACATCAGCTAAATCGGCTTGCCATTGATGATCGATGCCTTCCACTTGAGTGCGACTTCTGTGAAATTTTCGTCGAATGGGTTTGTGTAAAGTGTACGTCGCTTGTTCTTGTAACCATCGTTGTACTGCTGGTAAACGGAGCTTTTTCAGGCGAGTTTTGGCAGCACGATACAATTTCTGAATGCCTCCGTAACCTGCAGGGTGAGCTGGATCGTAGTAAATGCTGGCTAATACCTTCTCCATGGTTTTTGTTAATAAGGTACCCACTCTTCGAGGATATTGCTTTGGGTGGGACGAAATGCGGGTTGTTTGGAAACGGTTTTACGTGTCCGATGTGCCACAGGAGTTGACGTCGAGGGTAATGGTGGTGGCGGAGGTAATGGGATAGCTTCTTTGGCCTTCTTTTCTTTTCTCACTTCTGGTTTCCTTTCTTTCTTTTTCACATCTGTCGAAGAAGGAGTAGCCATCATCTTTTTAACCCAAGTTTTGAGTTCTTCTCGTGGGGGAGTGGGGGAAGGGGTTAATAAGGAAGCGGCAATCTTACTCGAAATGGGAGTAGCAGTGGGTGTTTGAAAGAGATCATGGGGTTCTTCTTCTTCCTTGGGTAATGGTGGGGTAACGTCTGTTTTAACTGCTGTAGAGGGTGAGGGTGAGGGTGACGGGTTATTCATTAGAGCCTTAAAATCGGACAAAGTGGGTTGAGCTGTTTGTTCCACAGCTTTCTGATGAAAGAGTTGTAGCCGTTTCAAGAGTTGACCGTACTTTTGTGATTTTTCGGTTTCGGATAAATCGTGGCGATGGATCAAGGATTGCAATTCGTGTTGTAATTGCGACATCTCAGCCAAATTGGGATTGGGTGGTAAATGGGGGGTTCGTTGTTCTTGCCAATGATGGTATTCCATCCATCGTTTGTAAGGAACCAAAGTTAGTTTTCGTCCTTCCATGGGCTTTCAAAGGTTATGTCTGAGATTGTGGTGCTCCATAGGGTCCTTTTATCTTCTACCCATTCCTTGAGTTAACCCTTGGGTCATCCCTTGTATCAAACCTGGTATTAAGCTTGTCAACATAGGAGCAAGAATGGGTAAAAATCCTCCGCGTTGCACCAACATCTTTTTCTTTTGACGGACGGATATTTTCTTTTGAACCATTTGACGAAGAACGTGTCGATGTTTGGCGAAGCATTTTTTCTGGTGTGGAGACAAAAGTATCGTGCCTTTCAAAACATTCAAACAACATTCACACACGGTATCGATGACATCTTTGGAGGCTGTTTTAATGATTTGTTTTCGCATGGGTGGAGAGGCTTTGGACAGGACGGACAACACGTCTCCGTGTTTGGCTAAACGTGGAGGTAGTCCTTTCCTTTTCTTTCCTTTGTGGGGCGAATAAGAATGTTTTTTGCGAGGTGACATCTTTGCTTATTCGTTCCAGAAATACACTGATGTCAAAGACTTGATACACACCCTCTTTTATCTTCTTTTTTCTATTGGCTTCTCCAAAAGGTAACGGCATGCTTCGCTAAATCCTCAAAAGCAGGGCTAAAGATACCAGTTCGGTTATTAGCTGCTTTGTCTAGTTTCTGCATACCTTTAATAAGACCAATAAATATGCCTCCCCTTTGATGACTTCTCTTTTTCTTTGGATGACTGTGTCTTTTTACGGGAGGACGTCGTTGTTTGGTTTTTGACCGTTTGGTAGGATGACGAGATTGTCTTTTTCCTTTTCCTTTTTGGACGGTAGAACGTCGAGGGTGGTGGTGTGCACGTTTTTGAGGAGGCATCCTTGAGTGTTCATCAGTGGTACAGAAAAAATACTGATTGACGTCGTGGTTTTCAAGTCATATTTTTATACTGGAATGCGTCGCCACTGATTATCTTTGCGTCGTATCAACTTCATGGCAGGTAACACACGTCGTGAAGGAGTTCGCAATGGACTCAATCGGGACAGTTCTTGTTTGGACAAATCTAGTAAACTCTTTAACATACCAGATCTTTCTTGGACTTTGACTTTCGGAGCAGGTACTTTGTGAGCAGCTGCTACTGCCGCTAAGGTGGACGAGGGTGTCTCCGGTGGAGGAGACGTTTTGGGAGACGCAGATTTCCAATGTTTCATCAAATTAGGAAAAACGGGTGTCAAATTGGGTTTGGCTGGCATCACCCGCAACGGAGAAGTGGCAGCCCCTGAGGCTACTGGCAACGTAGTCCCTGCCAAACGTCCTTGTAGATCTTTTCTTACAGGTCGTGGTTGACGAAGGTAAGGTTGTGTCCTGGCCGAAGTGCCTCTTTTGCGGGTGACCGCTTTTTTCTGTGGACTTTTCTTTTTCTGTGCTTTGGTCTTGGTACCATTGATCTTTTTCTTAGGGGTTTACTTGGCTTTTTTTGTTTTCTTCTTGGGGTGAACTTTGGGAGTATTGGGATCCCATTTTAAAAGGGAACGAATGATGACACCTCCTAGAGAACCACTACCTCCAGGTTTCAATATGATTTGCTTTTTGGTGTGAGTGTCGATGCGAGGATTGGCCAGTTGCGTCAAGGCTACTTTGTTTCTGTCAAAAAAGCGTTTGGTTTGATGTGGAAGGTGAATGATGCCTTGCAGTATTTGACGTGCTGTCACCGTAAACCATCGTAAGACTTCTTTGAGACTGGCTTCTAAGACGTGAGCACGTATTTGTGGATTTTTTTCGCGACTGATGCCGTACAAGGCACGAATCAATTTGATGGGAAGATGAGACTGAAGGGACGTCATGTTGACGATGTATGAGACAAGGTCAAAGTAACCCAAGGTTTTTATGGATTTTTTTTAGTGGTTCATAGTGTTATGTCGACGAGGAGGACGTGTACACGACAGGTCCTCCGTCTTGACACCAGTCGTGAAACAAATCGGTACGAAATCGCAAATAATCAGGGGTAGTGGGTTTTAAATCCACGAGTAAATAGGCGTGTGGCGTTTGAGTGGCATCATCGTACGCATGAGTTAGCCAAGGTGTTCCTAACTGTTTGGCTAAAACTTGCACTTGTGATTTATCTCGAGGACTTTTAAACAAGACCACGTAATGAGCATTGAGACTAATGGTACGATGGGCTTTACTTTGTTGAAATAAATTTTGTGTAATGTAAATGACACTGGCATTACGATGATGCCCTTTACGTGTAAACCATAGTTTAATTTCTTCTTCGTCTTCTCCTAACATGTCGTCAAAAATAACCCAATGAGTTTGACTAGTGTCAGACACGATCCCCTCGTCTTCTTTAGGAATGCCTGCTACAAACACAATGGAATCACCTTGACTTTCTTGCAAGAGGCTGTATGCCGATTGCCACTCTTTGTAACACCACACGATGCGTTGAGGTGGACGATCGATCAAATGATGTTTATGTTCGATCAAACGTTTGACAAATTCGGTTTTGCCTGAACCGCTCGGTCCAGCAATTAACATGTTAAAAGGATGACGAAGATACAAGGCTTTCCAACTAGCCTGATCTAAGTGTTCGTCAATGACTTTGAATGTGGAGGAGGAAGGAGTAGTAGAAAGAGTAGAGTGAGCCATAGTCGTGTAGTGGTATGTCAGTATTGACACAACAACAGACAAGACAAGAGGTTTTTATACTTTTTTCAAGACACGTTTATTTGAATGCATGTTTAAATTTGAACAACACGAAAACATAAAAGCCAAATGGATAAATACAGGGATAAAATACCTAGGCAAACGATCAAAGTGGCAAATAAACAAGGCCCTGTACAACATGGTTTGGGTAACGAAGGTGTCCTAGAGGTAGTGGGTAATGTTCTTATAGTCTCCTCTACAGGGGGTACAGTCACATAGGTGTCTTCTCGAAAGGGTCTTTGTGGGGGAATGTGCATGACAGTTCTGTCTTGAACAGAGGGATTGTCTTGGGTGATAGATTCTTTTTCTTCTTCTGGTACTGTTACTAACACAGGATTAAAAGTGACTTTTTTCACACGACGATGAATTTTAGGAACACAACGCTTGGGCATAATGGGATGCTTCGTTTGTCCAAGCCTCAAAATCCCAACTTTTCCAGTCACGTACATCTGTCCAATGAGGGTGTAAATCACAAGCTACACACACATCTTCGTACACTGCTTCCGTACGTAAAAGTTGACGAATCTTTTTTTCTTGGAAAGGTCGAGACGTATCCAGATGAAAACGTAAGGCTTTGAACAGAATAAGTCTCTCGTGGACATTTAAAGGAGTTACCATACTGTCTTATTTTTTGATAGGTAGTGTTCGTAAAGTGTCCACAAGGAATCGGCAGGTAAACGAAATCCCAGAAAGCAAGTCACTAAAACACACACGACACGTCGACCCCAATTCATAGGGTATAGTTCTTGTAATAAGTGTTCGTAATCTTTCACCGTGTGAATCTTCTCATTGATATCCTTCCACGGAATCTGTTGGATCACCAATGATAAAGGTTGTGGCATGGTCGTTCTCTTTTATACTTCTTTAGGTCGAAGATCATCAGTGTAGATTCAACCCAGAATTAAACACAGAATTAAATTTGCTCAAAAAGCGAAAGTGATTAATATAACGTGTAATTTCGTCCCACTGCCATTCAGGGTAACGGTTAAGAAGGATCAAAGCATCTTCAGATGTAAACGTAGTAAATTGGTAACAGAGCAAAAAAATACCCTTAATCCAGAGAAATCTAACACGTTGGTTAATTTTTGTCACTTGCCTCTTGTGAATTTCACGACACAAAAGTTCTGCAGTCACCCTTTGAGATTTTTCTTTCGCAAGACCTTGCCAAACGTCCTTGTAGATCTTCTCTTGCAATTCTTGTGGTAATCCTTGAATATTATGTTTTAGAGAGGGGTTATATACTGGTCTAGGTGTGTTACACGCCATGAAGTAGTAGTGTCACTTGTCCCACTATCAATTAATGTAACGTTGAAAAAGGATCAAAACATTTTCAGGTGTAATCGTACCAAAAAAAAACAGAGAAATCTAATACATTCGTTAATTTTTGTCACTTTCCTCTTATGAATTTCACGACACAAAAGTTCTACAGTCACCCCTTGAGATTTTTCTTTCGCAAGGCTTTGCCAAACGTCCTTGTAGATCTTCTCTTGTAATTCTTGTGGTAATCCTTGAATATTATGTTTTATATTATATACTGGTCTAGGTGTGTTACACGACATGGAGTATTAGTGTCACTTCCAATCACTAGGTCCTACTAAAGGTAGGTATTGACAATTCGGAGACCATCGAGCATGTTCCAGGTAAGCGGAATCTTTATGTTCCCACTCGTAAATGGATACACCACAACTGAAACACTTGACTTTATCCCCTTCGCCCAAGTAGAAAAATCCAGCTCTGGCTAATTCTTCAGGAGTTGGTCCAGGCAGATATTTTGGCCATTTATCTTTGAAGGTTTGGAATCGACTTTTAAAGTGGCAGTATTCAGGTAAACTCGTCGGGAACGAATATTCGACTCTCCTCACTTCAGTTCGATGTAGGTACGGTGAAATTCCTAGGAGTCCACGATAACGTGACGCACCGCTTTCGCATCCCTCAGGTTTGACACGCACAGCATCACTTTCCAGGGTAGATATAGGGGTAGTAGTCATAGCAAAGTTCCCACGATATCCTGCTGAATCGCTTACGTCACAGAGCCTGGCATCACTACAATCGCAAGGTTTAGCATCGCACTCCACTTGAGAATTCCCAAATTTGAATGATGTCTGTTTAAATGGATTCATCTTCTTTTCGCTGTGACGTTGTAGTGACAAATGAACTATTGGTCTTGGACGATATCCCTTTTTATATGCTGCCCAATTTCGACGTGACCGTACGGGAGAGTGAAGTGATTGGGAAGTCGTACTCTCTTTTGGTACACGATTTGATAGACTTTTTCCAAAGGTCGGCTAACAATTTGGTGTGTGGGTAAACGGACAATCTTGTGCGGTTCGTGGGTAGTCACTTTAAAAGTTTCATCCTGTCCAGACTGCAAGGCTTCTTGTAGTACGTCAAAGTTCACCACTTGACTGGTGCGATAATTGAGAGTCAATCCCTTTACTTTACATTCGGTGTGCATATCTCCTTGTAGGTCTCGGTATTCGTAGCCGTAATTTTTAGGACCACCACTTGCAAAACTTAGAATCTTGTCGTCGGGATGTTCATCGGTCCAGGCTCCTAAACGGTCTCCTTCGATGGTAGGGTTGCACTGGTTCGGTCGGTGAATGTAGATGCAACTGTCTGTGTCAAAATACAGGACGCGATCTCCTAGCAGTTCTAACACTTCGTACAATTTTAAGCGAGCGTGGGCTGTCACGTAAGCCGCAATGATGACATTTCCAAATTTGTCGGCTTCTACAAAGTCTAGTTCTTCTTCGTAATTGACTAAGATCAAGTCCTCACGAATGACGTCCACGTGTTTCATGACTTTGGTTTTGTCGTGAATCATCTGGAAGTAGCGGGAAGGTTCGGACAAATACTCTGTCTTGGGTAAAGACGGTCGTTGTGCCATTTTACCCCACAAACAATTGAGCATGACTTTGGCAAACGATCGCCTTCCTTCGTTTTTCTCGATGTGGTCTAAAGTGATACCTTCCTGCTCCCGATATTTTTCTTTGAATATCTCTTGGTCTTCGGGAGTGTGACACCAGGAAGGATAGCCACTAGCTTCTTGTTTTAGTTTTAAAAAGGCATCCACGTAGTCTGCAAAAATACCTTTCTGTGTCTCGTCACCCTTGCGGTATTGTTGTATTTTGGGAAAGTGGTAAATTTCGTACACTTCTAACAGTTGATATCCCAGGTCCAGTGCTTTAAACAATTCCACGCTCACCCACGTTCCTGTCAAGGCGCGTTCTTCCTGAGTGTGCTGACAAGGTTGGTCTTGGTTGAACGTTTCGGCACAAGTGCAACACAAAGGAAACATCAGTTTTCCTTGGCAATGGTAAGGTAAAACGGGATGGTACAAGTCTGTAGGAGGTAAGACTTTACACTTGATCAATCCTTCGTACTGTCGAATGTGGTCCAAGTTAATGTGTTCTGTCATCAATTCTGGATGCCCTACGGGAAAGTGACAATATTTACACACGTAAGGATACAATGAACACACGTCCAAGTATTTGATTTCTTCTCCTTTCTCCTCGTCCGCCTGGTACAGTAAACAAGTGGCATTCGTTCGTCCTCCGTACAAACTATCCCGAGGGTTCAATGGGTCCACCCACTTGTAACTTTCTACGATGCTTTTAAACTCGGGATCGGTTTTCAAACGCAGATCGTACTCGTGTTCCCACATTTCCACTACCTGGTATCCTTGCTGTTCTAACTTCAAACGTCGCTGACACGTGGTCTGGTACAAGTCTTCCATGGTTCGTTGTAAAAACTGATTTTTGGTGTTACGCTGAGGGTAGCACATAGGGCATCCGTGAAATAAGCATCCATTAAACTCGTACACGATCTGAGGGTTTTCTAAGTCCCAACCATCCACTGAATACGTTCCGATGGTCTTTTCGCCTCCTCCGTTGCGAGCGTGTTGGATCCATTTGTCTTCCTTGTCGCACAAGTAATGAAGCCAGCGCAGGGCTTTGACCGAGTATTGACGTTTAACAAAGTTCGTCGTTTGAGGACTGATGACAGCTAGAGTATTTTTAGGCATAAAGCGTTTTCGGTACACTAAGGAACACGCTTTGGCGATGGTACAAGCTTCTTTCAAAGGATCGATCCCTCCGTACTCCATGAACAATTCTCGAAATTTTCCACAGCAACGTCGTAAAATGTCCACGTCAGATCGACAGTACTTTAACATTTCTTCTTGAAAGTCAAAAGGGTCCGAGGCGTGAGTCTGGTACCAAGCGAAGAAAGCTTCTCGTTGTTCGGTACGCATGTTGTCAGGGTCGTAGTCGTCAGCCTCCGGCAAATGGGGAAGAACGGCATGTTGATTGGCTTCGGTATTGAAAAAGTGTGGAAAATAACCTTTAGCCAATTCTGTCATTCCAAACGTTTTAGGCATGCGACTCAATGGCATGGCCAAGTAACACATCGAATCTTTAAACTGTACTTGTCCTACTTGCATAGAAATGATTTTAGCTCCGTTTAAAGTCACTTGGGGTCGTTCGGTACTTTGTTTCGCATAGTATCTGAGCAGAAATTGCCCATCGTATCCCGAGAAATTGTGAGCCATGACCGTGGCATGGCAATGACAATTGCCGTAACGTTCGATGTCTTCTGGACTCCACGTTTCGTCAATGGGGTTAAGGATCCATTGGGCAAACTTGGCTAACGTATTTGACCCTCGAAAGATTTTTTCACGTCCTCCAGGAATCTTGCTGCAGTAAGGGCAATAACTAAAGATAGGTTCTTGGATGCACTGCTCGCACGCACGGTGAGCTACGCAGAAATTGGGAATGTGAATGCCAGTTTCTTGCATGCATTCGAAATCAAAAAAGATAAAATTCCCTTTCTTCTGGGTATCTTCTGGTTGGGGTTGGTATTTTTGAATGAAGCATTCGTGTTCCAAGTCCACAATTTGGTGACAAATGTGACATCGTTTCTTCCCTCGACAAACGTGTAACTTAACACTATTGGTACGTATGCCTTGTCCACAAGTAGGGCACAATCTCAAAAGCTGACAAGCACTTTTCTGCTGTGAACCTTGCATCTTCAAATGTTGTTGGTAACAGGTAAGACTGACAAAAGTGCGCTGACACACAGGGCAATGCACTCTTTCTTGTCCTTGGTCCAGACAAGGTTGTGAGGCTAAACATCCCTCACATTTTGATCCACAATGTTTGTGTTGTTCTCGATTGTTATAACCATAATCACATTTTTCACAGTAGTAACCGTATCCCTGGAATGCAGTGATACTGGTAATGGTATCAAAATGACCATCGTGATGATAGACATGAATGTATTTTCCGTCTTTGAAATCGTGGCCTCGAAACAAAAGTTGTCCACGCACTTCTTGAGGGTGTACTTTCAAAGTGTAATGTGGAGACAAGACGTCTTGTAATTGTTGCATTTCTGGAATGCCACAAGGAGTGTCTTTGGATATCCCCGCTTGCTGTAACAGGAGTTCTGCTTCACTTCGTTGTTTGGCTCGGTCCGATTGTCGAATAGTTTTCCAGGCTCTTTTCCATTCTACCGTGTCGTTCTTGTTGACATACGTTCGTCCCACGACGACAGCACGGGCTAAACACATCTGGTCTTGAGGATTGTTAATTTGGACGAGGCTTCGCTTCATGCTGCGAAGGCTGTCCACCAATAACACTTTTTTGCATCGTCCGGTCCCCTGGGGAAGACACACGTGGGTCATGAACAGTGTGGCTTTTCCATCGTCAATGTGAAACTTGTCGTTGGATTGTTGCACATGTTGAATTTTGTCAATGACTTTGGAAGGTGTCAGTTCTGATGGACTGCTAAACTCGATCCAAACGGGAGACTTTAAATTATCGTGATGAATAGAAAGTCTCAAGCGATCGTCTTCTTTGGCTTGACATTGCTGTTTCAATGCAGTTAACACAGAATCCCACACCTCACTAATGAACCCGTCTGTATTCTCCAAAGGTACCTTGGACTTGAAATCTTTAAACTTTACGGCATACGTGTAAGCCGTTGTTCTAAATTTTCGAGAGGAACGCTTTTCCGTCTCTCGAATGTGATAGTAATTTTCAGGGTTTACTAAGGTTGGTGTACTTTGCTTGGACGTCGATTGCTTAGGTGTAGATTCGGGCTCACTCATGTCATCTTCAAAATCACTGGCATGAATTTGAGCCAAGACTTCAGCTACTGTACTAGGCGATACATTACGTTTCTGTCTCTTACTGTCTTTTCCTTTCTCCACAGCATAATGCGGTCTTTTCATCTTGTCTGCAAAAAGTCAAATGACTACCATTTAAAGACCATAACCCCTATATATTCATGTCCGATCCGTGCATATATATATAAAGGCCAGTGTCTAACGATTCAGTATTCATTTCACTCTCACATTGACCAGAACGATGGAAGAACCTACACAAGTAGAACTTCTCATTAGAGCTTTACGTGGGGTCATACGAAAGTTTTCGTCAGACCAGCCGACAGCCTACTCTCCTTCCTATCGAGATAAAAGTCAAGATACTTGTTATATCTGTAAGAAGAAAGGACATTGGGCTACAGAATGTTCAGACCGTGACAAAAACAGAAAAGGGTACAATAGAGACAAAAGTCAAGATACCTGTTATTATTGTAAAGAGAAAGGACATTGGTCTCCAAACTGCCCTAAGAAACAACAGGAACAGGAGGAGGGGGAAAGTAATTCTGAACAGGAGGAGGAGGAAGAGGTACCCTCCACCAAGGAAGAACCCCGACACGTTCACAAAGACAAGAAAAGAAAACGAAACGAAACTGACGAAGAAAAAGAAAAACGTGTGACAGTAAAGAAAATGAAAAAACAGAAAGAGTGAAACAGAAGAAAACTTATGAACTTTTTAAAAATGGTCTTGTGTTATGTTATGTTGTGATATTGAATTGTAACGTTTGTACTAGAATACACCAGAGAGAAAAAAGTAAGTGTCTCTTGGTTTTGATTTGATAGAATAAGAACCTACACTCACACATTCCTTCACTCACACGTACATCATGGGTTTTTAAAAAAATATAATAAAAAGGACTTTTGAGTTTTCATTGAATTAGGCAATTGACATAGTATTTCTTTTCGATATAATTGGAGTGGTCCTGAAAAGGACCGTTGGTGTTTTGTGTGTTTAAAACAAAACAAACTCAGAAACGGGACGAAATCATCTTGAGCTGTCTTAAGCCTTTGCCACGGCCAAGGCCTACTTCGGGACTGGTGGTTCCTGTCAATGATTTGGTAGAAATCACTAACGGTGGTAAGGTAGACGTAGTCACAGAGAGATCGGGTTGTTTCGCTCGAGAAGGTCTTTTTCTCTTTGGTCGTGATAAAGAAGTCTGATACATTTGTTTCAGACTCCTTAACTCAGCTAAAATATCTAAAAGTACCGTCGTAACCGTTTGATTTTCACTATTTTCTTTTTGTCCTTGGTCTTCTTTCTTCTCCGCTGCTGCTGCTGATGCTACTGTTTCTTCCTGGTGTTTTCTTCTTGCTTCTTCTTCTTCCTGCTGTTGCATAAGAAAAGCTTGTTCTTCTACTTTCTGTTGTTGTAAAAATTGCTCCAATGCTTCTTTTTGTCTTTGTTTAAAATCATCGACGTGTCCATAAGAAGATACAGAAGTCAACGAAGGTTCCGGAATAAATTCTTGCGATGTTAAAAAATCCACAATATCCCAGTTAAAATCCACTTCTTCTGGATGTAGATTTGTCATGACTTTAGCAGTCACTGTTGGTCCATGACTTGCTGTCTCTACTCCTGTCTCACCCAAATTCATTGCCTTCTTACTGTCCGCCATGATTGACAACTCTCTTGAATCGATTGACTGCGCACAGGCGCTAGTACCTTTATATAGAAAAGGTGACGTCACAGACTGCTCTCTTCCGACTGGATGGCTGTGTCTGACTTCTGTAACGCGTGTTTGGATTGGTGGATACACTCAATTCGTTTCAATCCGCTCTTCCCCTATAAATAACCGCAGCACACGGTATTCGCTTCACCTGTTCTCATAAGAAGATGTGGAGTAATGTTGAATCGTCAACCCTTGTGTCAAGTATGCTGTTTAGGACTGACATACCCATGTATGTCAGATCATCATGGAGTGTCATTCATAGGACGGAGACAGCCTATTGGAAGAGAAGAGTCTATGTGGAAAGACAAGGTTGCTTGAAGAGAGTTCTCTTCTATGGACCCACAGTAAGGAGAAGTTTAAGGAAGAGAAGAAGATCTGTGAGATGTCCTCTGTGTTAACAAGACAACGTTAACAATACACATAACGGTCCTTTTCAGGACCACTCATAAGTCTCGAAAAGATAGTAGCTTTCATTGCCACCCTTTTTTTCCCTTGTCCCTCTACAGTCCCCTATACCCATCATATTCCCATGTTATATTTCCCTTGAGGCTATATAGTCCCACTATGTTAAATTTCCCTTGACGCTATAGTATCCCAAGCTGTTTTGAGGCTATAGTACACTAAGCTGTTTTTGACTGGATTTTCCCTTGAGGCTATAAATCTTGAG
Source organism: Unio delphinus (assembly GCA_029339505.1). Taxonomy (NCBI): domain Eukaryota; kingdom Metazoa; phylum Mollusca; class Bivalvia; order Unionida; family Unionidae; genus Unio; species Unio delphinus. Next base: position 1,261,258 of record JAQISU010000085.1, on the reverse strand, counting down.
GCTATAGTATCCCAAGCACTTTTTGACTGGATTTTCCATTGAGGCTACGGTATCCCCTATTACTACTTAGGTATGGCTAATTAAGACTTGGAGAGGAATAATGAAGAGACAGGCATGGCTGATTAGGACTTGTAGAGGAATAATGAAGAGACAGGTATGGCTGATTAGGACTTGTAGAGGAATAATGAAGAGATAGGTATGGCTGATTAGGACGTGGAGATGAATAATCAAGAGATAGGTATGGCTAATTAAGACTTGGAGAGGAATAATGAAGAGACAGGTATGGCTGATTAGGACTTGTAGAGGAATAATGAAGAGACAGGTATGGCTGATTAGGACTTGTAGAGGAATAATGAAGAGATAGGTATGGCTGATTAGGACTTGTAGAGGAATAATGAAGAGATAGGTATGGCTGATTAGGACTTGTAGAGGAATAATGAAGAGATAGGTATGGCTGATTAGGACTTGTAGAGGAATAATGAAGAGATAGGTATGGCTGATTAGGACTTGTAGAGGAATAATCAAACGATGGGTATGGCTGATTAGGACTTGGAGAGGAATAATGAAGAGATAGGTATGGCTGATTAGGACTTGGAGAGGAATAATGAAGAGATAGGTATGGCTGATTAGGACTTGGAGAGGAATAATGAAGAGATAGGTATGGCTGATTAGGACTTGTAGAGGAATAATGAAGAGATAGGTATGGCTGATTAGAACTTGTAGAGGAATAATCAAGCGATAGGTATGGCTAATTAAGACTTGGAGAGGAATAATGAAGAGATAGGTATGGCTGATTAGGACTTGTAGAGGAATAATCAAGCGATAGGTATGACTGATTAGGACGTGGAGAGGAATAATCAAGAGATAGGTATGGTTGATTAAGACGTGGAGAGGAAAAATCAAGAGATAGGTATGACTGATAAAGGACGTGGAGAGGAATAATCAAGAGACAGGCATGGCTGATTAGGACGTGGAGAGGAATAATCAAAAGATTAAAGAATGACAAACAAGCTAGTGAAAACTGCGGGAAACATAGTGACGTGTGTGTGTGTGTGTGTGTGTGTGTGTGTGTGTGTGTGTGTGTGTGATTTAGATTTTTAACGAATTTTTAGTGATTTTAGTCATTTTATAGTGATGTATAGTAAAAGGACTGATACATCCGATACTGGGATGAGAGCCGTTTTGTTGCAATAATAAGAAAGGTTTCAAGGACTGAAGCCTATGCCAGTAGGAAGTTACTGTCTAGGGAACAAACATACTCATTGATTGAAAAGCAATGCTTAGCTGTAGGATGGGTTATTGATAAGTTTCGGGACTCTCTTTTTGGGAGAGATTTTGTTCTCAAACAAGACCATCGACTATTGCTGTACTTAAACAAAGCTAAGGTCGCTAACACTGCTGCGTTGGTTGCTAACTCTTCAACCCTATCTTTTTCGAGCTGAGTAAATCAGTGGAGTAGAAAACGTAGGTGCGGATTATTTGAGAAGGATGTAATTAGAAAATTCAGATTCCTGTATAACCAGTGAAGATATTTTAAAGCAGTACCAGTAGTTATTTGCTTTTATTCTGTATAAGCTAAAAGCACGAGTAAATTTTTCTCTTTGGGGGTGGGAGTGGTATTATCACAGAAAAAGACGAGAAATAGTTCGGTTACTCCGTAGAACGGTTCTCGTTGTATATGCGTACAACGTTACCTACGGTGAATAATTTTTTTTCTCGTTAAGCAGCTGAACTAGCGTGTATCTATCTCGTTGTAGATCGCTTGCGGCGAGAGACACTAAAAGCACGGTATGCACGGGTATTTCACCCTGACTAATACTCACTCTCCTGTGTATTTAAAGCAAGTATTTTGCTTAAATGATACACTCGTCTTTGGATCTTGTCAAGCAGTGCACGTTCTCCATTTTTGTTCTCTAGCCATGGGGGTAAGTGTAACATTTGTAATTTATTTGATATGTGAAGCATATTCGGTTGGGTTTTTTTCTGTCGTATTGTGAAATGATGCCTTTACTTGATACGTTGTGAACTTTTAGTTACAAACTGTTTTTAAGTGTTCAATTTAGCATAATGTATCTATAGATTTTAAGTCTGTACCTTTTATTATGGCCAGTTGATATGTTGGATCCATAATAGGTGCACGTGACTAATAGTGTTCTAAGCCAATTCATGACGACAGTGCTGTCTGTACTTGTGTGTCTGTGAGTATAACAGGCTGTCTGTCTGGTCGTCTATATTGACATGAAAGATGACTGAACCATTAATACCAAACAAAGTCGAAACCGCTAATTTGTAAACTTGTGGGCATGGTGGATTCCTGACACAAGTGTTAGTGGCACAAGTGGGGCCATACCCAAAAATTCCCGATAAGTGTGGTCTGTCAGTCGACACGTTTGCAAGTTTTTACGGACATTTATGAATCGTATGGCTGTGCAAATGATTTGTTTCTTCCAACTGATTATTTCAATAGAGTACAATTTTTGATCATTCTGGTTACATGCGATTATTTGAATCTTACTTTGATTACATTAGATTTATTTGAATTTTAAATCAATTACATGTACTGTAGATTTTTTAAAATTCTTATTCTGATTCCAAGAAGTTATCTGAGTCTCGGTTTCATTGTAATAAATTATGAGATTATTTCAATCTTACTCCCATTACGTGAGATTATATAAATGTTACCGTAATTCATTGTATATGAACCATTTTTTGGTTTCACATGTGTGAATGTTTGGATAGAGTAATTGAATGAGATGCATTTTTTAGAGCGTGAAAAATTGTATTCGTAGAATATTTCTTGTAATATTCCAATCAACACAATCCAATCGTTCACATTGTATTTTCATTTGATTCAAGCATACATTCAGTGTTACAATTATTATAAGCTGCATATGAATGATAATTCACATCGTTTACCTCAATAAATAACAACAACACCAACATTAAATTCAGTCTATACGAAACCTAGGTATTTTTCTTTACAGATCACATTTCACCAACATGACATGAACATATCCAAGGCATGATATCTTGAGCTGAGAAGCAACAGCTCCATTCGCAAATATATTTCAGTTGATGCCACTTGCGTGTTCATTAGTGGATTATTGTAACTCAATTCGGTCTGGTTTGTCTCAATATCTACTCCACAATCTTCAAAAATGTTAAAATACATCTGCTCTGATGTTCACTGATAAGACTCTAGCCCAATATCCCTATGCGTCCTCATCCATGTGTATACACAAGCAAGATACTTGTGCTCCTCTTCTGACAATCGTAGACTTATTATTCATACTACTGTGATCTGGACCACTTTCGTTTGCATACAGAACCCAGAAAAGTCGAACAAATTGCCCATTGAAATTAAGACGCAAGGACACATTGATCCCTCTCAAGAGTGCGCTTAAAATTCACGTTTCGAATGCAAGAACAAATTAAAAATTTACCAAAAACAATAAATACTAAAGGATTCCTATCTTGAATATTTTCAACATTTTTCTAATCCCAAAAAAATGTTACGGGTAATATCTCATGTTGTAAAGCATTCAGATCTTCTAGAGATGAGGTGTTATACAAAGTCTTCAATATTATTATTAGTCTACATTTGAATATAATAGAAAAGTTAGTAATTTCTATTAAAAATTGAAAACTCCTAAAACGGGGAACAAAGCCCAGTCTCCAGAGAGCGTGCTTTCGTAATGTCGAACATCCTAATGAGTTATTGCATATTTCTTTGTAGTTCCAAAAATGTTATATCCTGCTGAGCAAATATTCTCTCTATTTCTAAACCCACCTTGCTATCCGGTGCAATACATTTCTTTTACCTATGATTATCTCGGCCTGACCTATATAATTTAAAAGCTGTTTATGTTGACCTTAGATTGAGATCTAGTATTAATTGTCAAACAATTTTGTGTACCAGTCAAAGATTTAAACATGCCCATACGTGACCAGGAAGAAATACCAGCGTGATCAGTTTAAGGCTTATGGAGAGTACATAAAAAGTTATACCTCAATATAAATTAGAAAAAGGGAGATACTTCATAATGGCGACTGCTATAACACGTACTGAAGACGAACCAACTTGTCCTATTTGTATTGGATTATTCAACGTACCAAGACAACTACCGTGTGCCCACACATTCTGTCAGAGTTGTCTACAGTCCTACATCACAAGCAAGGCTATAGAACATGAGAAAAAGAGATGCATCGAGTGTCCTGTATGTAGAAAAACAGCAGGTCATTTTAATGAGAATAAACCAACAAGTGAATGGGCGTCGCTCTTTCCAGTCGACACGGTGATACAATCCATGTTACCGACGAAATCGAAAGTAGATCGTGTATGTGATGCTTGTTCCTCTGACGGCCTCTCTGTCACAGCTACGGGGTTCTGTGCAGTTTGCGAGGAAGCAATGTGTGAGAGTTGCCTAACTGTTCACAGGAAACTGAAATTCTCCAAAGCTCACTCAATTCTTACAATGGAAGAGTTATTGAACAATCCACAAAATGTGATGAAATTTGCTGAAGGTTTTACATGTTTTGATCACGACGATGAAGATCTAAAATTTTACTGCAATAATCACAAGATTGCCTGTTGTGGAATTTGTTATTTTGAAAACCATAAAACTTGTTCTGATGTGAGAAAGTTGAAGGAGGAACTCCCTGCTCTGTTATGTGAAACCAAATCTAGTGAAATCATTGAAGAGTTGAAAAAACTGGAAACTCACTTAGAAAGGTTTATCGATGTAAAGGAGTCTAATATGAAGGATCTAGAGTCCCAAGTTAATGGACTTGCTGATCAAATCCGAGAAATGAGAAAGAAAATCAACACAGCTTTTGACGAATTAGAGATAAAAGTGAACATGGAGGGTAGGAGAATCCATAAAGAAGTTACTATTAGGACACAAGAAGAGAACCAGCAATGTTTGTCACTGATTCATGCCATACGAAATTCTCAACTTCTTTGTGAAACAGTCCAGAAATATGGAATTGATATACAAAAATTTCTGACTGCAGAAAAAGTAAAGTCACAACTACCCTTATATTACTCTCAGGTAAGAGAAAAGTATGAGACAACAGACACACTGACAGTACAGGTGAAATTCACCCCACTATTAGAATCTATTCTATCACTTTCATCTTCTGATATTGGAAAACTTGTGACCAAAACAGTCTCACCCTATACTATACCTGGTCTGAGGAAACCAACAAAGGAATGCCAGGTTAATAAAGTTGAAACATTTAATGTAAATATCAGTGGAAATACACCATTTTATACTGGTGTTACTATTCTCCCTAGAGACAGGGTGATGCTTGTTGATTGGAACAATATTCGGTGCATTCTTCTTAACAATTCATGGCAAGTAGTTACGACATACAAAATCACAGGAAATCCATTTGACATTTGTGTGGTGGATTATGATGAAGTGGCTGTATCTGTGTATAATCAAAATAATATTCAGATTCTATCAGTCGGGGATGATGTCATCAGTCCAGTAAGAACAATACCAACTAAACATAAGTGCTGGGGAATTGCAACAGCTGGGAAGGGAAAGATGGTTGTGGTTGGAGACTGTGGTAATAACAAATATTGCTGGAGTCTGATCAGAGATGGGAGAGAGGTCAATTATTCTGATCAGTATGACTCGTCTGCATACTTAAGCTACATAGCACTGAATAATTCTAAAACACTAGTCTATGTTAGTGCTAAAAATTCCCTTCTATGTTTCAATATGGAAGGCAAGAAGCAGTATACCTACAGTCATGACAACCTCAAGAGTCCTTCAGCAGTAGCTGTGGACAGGGATGACAACATCTATGTTCTTGGATTTAATTCTCATAACATTCATCAGTTATCACCAAAAGGGTGCATAATACAGGTCATAACTACAGGAGTCCCACAGTATCCAAGGGCAATCAGTTTTGACAACAATAGAGATACTTTTATCATTACAAACCAGTCTGAAAAGCAAAAGTTACACATTTACCAACTGGAATAAGACTTAAAAACTGAAAATCTAATCATTATAGATCATATGATATGTCATTTGCGGAAATAGTTGAGATTTCTTTGAAGCTACACATAATTGACTCTCAATTGATAGACACTCTGAAACTTCTTCCCCTTTGGATATATTATATCCTTTTTCTTACCGGCAATATTAGATAACTATATAAAGGAAATAGAGGAGAATTGTATTTTCAGATTATACTCTGAACTTCATACCTAAATTGAGAATATTATTGTAACCAAATAAAATGGAAGACCATAATAATAAAGTTTGATTATTCATGGTTGTAAACGATTACCAAATCAATATTATTTCATGCATCTATAAGGTAAATAAGGAATATTTTATTAAAATTAAAATATTTTAAAAGACCATCTCCTTCATAGAGTTATCAAATTCTTTTAATATTTTTTAATTTTCTCTCTTGTTTCAAGTAGATCAGTAATTATTCATTTTTGAAATTTTCTTCCTTTGGTAAATTTATTTTATATTTTGATTGCTACAACAGTTTGTGAACTAAAATAGACTTGTCAAGAAACCTTTTCTAGATGTCCTCGAAAAACAAGATGACCCAGTCTAAATCTTTCATAATACACTATTGTGCTGAGATCAACGTGACAATGCTGGATGGGCTAATGTCTGAGGCCTGTCTAACCTTATATGCCCCATAAAAGTTTGAGTAAAATACTGAATGACTCTATATATAGGATGTATCTAATTTTATAGGTGGAGGTCCTCTTTTCCTTGTAACTACTTGTGAACAAGTGGATGGCCCTAGATTGGAGACCTTTCAAAGTCTTGTAAGGGTCTCACTTCTTCTGAGAACTGGTTGTCTAAGCAAGTTGGCTATATGCCTGAATCCTGTGTAAATCTTGTATGGACCTTCCAATGGATGATACAGGTCGTTACTGTATCATGGTCATATCACTGTATCTTGTATGGACCTCTCTTCCAATGAAACATATTAGTAAGAAAAAATGGCCTTATGCCTGAATCCTGTTTAAATCTTGCATGGACCTTTCTTCCAATGAAACATACTAGTAAAAACCGAATGGCCTTGTGCCTGAATTCTGTTTAAATCTTGTATGGACCTTTCTTCCAATGAAACATACTAGTAAAAACCGAATGGCCTTGTGCCTGAATCCTGTTTAAATCTTGTATGGACCTTTCTTCGAATGAAACATACTAGTAAAAACCGAATGGCCTTGTGCCTGAATCCTGTTTAAATCTTGTATGGACCTTTCTTCGAATGAAACACACTAGTAAAAACCGAATGGCCTTGTGCCTGAATCCTGTTTAAATCTTGTATGGACCTTTCTTCGAATGAAACATACTAGTAAAAACCGAATGGCCTTGTGCCTGAATACTGTTTAAATCTTGCATGGACTTTATGTCTAATGAAACATATAAGTCAAATCTGGATTGCTCTGTGTCTGAGGCATGTCAGCAACTTATATGGGTCTCTCTTCCAGAATAAAATGTCTGAGGCCTAGCTAAGTGTTATATAGGTCCCTCATTATTCTGAAAATTACTTGTAAACATTGGATGGCTGTCTTAATCTCTCCCACTGATAACTAGCTGTCAAAATGGACGATATATGCCTTCTATTACCAATCCATTTCTACTATTTTTTTTTCCCTCCTAATGGTACAACTAGGATTACCATTCCTACTATTACTTACTGAACTTTGCAAAAAATAATAAAAGCAAAACAATTAAAATATTTTTAAACATTAAATTACAGAATCAAATTGGTTCACATTCTATTACCTTTGCCTCCATAGGACATTCTTTATTTTCCTTGTTGTGTTTGAAGTAATATCAATAATATTTGTCTTGTTGATGCTTTCTTTTATAATTTAGTGGAGAAAGTTAATAAAGAAAATAAAAAGGCATATTTACATGGCTGCACGATTGATGGTTCATGTATTGCATAAATATTTGACATTTTTTTTTTGTAACATTACAACAGTTACAAGTACAGGGGTTTTATATATATAAACTGATTGCTTTTCATATGTAAATTTTGGCCCAGATCTAGTATACATTTGTTTTATTTTGAGGCACTAGAGATGTAGATTTATGTTAATTAATTTATACCTGTATCATATTCTTATTTCTAAATAATTAAATCAAACCATGTAAGTTTGTGTTTCAGTTGGAAGACATCAACTGCTTGTAACAAGTAGATTTGTGTAATGTAGAATAGTTTGAAAATATAATTTGTTTAGAGAAGCATGTATCTTAAAACTTAGATTAGGTTTATCACTCATCACAATGAATGTAAATATTTACTGAAAAGTAGATCTTTGTTTCAGAGTTATACATTTATCTCATAATTTCAGTTGAGGTGAAAATCTCCATGCTGCATGTCAAACAAAGAGTACAATTTGTAGCCATTTGTTCACCATATATTTTTTCCCTTCAGTTTTGGTAACCTTGTTTCAGTTATCAGGCATCAAGGATGACTGTACAGTCATAAAATTCCATTGTTTTATTACAGAAATTTGTTTTTCACATCTGATTGTCACAGAATTAGGCGAAAATTTTATTTACTTTCTAATTGAATTACAAACTAATTTCACCTTTTTTTTTTATTTCGTCGTACATGCGTTACCTGGGGTGAATAAGTGGTTTTCTCCAAGGTAAGCGGCGTGTAACGATTTGCATGTGCCTGACTTCGAATCACATGAAGTCCGGAACATTAGAATCACGGGGTGCACGGTAATTTTGCCGTGAATTCTGCTCACCTATTTGAGGGTATATAAGGCAGAATATTTCTGATAAATATTACGGGAGCAAAAGTATCTTATCACAGGAAAGATAGCTCGTCATTCAATCTCCAGCCAAACGGGTGAGTGTTAAATTTATATTTCGTTATATTGTGAATTTTTATTCAGTTTATCATTTCATATAATGATGCCTTTATTACAATGCAGATTTTAAACGTGGAATATTTGGAATTACTAGTCACTATTAGACTTTAAATGCAATAGCGTAATCTAAGGTTGAGATTCTTTTTAGAGACAACTTTTTAGAGTCTGGTTTCTTTATTGTAGCTGATAAGGTCTTTGAGATCATAGCTGAAATTGTAGATGATTTGTTGCGGAACATCTCTGATAACATCTCTGATAACGTCTCTGATAACATCTCTGATAACATCTTTGATATCGTAGCTGATTTGTTGCGGAACATCTCTGATAACGTCTCTGATATCGTAGCTGATTTGTTGCGGAACATCTCTGATAACATCTCTGATAACGTCTCTGATAACGTAGCTGATAACGTAGCTGATTTGTTGCGGAACATCTCTGATAACGTCTTTGAGATAGTAGCTGAAATTATAGATGATTTGTTGCGGAACATCTCTGATAACATCTCTAATAACGTCTCTGATATCGTAGCTGAGTTGTTGCGGAACATCTCTGATATTGTAGCAGAGCATCTCTGAAATTGTTGCTGATTGTAGCTGAACGTCTCTGAACGTATCTGATTGAAGCTGAACGTGTCTGAACGTATCTGAATAGTAGCTGAATGTGATTAATTGTGCCATTTGATTGTGAGATCAAATTGAGGTATCTGACTGTCTGTCTGTCGGATTGTCTGTCCGTCTACATCTGTCGTGATGTGTAAATATCCGGAAATCTAGAAGTCTGAGTGTCGGAGCTGTCTAGAGGTGTAAACATCCGGGGTGGCATCTAGGAATTTGAGAACGTTGGTTCTAGTAGATGCTGTATGCTGTCTGTACGTATAACTGTGGTGGATCCGTGAAGGGCAAGTGACCGATAAAAGTATTGAGTCAACCCTAGGTTTTCGGAGAAACTGGGCGGCGATTCAACTGTTGGTGAATCGTACGGTTATACAGGGTCGGGACACGTGTGTGTTGCAATTGTAGTACAATTGAATACATTGTTGCATTTACATGGTTACTTCAAATCACAATAGTATTTCAAGGCATTGCATGAATCTCAATAAAAGTTAGCAACTTGATTAAATACATGAATATGTTCGTGCTAGTTGTCGCAATCCATACGTGCGATAGTATAGTTTGATACTTGTGTTTATTATCGTAATTTATACTTGCGTTAATATAACTTTTGTAAAGGTTCCTTGGATCTGTGTATAGTCCAAGAGATTCCTTTGTATCTGTGTTTCATTTTGTATTAATATTTCATTTATTCATGTATTGTGAATGGTTGTGAGTGTAATTGTGGGTTGAACGCATGAGTTATTGTGTTGATACATCATTATTTTTCTTTAATAATTTATTTCATAAATTGATATTTTCTTTCACATATTGTGTTTGTGTTGTTCATTTAATCCACCATCCTCTCGGTAACAATTCTGTTACAATGGTGTCAGAAGTGGGATCGCTGGATTAAGTGAACTGTCAATCATTTTTGTGAAAGTATACATTTGATGTTTATATTTGAGCGTGACCTTCTTGACAAGATAATACTCAAGTTGGGGTTTATTTTTGTTTAGTTTATCTAATTCCGTGTGTCCAGTATAAACGTATTTAAAACATTGGTTTAGTTACCTTCATCAGGAAGATAAGGTCAACCTGTGGTATATATATTTATAATTATATTACAATTGTCATTGTCATGTCATTCCTTAAGGACTTGGTTGCCTCAGGCAAAGATTTTGGATATGAAGGTGAAAGTTTGAGGAAATTTATTTAGGAAGAACAAGCCCGGGAAAGGGAAGAAAGGGTAAGGGCAAGAGAATTAGAAAGGGAATCCGAAGAAAAGAAACGGGAATTAGAAAGGGAAGCCGATGAAAGGAAATGGGCCTTTGAAAGGGAAAAGATAGAATTTGAGAAGGATAAGATAGAATTAGAGAAGCAGGCCCAAAGGGAGAAGATAGAATTAGAGAAACAGGCCGAAAAGGGTAGGATAGGATGGGAAAGGGAAGCGGATGAAAGGCGAATAGAGTTAGAAGAAAAAGCAAAGCAACGGGATCATGAGCGTAAGGTAGAATTAGCAACATCTGGAAGAGAACACGATTCTGCCACTAACAAATTAAGGGGCCCCAAATTACCTCCCTTTGACGATGAAAAAGATAACATGGACAGTTATCTTCATCGGTTTGAGCGGTATGCCGAAAATCAGAAGTGGAGTCAAAATGACTGAGCACTGCATCTTAGTGCTCTATTAAAAGGTAAAACACTGGATGTATACTCACGACTTCCTAGAGACGATGTGTTTAAGTACGACGTCCTAAAGGAAGCACTTCTCAAAAGGTACGAGCTCACTGAACAGGGTTTTCGTAAAAAGTTCAGGTATAGCAAGCCCGATAAGGGAGAAACCTTTGGTCAGTTCACCGTTAGAATTGCGAACTATTTTGAGCGGTGGATTGAATGCGGCAAAGCGGTGAAAACGTTTGAAGGGTTGACTGATTTCTTGCTCAGAGACCAATTATTTTATACAGTTGGGCGAGAATCAGATCAATTTCTGAAAGAGAAAGTCTTCACAAACGTAAAAGATATGGCTAAGCAAGCCGATTTCTTTGCCGAAGCTCATGGGGGAACCCAGAACGTGGTTTCAAAAGATTTTAAGTCTGGAAACCAGTCTGCGAGACCGATGTCTAGGGAACTTGTAAAATCAGCTGAGGAAAATAGGTTCGTTAGGAATCCAGGTATTCAGCGTCTGCAATGTTACTTGTGTAATGCATGGGGTCATGTTCAAAAAGACTGTCCTAAAAGAAAGGGACTTGTACATAAGGTAGCAGTGGCTATACAAAGTAAAGGTATATCTGATAATATCGTACAGGTAGAACCATGTATTCATTCGCTTGGCACGTGTCTATTTCCCGAAGCGCATGTACCAACCGCGAGAGGGTTTGTCAACGGTCGAGAAGTCGTAGTATTACGTGACACTGGTTGCAAGGGCGTAGTGATGAAACGTAGTCTCGTGCAGGATAACCAAATGCTCGGGTGGGAGTCCCCATGTATGTTACTTGATCACACGATCGGTAGCATTCCCGTAGCAAGGATCACGGTAAAAACACCTTTCCTAACGGGAACTGTTGATGCCCTTCGTATGGAAAACCCTATTTACGATCTGACGATCGGTAATGTTGAAGGTTCCCGTCTTCCAACCATGGCCGATTTTAAAATACCTTTGGCCCAGGCAGTCGAAACGCGAGCGCAAACACGTCGAGAGAAAACCGCGTTTCATAAATTAATAGTCCCTGAATCGATCTTCGGAATTTCGCGTGATGATTTCAAACAAGAGCAAGAACGTGATGAATCCATCAAAACAATTGTTGAGAAAATCACGTCCGGCACGATTAAACACTGCAAGGGTGGGGGTAGCTCGAGATTCGTACGCAAGAACGGATTAATTCATAGGGAGTTTAGCGCTCGGGAGGGTAAGAAGTATTTTCAAGTGGTCGTACCCCAGAGATATAGATCTCAAGTACTTAGGGTGGCGCATGAGTCGAGCATGGCAGGACACCTAGGTAAGGCTAAGACCACTAGCAGGGTAGTCGCTGAATTCTACTGGCCCGGTGTTAATGGCGATGTCACACGGTTCTGTAGGCCGTGCGACGTATGTCAGAAAACCGTATGTAAGGGAAGGGTCACAAGGGTGCCCTTGGGACAAATGCCATTAATAGATACACCGTTTAAAAGAGTGGCAGTAGATATTGTAGGACCAATACACCCAGTTACCGAAAGAAAGAATCGGTATATTCTTACTCTGGTTGACTACGCGACCAGATACCCCGAAGCCGTAGCGTTACCAACTATTGAAACGGAAAGGGTAGCTGAAGCATTAGTTGATATCTTCAGTAGGGTAGGGGTGCCAGAAGAAATCCTCACTGATTGTGGTGCCCAATTCACCTCTGACCTCATGGGTGAAAAAAGTAGGCTGTTATCCATCAAACAGCTAAACACTACCCCATACCATCCGATGTGCAATGGACTGGCAGAGAAGTTTAATGGTACCCTGAAAAGCATGCTACGAAAGATGTGCGCGGAACGTTCGCAAGACTGGGACCGTTATTTAAACGCTGTTCTGTTCGCGTACCGTGAAGTACCGCAGGAAAGTTTAGGGTTTTCACCCTTCGAACTGTTGTACGGTAGAACAGTTCGAGGCCCGATGCGGATACTACGCGAACTATGGACTGGTGATGTCGCGAACGAGGAAATAAAAACAACTTACCAGTACGTGTTAGATCTAAGAAATAAACTTGAGAGTACATGCCAGATGGCACGTGACGAATTAATTAAATCAGGGCGCAGATATGCCAAGTATTATAACCGCAGAGCGCGAAATAGGAAATTTCTTGTAGGAGATCAGGTTCTATTGCTTCTTCCAACGAGCTCAAATAAGTTATTAGTCCAGTGGAAAGGTCCCTATGAAGTTAAAGAGGTAAAAGGTGACATGGACTATAAAATTGACATGGACGGTAATTTAAAGACATTCCATGCTAACATGCTCAAGATGTATATCAAGAGACAGAGCGACAATGTTGAAAAGGGGGTTTTAAATGTCGTTTGTACGGCAGTCGTAGACGATGATGAAGCTGATTCGAATATCGAGAGTTCCCTTGAATGTCCCTTGGGAGTTGCGGGGGAAGGGATAGATAAGGTCGATGTGAGTGCGGAGTTGACGAAAGACCAGCGTCAACAGATTAATGCACTCTTGGCTAAACACTCTTATGTATTCACAGATAGACCAGGTTGTACAACTTTGTTGGACCTCAAACTTAAACCAAATACGTCTGACCCTATTCGAATCAAGGGCTATCCGGTGCCATACAACGCACGTGTGGACGAAGAGGTGGGTAAAATGTTGGATCTGGGGTGATTGAACCCTCCAACTCGCCATATTCTTCTCCAGTAGTGCTAGTCAGGAAAAAGGACGGGACGAACCGTCTCTGTATCGATTTTCGGCAGTTGAATAAAATCACTGTGTTCGATGCAGAACCAATGCCAGATATGGAGGGTCTATTTGCAAAGTTGTCGGGAAACCGATGGATTTCCAAATTGGATCTGTCCAAGGGATATTGGCAGGTTCCCATTGTCCCCGAGTCCCGAACTTTGACAGCATTTGCGACCCAGAAAGGATTGTATCAATTCAAAGTGATGCCATTCGGGTTAGTTGGAGCCAGCGCCACCTGTTGTCGTTTGATGCGAAAGTTGCATAAAGGTTTAGCAAACGTTGATAGCTTTGTAGACGACATATTCGTGTACACGAATACTTGGAGTGAGCACGTGTCCGTCCTGAGCGAGCTCTTCAATAGACTCCGCAGAGCGAACCTCACAGTGAGACCCACTAAATGCAGTATTGGTTATACAGATTTAGATTGTTTGGGTCATAGGGTCAGCGGTATGGGTCAGTTAAAACCTCACCCCAAGCAAGTTGAAGCAATTAGAGACGCACCAAAGCCAACCAACAGAACGCAGGTAAGATCATTTCTAGGTCTAGTAGGTTTTTATAGAAAGTTTATACCGAACTTTGCAGCCATTGCTAGCCCACTGTCTGATTTGACCAAGAAGGGGCAACCAAATAAAGTTGAATGGGGACCGCCACAAGATTAAGCATTTTGTGCTCTGAAAGAGAAACTGGTTAGTGCGCCTATATTAAAATTGCCAGATGTCAGCAAACCTTTTATTCTAAGAACAGATGCTTCTGAAACTGGGTTGGGGGCAGATTTACTGCACGAGCAAGACGACAGTAAGTTACCCGTAGCTTACTCGAGTAGGAAATTGCTACCCAGGGAGAAGAATTATTCCGTCATAGAAAAGGAATGTTTGGCCGTAGTATGGGGAATCGGGAAGTATCACGCATATCTATTTGGGAGAGATTTCGTTCTCGAGACTGATTACCAACCCCTACTGTATTTAAACAAGGCCAAGGTCGCCAACGCTCGGTTGATGCGTTGGGCGTTAACACTACAACCTTATCGCTTCCGTGTAGAAGCAATAAGGGGAGTTGAAAATATAGGCGCAGACTACTTGAGTAGGACATGATGGGAAATTTGTATTTATTTGACCAGTATTAAAATCCAGATTGTAGTATAACCAGTGTAAATGTTGTAAGATATCATCAGTAGTTATTTTTCTTCTATTCTGTGTTAGTTTTAAAAATGTGTACATTTTTATTCTTGGGGGGTGGGGGATGGGGTAGGTATTGTCACAGAATTAGGCGAAAATTTAATTTATTTTCTAATTGAATTAGAAACTAATTTCACCATTTTTGTTTTTTGTTTCGTCGTACATGCGTTACCTTGGGTGAATAAGTGGTTTTCTCCAAGGTAAGCGGCGTGTAACGATTTGCATGTGCCTGACTTCGAATTACATGAAGTCCGGAACATTAGAATCACGGGGTGCACGGTAATTTTGCCGTGAATTCTGCTCACCTATTTGAGGGTATATAAGGCAGAATATTTCTGATAAATATTACGGGAGCAAAAGTATCTTATCACAGGAAAGATAGCTCGTCATTCAATCTCCAGCCAAAGGGGTGAGTGTTAAATTTATATTTCGTTATATTGTGAATTTTTATTCAGTTTATCATTTCATATAATGATGCCTTTATTACAATGCAGATTTTAAACGTGGAATATTTGGAATTACTAGTCACTATTAGACTTTAAATGCAATAGCGTAATCTAAGGTTGAGATTCTTTTTAGAGACAACTATTATTAGTCTGGTTTCTTTATTGTAGCTGATAAGGTCTTTGAGATCGTCGCTGAAAATGTAGATCATTTGTTGCGGAACATCTCTGATAACATCTCTGATAACGTCGTTGATAACATCTCTGATAACGTCTTTGATATCGTAGCTGATTTGTTGCGGAACATCTCTGATAACGTCTCTGATATCGTAGCTGATTTGTTGCGGAACATCTCTGATAACATCTCTGATAACGTCCCTGATAACGTCTCTGATATCGTAGCTGATTTGTTGCGGAACATCTCTGATAACGTCTTTGAGATCGTAGCTGAAATTATAGATGATTTGTTGCGGAACATCTCTGATAACATCTCTAATAACGTCTCTGATATCGTAGCTGAGTTGTTGCGGAACATCTCTGATATTGTAGCAGAGCATCTCTGAAATTGTTGCTGATTGTAGCTGAACGTCTCTGAACGTATCTGATTGAAGCTGAACGTCTCTGAACGTATCTGAATAGTAGCTGAATGTGATTAATTGTGCCATTTGATTGTGAGATCAAATTGAGGTATCTGACTGTCTGTCTGTCGGATTGTCTGTCCGTCTACATCTGTCGTGATGTGTAAATATCCGGAAATCTAGAAGTCTGAGTGTCGGAGCTGTCTAGAGGTGTAAACATCCGGGGTGGCATCTAGGAATTTGAGAACGTTGGTTCTAGTAGATGCTGTATGCTGTCTGTACGTATAACTGTGGTGGATCCGTGAAGGGCAAGTGACCGATAAAAGTATCGAGTCAACCCTAGGTTTTCGGAGAAACTGGGCGGCGATTCAACTGTTGGTGAATCGTACGGTTATACAGGGTCGGGACACATGTGTGTGTTGCAATTGTAGTACAATTGAATACATTGTTGTATTTACATGGTTACTTCAAATCACAATAGTATTTCAAGGCATTGCATGAATCTCAATAAAAGTTAGCAACTTGATTAAATACATGTATATGTTCGTGCTAGTTGTCGCAATCCATACGTGCGATAGTATAGTTTGATACTTGTGTTTATTATCGTAATTTATACTTGCGTTAATATAACTTTTGTAAAGGTTCCTTGGATCTGTGTATAGTCCAAGAGATTCCTTTGTATCTGTGTTTCATTTTGTATTAATATTTCATTTATTCATGTATTGTGAATGGTTGTGAGTGTAATTGTGGGTTGAACGCATGAGTTATTGTGTTGATACATCATTATTTTTCTTTAATAATTTTTTTCATAAATTGATATTTTCTTTCACATATTGTGTTTGTGTTGTTCATTTATTCCACCATCCTCTCGGTAACAATTCTGTTACACTGATACATTATTTGTCTCCCACTGAGGCAGATCTATATAAGGAAGCCAATGCAACCCCACTCATTACTGGGATTTGAACCTAAACTGCACATAGATATTGTGACATTTAATTTAATTTTTTTAATGTACTTATCTATTACTCTTTCATCTGCGATTAATTACAAATGCTTCAAATCCAGTACAGTACTCATCCTCTCAGTACGTGTTGGTATCTTGAAAATCTAGTCTGAATATGCGATATAGCCAGTAGAATAACTACTTTTTTACTGGAATTGCATTGACAATAAAAATGTATATATTAGCAAACAGCCAGGGTAAATTTTAGCACTGTTTTAGTGTTTATTAAGTGTACCCATCCAGTTTTTTAAAAGTACACAACAAATTCAAAATGATAAATATTAACTTCAACTACACAAATGCTAATGTATTTGCAATAACTATATGAAACTCTTTTAATTTGAAATATAATGTATTACAAACAATTGTAGTTATTTGGAATAATTTTCTGCAAGTCATTATGGGTAAAACTAGTAGTATTCTATAAAAGGGAGCTAACTGCTCAGCATTCCTCTAAATCTGTCTGCAGAGGGAGGCAAATGGGTTTTACAAACAAATGGTTTTCTGTTAGGTAGCTCATCTTCGTTTTAGGATAATATTTAAGGTTAGTTTGATTGTATAAATTGCATGCAAAGAAATGTGACTTCAAATATGTTTATACTTTTCTAATGTATATATTATCCATGTATAAATTTATCACAAATCTAGAAAGTGAAGAATGATTTGTCAAAAAGCTATGTAATATTTCCAGAAAATTTATCATGAAATATCTGTATATATAGAATGTTTTTTTAAATATAAATTTATAAATATTTGAATGATCTAGTGTTTTATAGAGCCCCAAGTGGTATAAGGCACACAGTTATGGATCACAGCTGTCTCACCTCAGTCTGCAGGGGTTAGAGTTTTGGGCTCAGCCAATGTGGGTACGTGAGAAAGCTTGCCGGTGGGTAAGTGTTCTTTCTGGGGTTTTCCCCAATTCTTCCTATACCATTTATACTGTATGCCACATATAGCCTATCTTGTGCTGAAAAATGGCATTAAACCCTACAACAAAAACAGCAATAGTCAGCTTTGCGAGAACAAAACATTGGTGTTTTATTTTTGGCAGTAACAGCATCTGATCATGGTAAATGATATGGGGAGGGTACATGCTTAGTTCTGATACTTGACAAAAACCACTCCAGTGATCTAAGTGGTCAGAGTGTCTGCCTCAGATGTGGATTGCAGGTTTGAACCCTGAGTCATACCAAAGTCTTATGAATATAGTACAAGCAACTGCCTCGCTTGGTACTCAACATTCTAAGGTTAGAACTGGTTAGCCGGGTGTCAGGATAATGTGTGGACCATTGGGTCACATGAAACTTGTAGATAACACAACAATCCACCCTGGCACACAAGCTATTCATGAAATTAGCTTCAGCAAATTATGAAAAGCCTTGATACAAAGAAATCTACAATTGTTGACAACATACCACCTAAATTGCTTAAAATCTGTGTAGCAGGATAATATATTTTATTTTATATATTCATATTTTATTAGGCAGAGTTAGATATTTTCTAATTTAATTTCAGTAATGTTCATTACTAACTGAAATAAAGTTACCATTTGCAATTATTGAGTTGTTCCTACTTTGCACCCATTTAGCCATTGAGGCAACCTTGAATCTGTTCAAACTTTCCTTACTTTTGCATTCACTGTATGCTTGGAAATTTTTAACTCATTTCCAGATCATCTCAAATACACACAGATAACCAAATATCAAAACATTTGTTCCTATGGATAAGGGCAATAAGAGACCAGTTTACCTCACATCTCCAAAATTTCTGAAAGGCTTCTATGTAATCAGATATAATTGGATGTCAATAACATTTTTTACAGCTTTCTATCTGAAAAGGATATGGATGTCAATTAATTCTATTGAAACTGGTGGGGGCCTGGAGAGGCCACTGGATTGAATGTTAGGACAATAGTAATGGACTTGCTCAAGGCCTTGGTCAGTCTTCTGAACAGCCTCCTCAAAAGACTAATGCCACTAAACTTCATAAACTAATTCAAAATTATTTGCATAACCAAATACAATAAGTTAAACTGGGTCCCAGTATAATAACTGGGATATGACCTCCAGAGGTGTACTGCAAGGCTCAATACACGTACGTCTCGTATTTAATATCTTTATAAATGACAAATTTTCTAATTCACAAAACAAGCAACATTGTATAATAAAACTGAGAAAAATGTCATATCTGACATCAGTAAAGATCCAAATAATTTAATATCTTAATATAACTAGTTCACAGCAAATTTTATTATAGCGAACCCGTAGAAATTCAAAGCAGATCTTCTTGGCAAACAGAAACCACTATCATGAAATAACATGTGAGGACTGGGAAAAAGTATGAAGACATTTAAATATCTTGTTGTTTATCCATCAATACTAAGCTATACTAATCTACAAATTCATTATTAGGTCAAATTTCAACTGCTGCACCCATGTTTGGTATTTCCGTAGCAAACCTTAACGGATACAAAATTGGGAATGTACAATATAAGGCAAAACTGGTATTCACAAACTTTACTAGCTCTTATGATTCCCTGCTAAGAAAAGAATACCTTCCTCCCTTATGCAAATTAGTAGATTAATATATATGACTGCTGAAATATACAGGATACTTTACAGAAAATACTTGATTACTTGAACAATCTGGTCACTTTTGAAAACTACAAATACATCCTAAGAAAACAAAATTTGGCAACAGAATGAAGATTTGACACTCCCAGAACTAAGAACAACCTCTGATTACAAAGAATTAAAAAGGAGATATCCTCAATCATGGACAACAGTCAAACACAAAATAAATTGAACATACATAATATTACCAAAAGAATTTAAAATTGAAGCTTACATCCAAGCAACTTACACTTACTCCATTTAAATTGCTATTGCTAGGACCGTCTTCAGTGAGACAGTTTATATTGATGTATAGCACTCTGGCATCATGCCACAGACATGTAGGACGATGTTTTAACTCACTTAATGTCCTGGGTTTTTTTTCTTGTCCAATTTATTTTTTTGAAGTTTAGTAAATATGACCAAGAGCTGCTGGCAGTCATTTATTTATTTACGTGTCTACATTAAGGTCGTGTATAATCTATAACCCAAAATACACCAATTAAACACTAAAAAAAAATAAAAAAAATATGATAATCTTTATAAACACAGCAGGATGACCAAAACCTCTAAATCAAATGTAAATATGCACCACAAGACAAAGGATTAAAAGTGAAGATGTCGACAAAAAGACATCCAAAGCAAAGATAAGAACTGCAGTGGATAAAGGCCATAAAGTAGAAAGTCTAAAATGTATAAATAAATCATGAAAAGCAGCTTCAAATCCATGAGAACTGCCAAACTTTATCCTTTGAACCCTGTAATTTTCATCTGTTCCATCCCACTTCAAAGTGAAGAATTTACCAGTGACATCTCAGGAACAATTATGGCAAGTTTCATGTTCCTGTCTTTTCTGATAATAATTGTTCACTTTGCACCATTGTATGGTGCTGTAGATGGGATGCAATTGTTTGGGATTTTGATACTAAATAATAATTATTTTTAAAAAAATGCCAGATAATTATTCAGTAGGTCTCTTTCGATACTTGCAAGTAAACTTTTCCAGCTGTACAACCAAAATATAATAACACAGTAGTAACATGTTTGGTTCCTAATATAGTAGCATTGAAAACTGAAGACAGAGGAAAGATGGGAAGAAGACAGAGGAAAGATGTTTGGTCTACAGTTCACACAGCTAAGAGAAGGTTAATAAACACAAAGTCAGCTTTCACCTGCTGCAAATAACAAGCGCTTATGGTCACTATTTTGAAGACTGTGTGCTGTCTAAAGGAGAAAACATGAAAATATACATTTTTTGTGTGCAGGGGGGAATGGCATTTAAATAGAGTCAAAATGCACAAACGTTTTGATTTCCTTTGCAATAACTTCAGTGGTTTGACTCCTTGATGCAGTTCATTTTCTGATGAAGGTTTGCAATCAGTAGCATGTGTATACACCTGAATAAACAACATATGTAACTTCACCCACTTAGTAAGAGGGGTAGTTAATTGGATTTAGCTCTGTTATCTAGGGAATGACCTCCCTTGATGTTAGGACCCAGTGTGAATAGATAGAACATAAACACAGAACTGGGCAAGATTACTGAGAAGAATTAATGCAAAAAGAGCCCCCCTTAGACAAAAAGAAAATAACAAATTTAATCAAACAAATTAACAGTGGTAATTTCAATTCAACTTAAGTTATATCAACAGGATTTAATGGCAGTGTCTAATCTGTATTTATTGTCATCATAATGAGTGATGATAAAGAGTGCCATGTTCTCTGATAATTGCATCAAATTCCTCTCAACGGTGTTCCAATGTTTCCTATTTCCTTTAATCTTCTATATCGACTGCCTCATTCTTCTTGGACTGCTTAGTCCTTTACTCTGAACTCGTCACTTCTCTTTTTCTCCGCATTTCCATCTTCGGACTGTTGAGTCTCACTCTCTCTTGAAAAGCTGTTCCTTAATGCTGTTATCTTAGATATTGACAATTGGTCCTCCCAGAACTAAACCTCGTCTGTCTCAGAAGACAGACATCTGGTCCCTACTTGTTTAACAAGGAAAGTACTATTCTTTTTCTAGGCTACCTCTGAGTCAAACTTCTCTCTCAAGAACTTCGGACTAAAGAATTTTGATCAAGGTTGTCACTTTAAATTCATATTACTTCCAAGGTGTACAGTTAATTTCACTGGTCAATCATAAGCAGTTATTTCTATTAAAAAAATTCCTATGACAATCTTTTGTTTCATCAGTAAGAATCTCTGAATTAAGTTATAAAACTTCTTCTTTTGAAGAATACAGTATTTGACACAGATCAGAAGTTCAGCTCTCTATTTCTCAAAGTTGTTAAAATATCTAGTCAATTTCACAGAGTCTAAGACTTCCAAGGTTTTAATATGAAAAAATCTTAATAATCAAAGCATTAAACTATAACGTTAAATGCTTATTCAAATTTTAACACTTCACAACACCATTCTATGTTTATGGGGCCGGATCACTTTTTTGAGAATGTAGGTACAGGAAATGAAAAAAATCAGTTAATACATGAAAAATTGAAAGTTTCTTAAGCAATTACATACACATATTAGAAAACGTTTGTGATATTAAAACTTTGCTTAAGTTGGTGGATTTTAGCAATATTACCAGAAATCAAATAGACTATACAGTACTCTCATTTTAAATCTATCCATGGGAGTCGTTGAATATACAGTAAGACTGCCTTGTAAGAAAGTCCATTGTATATATACTTTTACATCATCATAATAAAATAGGACCCATAAACATACCCACTATATAACAGAAACAATGTTATATTGAAGAGCCTTAGTGAGGGAATTTTGTAATTATTATTGCAACAAAAAACAAATTTATACAAAAAATCTATGATTGCTGTAAAAGTGGTCTTTGTTGATATTTTAATGGAAACTAGATAATAAAGGACATAAAATAAAACAATGATGCTCGTCTCCATCAGACTGGGTACTATCTTAACCAAATATATTTGCTGCCATATATTTTCTATAATGTGCTGAAACATGGCATCAAACAAAACAACAAACCTCAACCAGACTCGCATGTGGCTATGTCCAATCTCAGTGACACCAGAAATCTGGTTGAAAGAGACTTAAATAATACACATTTTTCTTCACTTCATGAACATATTCAACCTCTAAATAAACCGAACACAAGTACTGGCACGTAGCCCACTGAATAAAATCAGATCTCCACTATCCTACATAAAGATCTAACAGTGACTGCTTAAAGGTCATGTTCTGGTAACCGGTGTTATCGCCATAATCGCTAACTTTATCAACTAATCAGATGAAGTCTTTTATCTTTGAGTTTATAGGCTGAGCAGTGTTGATGAAGAGCATGAATGTGTACCAAACAATCGGATTCACTTTCAGATTTTAAAAGTTGTATTTCCATTGGTTTAATTTAAAGATAATAAGATCATGGACCTTAAGCGGTCATTGTCATATCTTCATTTAGAAGAGCAGAAATCTGATTTTAATCAGACTGTGGTACATAATTGCCTGATTGTTCCATATTTGGTTTTCTTTGGTGCCTTATGGCACAACAATAAAAGTTAGCTAATTTGTGCTGGATAATGTATAAATAGCTTTCACACACCACTAACCGATCCAAGCCCATCTGGTGGTAGGATTCAAACCCGCAACCATTTGGTAGTGAATCTAGCAAGTTAACCAATGAGCCACTGCAGCTATGTTCCACAGAGATAAAAAATGAGGACACAAATATCTTTGTACTAATAAACAGTCATTTTTTCAAATTTGTCATCCTTTATTATCTTTATCACAGAAAAAAATGCACAGGGTCAGAGATCCGCAGCAGAACTTAAGTTATACAAACTGTAGCAAGGTCTTAAGTTTCTAGCAAGCAAATTCAAAATGAACAAAACTGTAACTATAACATAATATTGAAAAAAATAATCCGAGAGACATGGTGACAAATTTAAAGAATAAAAACTCCAGAAAATTACAGACAGAAAAAAAAATAATTTGGGACATTATGAAAATTTCTTTCAGATCTATTCCTTGACAATTTACAAAATAACACATTACCTTTCTTTATATCCAAGAATTAACCACAGCACATGGTTTATGAATGGAAGCAAATAGTCCATGTAGAAGTGCTTATTAGCTGAATAAATAAAATGTACTATTTGTATGGTCTTCTTCAACAATGTTTTTATACACATGTGGATACCATCTCTTTAAAATAACCCTTTATTGGATTATCTGATGCATTTAATTAAAATGAAAATCACGTCAATCAATGTTCTTGTTTTTATATACAGTGTGCAGTCAAGGACAATATAAACAACACATGGCTGTAAAAGACATAATGGCAAAGCCTTTTAAATAATATACAATACTAGAATATATATTTTGTTATATATGGAAATGCCATCTGAATTCATTCTGACCCTAAGCTCTGAAAACATACACAAAATAATAGATTCTGTATGGCACCCGACATTTAATACATAACGAAAAGCAATATTAAAAAAGGTGTTTTACTAATGATCAGGAACACATTTTACAGTATATGAAAATTATCTGTGAATAATTACTTGAATACAATTTATATATCAACACTATAATTGCATACATGCCAACCCCTGACGAGGAAAAAGTGTAATCCAAGTGGTCAAAAAGAGGAATCCAAGCAGAAAAAGAGTAATCCACATATAACATACTACAATTACAATTAACAACGATTTATTTGCTTTTCTCGTCTTTTATCATTCATTAATGGTTCAAGTGTTCATATGTAGCACATTTAGCTTTATAAAGCAACAGATTGTCATGTTGCATTTCAAAACATTTTGTACCAGCTGAGGCCATGAATGTTTTGCATACCAGTAGAGCACTCAGTACCGGGTTACTTAGCCTGGACCTGAATTCAGTTTTATTTTTGTTAAGAACACTGAACAATCTCTCACAGTCAGCATTAGAATGGTAAAGAACCAATATTCCTTTCATAACTGACAAAGAAGAGGAAATTTATTTCTTCCAGTGATAGAATCTTTTAGCTGGGAAATAAGGTGCTATTGCACATCAGCTCTATCTGCATTAAGTATATTGTCAGGTAGAATCCCAACGTGATACTTCAGGAATTTTTCTTCCAGATGATCCAAGTTAGACAAGGGTGGCAATAGAAAGGGATATCTCTTGACAAAGAATCTAACACTTTTGAAGCTTTTTGACTGTCTCTCATTTACATAAGTAACTGAAGCATTTAAAAGCAGTTCATCTCCATATAGGAATTTATGGAACATGTAATCACAGGCTGTAGCATAATAATCTCTAACATTATCATAGAACATCTTCACAGGAAGAGTAGAATTGTGTTCTATGAATTCTCTTGCGTCTGCACCAATAGCTAGATCTTCATTATCTTTCTGGTTTGCATGGTCATCAAAGTCAATATCAGTTAAAAGTTTGGCTGATGCGATGATTTCTGGCTTAATAAACCTTATTAGCAAATCTGACAACTGGTTTGACAGAATCTTGTGCATAATATGAATGCATGGTTCTTGTTTCTGCAAGACAACATTTGCTGCATCAAACAATGGAATGGCACTCTTCATAAACAAGCAGTACAGTTTTGTAACTGGATCATTAAGCTTTTTGTAAACCATCTCAAATTTAGAGTCTTCAAAGCAGTGAACAGATTCTTTTTCTTTCTGTGCCATCTTAGTATTCACTTTGCTAGTTTTGCCCTTGGAAGTATGAGAAGATCCAGTATGCTTTTTAACAGATTTATACGCTGAAGAACCTGATCCAGACGGATGATGAAATTTTATGTCAAAAGCTTTATCTTTCACAGTCATGGTCTGAGCCTGGAGGCCCTCTAGCTGGATAGATAGAGGCCTCTCAAATAAAAATTCCATGGATTTAAGTTTCTTTCTTTCTGCTACACCAATCTCTTATTTGTTAGTATGTCTGTCTATACTTTCATCTCTTGTTCTCTTCTGACTTGCAATAACAGATTCTGCTTTTGTACCACTCTTCTTCACTTTTCCACCACGTTTTCTCTGTGCAGATTCACTTTCAGTTTGAAAGAATGCTTGTAGTGCATCCCAAAGTTCAAGTAAAAGGCTAACACATTTGCCAAGGGATAACCATCTTGTACACACATGAATTATAACTTTATAGTCTTCAAGATCAAACTGATCTTGTAACAACTTTAGAGCCTGTTTCCTTTTACTACTTTTCTCCAAATAATAGTAGATATCTATTAATAAATGGCCAATATCTACTTCTAATTTATCAGCAGCCTTACCAGCAGCAAGGTGCATCAAATGACAGGGGCAACCCGTTATGAACACTGATGGAGACATTTTCAAAATATAGGATGCAACTCCTTTATGAATTCCAGTCATCACTGATGCATTATCAACTGCAAACCCCATACAGTTCTGCCAACTTATGTCATGTTTCTTCAAAACATTGTCAAGCAAATCAAAAATGTTTTGTCCAGTGGAATCTACTGTTAATTCTGGTAAAGAAAGAAGAACACTCATGACTTTGCCTTTTTCACTGTTAGTGTATTTATCACATACTGGGTACAACTTTTTATCATCATAATCACAACTCCCGTCTGTGGCAATACTAAACGGCCCAATTTTCATTGCTTCTGCAATTTTAAGTGAAGTATCTTCTGCTAGGCACCGAACAATGTGAGATGATTTTGTTCTTTCACAAGCATATTTTTCCGCAATTTTCGAATCAGGAAACATGTGCTTGAACAAGGGACCAAAGTGGTCTGCTACCGCTAAGAGTAGTCCGTGTTCTATTAAAAACTCGGTAAATAACACCTCAGCATTTATAGTATTCAAGTCTGCACTTGAGCTCTGCTGTAAATAAGACGTTACCTTAGTATTAGAGTTCGTAAGGCGAGCTAATTTGAAGTGTTTCCTTGTTTTCAAGTGTTTTTCCACATCAAATTTACCACCATGACCAATGCTAAAATCGTTTCCGCAGTCTGCAATGAGCATGATGCTGCCCTAGAATGGAACGCTGTATTATGCCATTCATATATTCATTTTTGAATCTTTGGAGGACTCGTTTTGATTTTTTCTGATCCATCTGCGAAATTCTTGGGGAAAAAAAAAGGTGCTCTAACATACACAAAGACTAGAATCCATCTTAACATCTGAAGCCATTTAGCGCCAACGATTAGACGTCACGTGATGATGCCCTCGTCGTGTTTGGATGATTGATTACATTTTTAACTTTTTCCAACCCATCTGTGAAATTATTTAAGAGATATTTTTTGCACTCATAAACGCATTGAGAATTTTTTAATACTTTTTAGCGCAAAAAAAACTTTTAGACTGGTTCTGCACTATACAAAATTAGAACAAAGAGTATGTGCATAATGATTTAAACAAAATAGAAACCAGTTTGTTCTCTCCTCACTAAGCCGCTATAAATAAAATATGAGGTCGAAAGTTTGAAAGTATCTTAGTAACATGATAGTTGCTATAAATAGAACATGAATATTAGGAAAGTCCACGGACAAGTATACTCGTATATCGTAGTTATGTAGAAGCGGAGTATTTTTTTAATTAAAAATAAAACAGTATGTAAAAAATAAAGTAATGCTAATAAAAACGAAAAAAATTTTTTTTTTGCAAGATGGATATATTGAAAAAGCGTAATCTATAAACGTTAACGCGTAACGCGGAATTTAGTGGGAAAAAGCGTAATGATTACGCCAAAAGCGTAATGGTTGGCATGTATGTAATTGACATACAAAGCTAATATTTCCAATGATTAGTGGCGTAATATTGAATATAACGTTTTTTCTGCACTCTGGAATTCACACAACCTTAGCTAACACACTCATAACACCATGTTTTTCACAGCATGCTGACATGTATGAATATTGGTCCAAACTCCTTTAGTTATGTAGAATTGCAGGTTTTGTAATACATTCTAGATCTAGCTCTTATAAATGCAATGGTCAGAAGCAGGGGGTCATTCTGCTAGTATTTGCAGACATTGCAAACCGGTCCGTATTCAAAACACCCATTAGTATATTATCATAAATGTGCATCAAGTTCAATGAACATTTTAACAAATAAGGAACCAACACTAATTCCCACCAATAATCAAGACATCTTTTTACTATGAGGCAGTCATCTCGCCAACACTGCAATACAAGAGGAGCTATGAAAGCAGATTTATTTTTATTTATGAGCCATTATAAACAGGAAAGAAAAAGAAAGATTTCACCATTGTAAATAACTATAAAAGTGCTGAATTGTGACATAAATTGCATATAGGCAATTAAGCGTACTCCATCTTGTGTTATACCAAAAATATGAAATGGATTTATGAAATGTTATATCAGTAACATCATGACCTAAATCGAATACAACAGACAATACCATCCTACTCATAGAAAGACATCTGTAAGGCTTCCAGTAAGATCCATGTTTCTTATCTTCTTACCATCTATACCAGCTAATAAGTTGAACCCAACCACAACTGCACAGACAGATCTGCCATTGCATAATGGTATGGGTCTAAGCAGTTTGTTAGGTGTAAGCAAGTCGAACAAAAACACAGACCCTGATCTGGTGGCACATTATTAAACAGCACATTAGGATGCATGTTACTTGAAATAGGACCTGTTTTGTATGCGAGTACAGACAGTGTACTAACAGGGAAAGCAAATTAGGTTACAAATTAGGGCATTACAGAATTTTTAGCACAGGTCCATCCAAACTTTGGACCTATTGCTCCTTTATTCCAGGAGTGAGACATCCAGAATCTGCATGTCATGCCGATGACTAAAACATTACTGAAACATATAAGACTGACCCCTGGATCAAAAGGATGGGCAAAAAGTCTTGTTAATGAAGCTTCATAATGATTCATCCAATTATGAACAAAATCAATCAAGGGAATTTTTAAATGTAAGCAAAACCCTGACAAAGCTCTTGACAATGCCACCGCCAGGCATGTCAATGCTACTTCCAACTAACTTGTGCCAAAATAAATTGCCTCCATTTCTCTGTTTCATGGGTCCATTGGACATGAAACTCTTTAACATTTTCGGGTTTGGGTTTACAAAAATGAATCATTCAGCACCAGAAGCAGAAAGTATGGCAGAGATAAATGTATCAGACTTCCTTAACAAAAAGCTAAGAATCATCATAGCTTGTGAGCTACTCCTTTCCAGAAAAGTAAACAAAGTGTACAGTTTTCATGAACTGATCTTTATTTAGCTTGTTATGTGCTATATATCTCTTTTGCAAAGTTAGCTTACTGCGATGGAGATGAATAATAAATATTCTTTCACTGCAGTGTTTGAAGCTACATTCTTCAATACAAACACAAACTTCTAGAGAGCTGAATGGCTGAGATCATGTTAATGCAAAATCTTGCAAAATACATCAATCTTCATTCACCTGAGACAAAAGTGGGAAGTAAGATGCAATAATATGGCAGCTGCATGCATTTCCCCAAAACACTCCAAAGCAAACAAAATGAGCACTCAAGCACCTGAGCTACCATGGCTTCTCAAAATTACGAGAGACAAGGATGGAATGGTTAATGTCACCCCTGGAGCTCTAAATGATACAGGAATATGTGAAATGGTCAAACAGTTCAGGAAGGCTCGAAACATCTGATATGAATATGACCTTAAGTTTATTGTAGTTGTGATACTAAAATTTTTAAAAGAATTAAAAAACACTTGATAACCTAAGATGTTGAAGCTAATATTTATGTCCCAATATGTCATACTGATCTCATTTTCTCGACATGCAAAAGCTGATATCCTTTATATCCTAATATGACAAATTGAAAAGTTATTTTTAAAAAAAAATTTTGATAAAAATTTGTTTTATCAAATACCCTTTTTTTAAAGCACTTTTCATAGAAATGATTCTATCTGAAGTACTACATGTGACAAGCTATATTAAAGGTAATCACTAAAGATCTACCATATTTTCGCGTATATAAGATGCGTCTTGTACAAAATTTTATGTACCACGCACCCAGAGTGCGTCTTTTATTAATGGTCATCTTCTCCAAGTATATTTTAACACGAACGAATGTTACAGTGTGTGATAATGAAGAACAATTATTGTGGTCAATATCCACGTTTCACGATTTTCATTCCTAGTTGTAAAAACAATTGGGTAAGTGTTCACAATATAATCAGCTGTTACTAAATAGTGTTTTACTTGATCAAAAATCAATGTACCGTTTTGTTCTATTCATCTTCATTTTCATCGTCATCAGTTTCGGCTTCAAATCCATCGAAACTTGAATCAAATTCATTGTCGTCGTCACGAAATAACTCCATAACTGATGCTAATTGATCCTCATTGGCGTCAGTGGTATCAGATGCAGCCGGGTCGTCGTCCAAAGAACTGATATAGCTAGCCGGTTCGGGAATTATCCCCCACTTTCTGAAGCCATTGATGATTGTCGTAATTTTCACTTTCTCCCATGCCGTATATGATTTTCGCTTCGGCATCGTGACAATTTTATAAATTTTAAAATTGCTAAGCAAACTGATCACTCATTTATATATAACAAGAGACTGTTCCCATGTTTATATATGCTAACCGCATACATCGAGCGTTTATTGGTCTATGTACTAATCCCTCCCTCTGAAGACTTGGCCTAGAGGATCAATGAAGCCGCCTTTACATCTGGCGTTTATTGTTCTAGAATCTAGATACCAGGTACTAAACCCATCCGCTATTGGTTTTTGATCTCGACTAAAAATGGTAATGAAGCCTTGTTTACATCCGACGGGTGATGGAACATTGGACAAATTTTTATTTATGATAATAAATAATATGGAGATAAATTGCTCAGTTCGGCAGATGGCTAGGCCGCATGCATCTTATATTTGTGGGTGTCGTATTTAAAATATTTTTTACACAAATTGTCAAAACCCGCGTCTTATATACGAGTGCGTCTTATAATTAGGTGCGTCTTAAATGCGCGAAAAATACGGTAATCATTTCCTATCTGGAAAGAAATTGGAGTTATGTCCCTTAACAAACTGACATTAACATTTTAAGGCCAAACGAGCTGAATATATTAGAGGGCCTATTATTAGAACCAAAAATTATTCTCAGTAACAGACAGGAGACAGCATGCCAGGGGCATAAAGAGGGATAAAGCTCTTCAAGGTATAAACCTATATAAGCAAGCATCTGAATTTTAATGCAATCAAGCAAAACAACCTTAATCCGATTTGTTAATAACTTGAAATGTTTACTACCAAAACCAATGTAAATGTATGCATGCGAATAGATCATTACACAAAGGTATTTTAATCCATGCAAAATGTACATCTGCAACATTATAACTAGTGTGTGCCAGTCATGCAGATCATTTTTTGGGGGCATTAAAAAAAAATAACATAAGATACCAATATGATCTAGCTAAAATAAATACTAAGTATCTGATATTAGTTCATTACACTATCATAGGTTGTTTTTTTAAAACCAAACTTGCAGCACTTTATAGTCATTAAAACAACAGAACAATAGATTGATTTACAAACATTTATCTAGTTGTTCACCTACTATCTGGGGAAAAAAATCCTAATAAATTATTGTGAATTTTCAGCATTATTTCTGGCCACTCCAGTTTCCATTTCAAAATTAAACTTCCAAAAAAAGGGAGAAAAAAATCAATGTCCGTTTATTTTCAAAAAGTGCAAAAGTATCAAATATCCAGTGATTATGAGGAAAAATGCTTCCCTCGACGACGGATTTAGCTGGTGATTTTCTTTCTTTTATTGTTTCTATTACTGTTCAAAATTGTATTTGCGTAGATAGTTACTGGAGTAACATAGTGAGTGTAAATCATTCAGAATAGTCAATTCTTTTGATTTTATCTACCTCATACAAAAGACATACCCATGTACAAACAATATCCTTGCCTATGAGTGAGAATAATAGAACATTTGCCAAGTGTACATGCATTTTAAAAAAATCAAACATGTGCATCGCTGGAAATGCTTTTACATAGCACAACAATAGCTGATAATATTCTTGGATACAGTTGGATGTTTTACAAATTTAGTATGAAAAAAGTAAACTATCAACAATATTCAAATAGAAATCATAATTTAAAAACTAGAAATACTGCAGTCTAGCAATTACATTTATCAATTTTGACTTAAAGACTCGCGTTTGTATAACTGGGACATGTTCAAACTTTTAAAAAATGTTTTAAACCATTTTCAAACAGAAACAATAATATCAATACTGTTATCTTGGATTTTTGCATACACTCCACATAAACCAGTTGACGAATATTGCTTATAATTAGACAAGTTATTTTTCAGAATGTCAGAAAACTATTCTTATGCACAATCAAAATAGTATTAACACAAACAAAAATAAAAAATAAATCACTCGTGTTCCATAAAATTGGATGGAAAAATTACAAATGGACTTGTTAATACAAGTTTACAGATAGTAAACATACAAATAAATGATAACAATATACAAATACATTGAACACTGCAGTCTGCTGCTAGCAAAAATACAACCTTAACATAAGAACACCTGAGCCAAAGTAATCAATATCACCAATGCTGATGCAAAATCAATGTAATTATTAATAATAAATAATTATATCGATATTTAATTAATAAATAATTATATCGATAATAAATAATTATACATATTGATTTATCCTTGAATTCATTTTTCGAGTTTTATGCAACATTTAAATACATTTAATTTTACAACAATTTCAGTCCGTTTCTAACTCTAAACTCGGTACTATTTTCCACAATGTAGGTGAGTACTGTTTTTATACATAAACGTAATAAAAACCGCATCATTACCAAAACTTCCAGAACTGCTTAAGTAGCAAAAGAACAATTTACAATGCTGGACATTTTTGTAAATGTGCGTTTATATTCATTAAAGCTGTCAATTACTCTACACTTACGAAAATCTGAAAAATGGTTTCCATATTTTAAACAAGGACCATTATTCAGAATAGATTAAAGCAATACACAAATTCCGTCTAAGTTTTATTCCCCGATCCCCAAATTACCAGTATCAATATCCTTATCAGCATAAACGACCAAGTTGATAGTAGTCAAAATTTTGTATAGCAACCAACTGGGAAACTGGCCAGACATGGTTGTGATGAGAAACAACTCGGCTACTACCCACAAGTGTTTATTATGGTCATGGTGGTGATAATATTAAGACAAATATTATTTAGTTATATGTGTTTTAGTCAGGTGGTCATTATATATAGCTGTTATAGGCAGGTGGTTGTTATAGCAGGGTCAGCTAAACTTGAGACCCTATTCTAGAGGTAAATGATTGATACTCAAGCTATGATTCACTAAATAAAAAGCTTCGGGCAGAGCTATGGCATCTTAGTGAGTACAATTTCAGTCAGTGGTAGATGGCACTATTTCTTGACTGGCTGTTTCGAAAACTGATTCCACACTGCATTATGTAGAACAATGGCATCAATAGAAACTGATAAATGCTTTGTTGAGGTTACACAGCTGAAGCTCTTGGATCCCGAGTTGTATCTGAAAAAAAAAACATGAAAATAAAATCATAAAAGTGTTCATATGATATAAATGCCCCTACATATTACATGTCCAGCAGAGCTAACACACAATGACCCAAAAATCTGTAAACATCATCTTTTTGCATTAATGATCTGTCAGATATTCCTCAATACATGGGTCCTGTTTCCTCAACACTCAAACTGCCACACACAGCTCATATCCTTTGGTGTTGTATAATGCCTCCCAAATCTCCAGTGAATACACATGCTGATAACACCCTGAATATTTACCTATATTTAAACTTAGCTATTATTCGGAAAGCAGTCTTCCATATTTGCCTCCTTCTTTCACTTACTATCAATACTTGCTTATAAATAAGAGTCTAAAATAAACACCCTGATCTGGCGAGGCATAATGTACCTGTAAATCAGGGTCTATCTTGTTTAGTCTACTGATTACTCTTAACAAACTGCACAGACCCAGATCTGCTGGCTTATTATGCGATGGCAGCTTGACTTGTCTTTATACACAAGTATAAAATGGTATGTAAAATTCTTTCATCCAGTGTTGGTTCTTTTATTTTAATGATAGAGGTTCTACTATTATTATGACCTCAACATTAATAATGATCAACTTTAATAACCATTTAAGCAATTTTAAACAGACTTTGGGTAAAAATAAGAATATATGAATCCAAGAATGAAATTAAAAGATATGAACTTGTCCAAAAACAGAATAAATGTATTTCGAGACAAAAGGCAAAACTTGTTTCCTCAATGACAAAAAGGAATCAAGTCGACAAACAAAGGGTTAATTGGCTGCATTATGGTGAACAGATTACAGCTTAGTGTGTGGGTTTTAATAACTGTAACATAAAAAAAAGCAGCAAACAACATAAACCTATTATTATGATAATCAAATGTGGAAAAAATAAAGATCACATTCCCCCATACTTTACATACCGACTCCAAAGAGAAACAAATTATTCAAATGCTACTTTGAAGACCTTTTAGGAAAATATCTTACAATGTCATTACTGTTATTTTTTACAGTTAAAAGGAATGGTTACATAAGTTGGTTTTGTAACATGTACCTTCGTCTGGTTTATGGTCTGTAACATATAAGAATACCTGCATGACCAGTCAATTTAAATACACTAGCAACCAGTCAAATTTCTTTTGCTGCTATGTACAGTCTACACTTTGTATGCATACCCTCCTCATGATTACAACCCTATAATTAAAGATATGGACTGCATTTTTCAGAAGAATGATCATAACAATTTGTTATATAATAAAATGTATCCTTGCATGACAATTTTAGTCACAAGTGGCAAGTGGTCACAGACAGGTGAAGTTGCTCAAGGCAGGTTTAAATAACTTTAACCAAATGATTAGCAAGACTACAAGAAAAGTACTCTCATTGTTTTTTAACTTTCCATTATAAACATATCTTTTTTATGTCAAAAATTATCTCATTAAAAATACTTACTTGAAATATTTTTCTATCATCTTATTGTTGAAGTGTTTTGGTCCCACACCATGTATTTTGCTAATTTCATCCACTTCTGGGTTATACGCATACAAGCCTCTATACTGGCACCCCGCATCCCGAAACAAGATGATAAAATGTTTAGCATCGGATTTGGCCAGTTCCTGGAATGAAAAGTGTTAAGTACAACAACTGTCACTTACTGGTATATCATTTCGCCTGTGTACAGCCAGATTTAAGGAGTAAAGTTATCAATTAATATTTACCTGTGTAAAGCCAGATTTAAGGAGTAAGTTCAATTAATCAATATTTACTTGTGTACAGCCTGATTTAAGGAGTAAAGTTAATCAATCAATATTTACCTGTGTACAGCCAGATTTAAGGAGTAAAGTCAATCAAACATTATTTATCTGTCTTTACATTAGACCTCTGACCAAATGAGATCTTTTTAAATTGCACCCATCTACCACAACTTTTAGACAAAACTGCTTATTAAACATTCAAACAGGAAAATGCCCAATCTAACGCTTGACTTGGTTTGATTTATTATATAAGAAGGTCTGTGATTCTAAGCTTAAATAACTATAAAGTGGCCAGATTTGTTATCTGACACCTTGGCTAATTTCATGTTATAACCATAGTAATATCTTGGGACACTTTGTTCCATATACTTTATTGCACTGATTTACTGTTTAACAGTAACTGATCAATCAATCAATCACTAATCAGTCAATCAATCAAATTTAATCATGCTTGCTCCTCTTATCATAAGTGAAAGGATATTACTGCTGTTCTGATTGATCAGTTGGTTTAAGAATCAGACCCTTCCAAAGAAATTACCACTAAAGTCCAGGTCACCATGCATAGCCTATCATGTGCTGAAAAATGGCATTAAACACTACAACAACAACAACTCTCTAATTGTGTCAAGATTCCATAAGACATTATGTGAGCAAGTGAAAGAAATTAGTAAATGATCATGCCTTCGAAAACAAAAACTTGCGATCAATCATAAAACTTATCCTATTTCAAACACTAATGTTTCTCCTTTGAATACGTTCCCCAATCACATTACTTTAGGGATATTAGCCTGCTACCTCGCGAATCCAGCCCTACCAAAAGACGAAAATTCGTCTTTCCTGTCTATGTCATATAGACAAAGGGCAATAACTCTTGCCCATTACCTCCCCTTGCCGCCCGTTAGGTGTCGCTTCTTTAGTTTTTTAGCTTCGCTGTACGCGAAAACACGTACAATTAGACCTCCAATGAATCCAAGCCATCTTAGTGTAAAGTCTGACCATCCGAAGTTAAATTTGGAATTACTGTGTTGGATAATCATTCCTCTACAGGTCGTATACATTATTTTACAATATTTTCCAATTTGAGTGACTTTGTCACCTTTTCTAGACTTCGGACCAGGTTGCAACGTGGTCAAAGCACGCTTATGGCGGTACTAGCATGTAATACATGTAGCACTCAATAATTTCGCTTATTCCGTATGTAACGTTTACGATATTAGCGACTAATAACGTGCTGCATTGATAATGTGTGCTTTATTTATCTTTTTTGACGTTTCAGTAGACTTCAAAAAAATCTTTGAACGACCAATTTGCGACTTTAATGGCGAACTTCGTCTTGTAGTCACGAGTTCACGCAACACTTAATCATTTCGCTTCCTCCGTTAGTTACGGTTATGGAATAGCGACTTAATAGCGTACTGAATTTTTAATTTGTGCTTTGTTTATCTTTTTCTCCGTTTCAGTAGACTTCGTCTCTGAACGACCAGTTGCGACTATTAATGGCGGAATTTCGTGTTGTAGTCACAAGTTCACGCGACACTAAATCATTTCGCTTCCTCCGTTAGTTACGGTTATGGTAATAGCGACTTAATAGCGTGCTGAATTGCTAATTGTGCTTTGTTTATCATCTTTTTCGTTTCAGTAGACTTCGTCTTGAACGAACCATTGCAACACGCTCACGGCGATAACTAGTGTTGTCATTAAGAGTTAACATGGCACGGAATAATTTGACTACTCCGTTAATAACGGTTATAGTATTATCGAATTAATAATATGCTGAATTTTTTAATTTGTGCTTTGTTCTCTTCT
Organism: Unio delphinus; assembly: GCA_029339505.1. NCBI lineage: Eukaryota > Metazoa > Mollusca > Bivalvia > Unionida > Unionidae > Unio > Unio delphinus. Next base: position 1,224,441 of record JAQISU010000085.1, on the reverse strand, counting down.
TTTGTCGTTTCAGTAAGCAAAGTCGACAACGAAGGCATGAATGGCAAAATGGGTGTTGGCAATGTGGAAATGGAGGAAATTATGTTGACATGGTTTAGGCTGCCCAGTGGGTGTAAATTTCACCGCAGATCCGTGCATGGCTTTCGGGCCTGTAAGTCCGGACGCATGGAGTCTATGCTGGATCAATTGGATCCATTTTATTATGCACTTTCGCCGGCCTTCCAGCTGTCAGTCCAGCTGACACCGTCAGTTCAGCCGGCACTTCAGCAGGCAAACCGACATTAACCGGCCAGCCGACCTTCCAGCTTGCATCAACAGGCACCGGCCGTTCAGCCCAAATGGCACCGGCCGGCCAGCCGACCTTCCAGCCTGCGTCGACAGGCACCGGCCGTCCATACGGCAACGACCGTTCAGCCCAAATGGCACCGGTCGTCCAGCCGACCTTCCAGCCGGCATCAACCGGCACCGGCCGTCCATCCGGCAACGACCGTTCAGCCCAATTGGCACCGGTCGTCCAGCCGACCTTCCAGCCGGTATCAACCGGCACCGGCCGTCCATCCGGCAACGACCGTTCAGCCCAAATGGCACCGGTCGTCCAGCCAACCTTCCAGCCGGCATCAACCTGCACCGGCCGTCCATCCGGCAGCGACCGTTCAGCCCAAATGGCACCGGTCGTCCAGCCGACCTTCCAGCCGGCATCAACCGGCACCGGCCGACCATCCGGCAACGACCGTTAAGCCCAAATGGCACCGGTCTTCCAGCCGGCATCAACCTGCACCGGCTGTACATCGGATTTACGGAGATTATAGTGATGTACCCGTCAGTCAATCTACACTACTGGTTACATATCACTACCATGAGAGAAATGTTATAGATGAATCTCCCTCCAATCAGACCATTCGAGAGGCAGGTGCCGGTCATAGCCGGACCTTCGCCGACATTCCGGCCGACCATATACCAGACAAATTAGTCGGTATTGCCGGTGTACACCTCCCGTCATGTCAAATACGTGACGGTGTGATTTTAAAACAAGGGAGAATTAGTGACATTATCAGAGGTGACGGAATTGAGTTATCAATGCCACTTGGTATGCGCTACCCAGATATGACAGCTTTACCAGAACAGGTCTTTCAGGCCGACCATCCGCCAGTTCAATCAGCCGGCAGTGCCGGCCGTCCATATGTTCACGGCTTCTCCACAAGGGAGATTTAGTGAAAGTGTCAATTATGACAGAATTGCGTCATCTAAGTCACCTTGTATGCTGTACAGATATGCAAGCTGTACCAGAACCAACATTCCCTCTGAGCGAATGGTAGATGGGCGCGCAGTGCTGGACGCACTACATAAGCATTATGTAATTGTTATTACCTTACAGTCGGCACCATCCAGCACCGGGCGTCCATCCGGCAATGACCGTTCAGCCCATATGGCACCGGTCATCCAGCAGACCTTCCAGCCGGCACTAACCGGCACCGGGCGATCCGGCAATGACCGTTCAGCCCATATGGCACCGGTCGTCAAGCCAAGCTTTCAGCCGACACTTGCCGGCACTGACCGTTCATCCGGCTCCGGCCGTCCAGCCCAACAGGCACCGGTCGTCCAACCGTATGGAGATTTTAGTCTTATACCAGTCCATCCGACTATACCGCTGTACCAGCACGGGGACTTTTATCATACCGCAATCCGCACAAATCGGATTGACGAAGATTCTAATGATGTTTCCGTCTGTCAATCCGTACTACCGGTTACATATCACTACCATGACACAGATAGTTGGCGAGGAATCTCTCGATCCAACCCGACCATTCGAGCGGTCGGTGCCGGTCATAACCGGCCCGTCGCAGTCATTCAGGCCAAACATATGCCAATCAATTCATTCGGCATTGCCGGCCGTCCATAGGCTAACAGCTCATCCACAAGGGAGAGTGAATGCCTTTATCAGAGATGATGGAATCGAGTCATCTATGCCACCTGGTATGCATTACCCCGATATGGATGCTTTACCAGAGCAAGATTATGCACATAGTGAGTGCGATGAGTCGCAGGCAAATCAGCGGTATGCAGATCCAACTATGGAACGGACTGAGTTCAGCTTCAAAGCCGCAGTGGAGGAAATTTATAGGGTGTTGGCCCCTTCAGAATGCCCTCCACCTCCTGCTGCCATTACCGACTATAGGGTTAGAGCGTCGGTCGATCTGGATGAGGGGGAAGAGACTCTATCCTTCCGCCTCCTTCCCCAGTCGACAAAATTAAGGAAATTAATGACCGTCTGTCGACACGTATAGGGGATCCAGGAATTGCTAAGGTTTTTCCTTTCTGAAAGCCAAGTACCAGCGTCGTTTTCAGGTCGATGGTACAAAACTCACTCCGGTGCGTTCAGTACTGAGGTCCCGGCTCTGGATAAAAATATGGCAGCAGTCCATATGTCTGCTCCATTGTCTTATAAAGTGGACTAAACGGTGTTCAATGCCAAGTCCAAGCTGGTTCGAAATGTAGTCGCTACGTCTTCACTGTTAGATCTAGCCTCCCTAGCCATTTTCAGGATCGCTGATAAATCTGGCAATGAACATGCTTGGGATTCGACGGCCCGGTTAGCTAGGGTTCTTAACAGGGCAGCTCACCATTCCATGGCCAATGCGCTGACTGCTTCTGCCAACCTAGACCTGATACGTCGTGACGCATGTCTGAAGGGCACGTCGCTTAAACCCCATCATATGCTGGCTAGATATGACCGACGCACATTTCACGTCCCTATCCCACGAGTTGCGGACATTCTCCGTTGTGCTTGTCGGGACTAGGCTTATCAGTTCCATGTCATACCTTTTGGCCTAAATTTAAGCACTTGGGCTAGTACCAAGGTTATGGATTACGTCGTCACCCTGTTCCGCTCGACTTCATCTATTGCGTCGGCAGTATATTTGGACGACATCCTCCAGTAACATCTGTCAAGTTCTACTCTGCTCAAAGGCAGAAACGATCTTATATCACTTTACGTCATATAGGCCTTCTCGTGAACTGGATAAAGTCTGATCTCTGTCCAATCCGGATTTTGGTCCATCTGGGTGTGGAGTTTCTCCCGATCTGAATCTGGTAAGGCTTCTTCGAGTTTGCGATCATCCAGATAATTGCACTCGTAGAGTCCGTTTCCGACAGGATGCGCATTTTAGCGAGAGAGTTGCAGATCCTCGGATTATTCAATGCGGCAGCAGACTTGATCCCTCTCAGCCGTCCTTTTAGGCGCCCTTTACAAAGGACTTTGCTAGCGTAATTGCGCCATTTTCAAGTCCCTTCGATCCCAGAAAACAGTCATGCTCACGCCAGAGATACGATCATTCTTGAGTCAATGGCACAACCCCTGTAGGCTGTCCACAGGGATTACTCTGGAGATACCCCAAGGGGATAACGGTATGTTCCGCCACTAATACCTACGGTTGGGGTGCCCACCTGTTGCCGGACTTAGATACTGTCAGCGGCACGTGGGTGCCAGGGGCGAGCCCTTTCCACATCAACCTTTCAGAAATAACGGCTGTCATCAATGCCTTTCATTTCGGGCAGGATCAACTCTTATTACAAACTGCCCTCATTATGTCAGACAACATTGTGGTGGTGCCTTGCCTCAAAACAAGGGGACACCAATCACCAGACCTGTGCAATCTGAACTGGCAGTTTCTACATTGGTTCGACAATCTCCACCTCAATGTACAATTCAGACACACAGAATGGTCACTCCATCAATCAGACTTTCTTCCAATCGACACACTTTGGAGACGTCCGATGATTGATCTTTTGCAACAAGGTGGAATAGCAAATTCTCCACCTTTCATCTCACAGGTTCCAAACCCAGAAGCTTGGGTCGTGGATGCTCGATCAATCACCTGGGAAGGGTTGTGGTCATTCTCCTACCCTCCCACGGTCTTGGTACTGGAATTAATCCAGAAGTTAAGGGGTCAGAATTGTCAGATGGTTCTGATTACCCTTCTCAGATGGAACAACTACTGGGTCTCCGATCTACTCAATCTAGGCGATAGATCTACCCAGGAAGATTACAGTCAGCACAAGTATTCACAAGCAACCGCGGCCAGGGGTGTTCCACCCCTGTCCGGACCGTCTTTTTGTTCAAGCTTGGCTCTTGTCCAGACAGCCTTGCAAGACAAACAATTTAAATCTTTGATTGCGGAGAGAATCTCGAGAGCAAGAAGGCCCTCTACTCTGAAGGTTTACGAGGGCAAGTGGAATGTTTTCAGAGACTGGTACCATATCATTCACATTGTTCCTCTGAGTGTCACAATCCCTCAACTGGCCAACTTTTCTCTGGCTTTTCAAGGAGAAACATCTGGCTCCAGTTATTCTCAAATGTTACCGCTCCATGATATCAGACACATTCCGCCATTCTGGTACATGTGCTATCAGCCATGACAAAGATTTGTCAGATCTTTTAGACATTTAAAAAAAAAAAAAAAAAAAAAAAAAAAAAAAAAAAAAAATTCAATCGACTTATATCCCTCACCCTGTTTCCAAATGGAATATGTCCTGGGTTTTAACATGACTCAATTCAGACAGTATTGAGTCTTTAACCCACGATTAGTTAAAGCTACTATCATACAAATTGGGTTTCTTGATAGCCTTAGCTTCAGCATGCAGGGTGAGCGAGTTACATGTCCTTTCTAGTGACCCGAACTCTCTTCCGTTCCGATCAGAGGGTTTGATGGTCCTCTTGACGCAGCCAGGCTTCGTAGTCCAAAATAGATTACCATACATTGGCGATCAACGAGTCGTCATTAGCTCGCTTTCTTTATAGATAAGTCAGGATCAACAGCCATGTAAGATCCTGTTTGGGCACTCTAGCACCATTTCAATGCATAGAGGTGGGTCAGGTCACATACAAGCACCTCTTTTTCTGGTGATAGCTGGGATATGAGACATCACCATTCAAGCCCTTGCTTCATGGCTGTAGTGGGTTATACGCTCGGCGTACTCTGAGAATTCGCAAATCAGTCACCTTATAGAAGCTGTTGGCTGACATGCAGAGTCAACCTTCTACAGTTTTATCTTCAAGTTTGTACTCGCAGAGGCAAACATTGATTCTAGTAGGTCCGGTGTTGGGCAGCCCAGACGCCCACCAGACTCATGTACAACAATCAGCACAGCCTATTAGCTTCGCTGGATTCGCCAGATAAATTTTCGTAGGTAAGAAGATTTCAATATCTATCTTCTTAACCGTATAAAAGGGTCACATATCACGTGACCCTGGGCTGTGTTGCTGATTGAAAATTAGGAGACCGGGTTATCATTCACATGGGGAATCCAACCATCATTCCCTAGAGGATACCCGTGTGGAGGTCGGATGCTCCGCATTCCCTCCTCCTATTACTTATTCTTCTAAAGTAATGTGATTGGGGAACGTATTAAAAGGAGAAAGCAAATTTTGTAGTAAATTATGTTTCTCCGAGAATACTTACCCAATCACATTACTAAGAAACCCTCCCAACCACCCCGCCATGCGAGCATCCTCGTGTTTTATATATCGCTCAGCTTAAAAACTAAAGAAGCGACACCTAACGGGCGGCAAGGGGAGGTAATGGGCAAGAGTTATTGCCCTTTGTCTATATGACATAGACAGGAAAGACGAATTTTCGTCTTTTGGTAGGGCTGGATTCGCGAGGTAGCAGGCTAATATCCCTAAAGTAATGTGATTGGGTAAGTATTCTCGGAGAAACATAATTTACTACAAAATTTGCTATACCAGAATATAATGAAAGCTTAAACATAATAAAATGATGCCACCTCTTATATTCTGATATGCAAGCGAGACAAAAACCATTACCAGATGAGCTTATTCTAAAATTCAAAATTTAGATTCAAGGTGTATATGGAGTTCAAAATGGTCTAAGTATGTTCATATAATAATAATAATAATAATAATAATAATAATAATAATAATAATAATAATGATATATAATAAAATGATAAAATGATAATGCTGTTTAATGTACTGTATTTGTTCTGAAACTACGATAAAAAAATGTGCATAGATCACATATATAAAATGATTTCTGTAGCATTTTTTGCATGGCTACAACATGTAATTTGTTTTCTCCATCAAGTTTAGTAATGAAGTCATGCAAACCCAAACATTAAAAATGTGATTCATTGATGAATACTAAGGATGTATATTTCAAATGTATGAAATATAAACTGAAATTCTTGTGCTTGAGTTTGACCCTGAGATTTTGCTTTGACCAAATGCAAATGATGTTCCTTCTGGAATCTCTTGTCTGAGCTACTAGTGCAAACTCACTCCTAAACTTGATTTCAGAATTTTACAATCACCAGGTATTGGGTGTTCTTACAGTTCATCGGAACCTTGTTTCTCCAGTAGGCTGGTTGTTAAGTTGGTTGGCATCTTGTTTTATGGTTGATTGTTTGGTTAGATGGGTTCAAGCATTTAAACATCTGAAAGATAACATTTTGAGGCAATTCAAATAAAATGCCTTTCCCTGGGATGGTCTATGGCAGCAGACTGGCCTGGTCTAGGCAACAATTCAAACTTGCACTCTTCCAGTTACAAGTATTGCACAATATCCACAAATGTTCACAGTGGCTCCAATCTGGACATTCATTCATGTAGATAATAAATTTATCCACACAATACTTGTTGCCCCTATATTTACAAATTCGATTTAATCAACTCGTATAATCCATGCCATCCAAAATAGTGTACGCAGTTAAAAGTGTACGCTGTTAAAATATCTTAATTACACTCAGTATAGTCGACAACAAATTTTCCTGAATCACAAACTGACATTGATAAACTGTATCAATACTGTATGATTAATGACATGACAGTTTTGACATTTTTTGTTTCCTCACCAATCTGTCAAAAACTTTATGCTTGCAAATATTTTGTAGATTTAAAAAAATAAGTTCATTTCAATTTTCAGGATTGGAAATAAACCAGATTATTGTGCATTTTGAACTGTTCCATATTTACCTCTAATACTTTATTTTTTTAGCTCTGTATTTACACTTCCAGCGAGACAACAGTGGCTAAGGACATTTATAATGATGTGGCGATTTGACTTGGAACTTGGTTTGACGAACTACTTGGGCCATGTGTAGTCTGAACCCGTTGTAGAACCAGCTTCACTGCTGTCATTACTTCCCTTGTTACCAAGACGCAGTCGATCCAGGTCAAAAATATATTAAAACATTATTTTTTATAAATCGGAATAGTATAAACTACACAGAGTGTGTGTGTGTGTGTGTATGTATGTACACAAACACACATGTAGAGATTACCCTTATGAAATGCTGCATATATTCAATTTCTAACTCTTGAATAATGAAGTATATTTTTTTGTTTTTTAGATCTTCTTGACTTGTTACAATTTAAATTAAAAGTCTGATACATAAAGATAAACAAATGACACAAGACTATTATTTTTCAAGACTGCAATTATTTCTTGTTTTCATTCATTCATTCATTCATTCATTTATTCATTCATTCATTCAAGTTATATTTATCAATGAATCAGGGTTCTAAATTAATTAACTGTGAAAGTTTCTATATCAACAGTAGAACATGCGAAATGTTGATAAACCACAAGTATGTTCCACACATAATATATTTTTAACTTGCATTTAAAATATTTAACTGGATAATTCATGCCTTTCAAAAGCAAATAAAAGCCTTTTATGGCCATATAGGTCTGTGGAATTATAAAGCCTTCTTGTCAATAGCAAAATCATGTCTTTGTGGAATTATAAGACATGTCTCTGTGGAATAATAAGGAATTCTTGTAAATAGCAGAAATATGTGTGGAATTATAAAGCCTTCTTGTCAATAGCAAAATCATGTCTTTGTGGAATTGTAATGCCTGTTTTTTCATGTTCATTCTACATTAAACAGACATTTCTGAGAAGCTAACAGCAATGGTAGACTGACACATTTTTTTGTAGCTTGCAAACAAATGTTAGCCATCCCACACTCCAGCTCAAAAAATTACATAATATCTCCAATGTCTTATATCTAATTTAACAAAAGCTTGAACAATATTACCCCAATCTGAGCTGCATTATGTAGTTTTATGCTTAAAAATAAAACTGTCTTTTTCTTCTTGGTACCAATTTTCATGGATTTTTTGTTTGCTACAATACATAAATTTAAAAATAAAAACAAAAGGGCACCTTCCCCAATTTATAAATCATGCTGTAAGATAGGTCCAGTGTCCCTGATTTAGTGTGCATTGACCAGTCATGACAAGAAGTGAGATAGCAAAGCAATGACAACTGTACTGGAAGAAAAGCCATGAATTTTGTAAGCGTGGAAAGAAGATCACAGTGACCCCTATCTGGATAAATATAAACTATCCCGGCAGAATCTCCATACAGACAATCCTCTAATTCTTGTCCTGCCTCATAGCACAATAGTGTTTTGACTTGAGCTCCTCTTGTTTTTATTGTCATCCCATACAGTCTATTATTTTGTCTATTAGTTTAATTTTAGAATAAGTGTTTCGTAGTATTTTCTCTCGATTTCCAAAAAAGGGGCCCCTTAAACCCGATGGTTTAATGTATAGGGTCCTTCTCACTTTCCAGGGGTGCTGCCTATTATTTTATCTGTTACTTCCTTCTTACATCACCACAATTATGTAAGTTAATATTATTTTCAAATACTCCATTAATTTTAAACTATTCTCTTTCATGCTAAATTTGAACAAAGAAAAACTTAAAGAAAAACTTAAAACCTACACATAGATCATTCATGGTGGGTTTTTTTTCTTCTTCAAATTGCTGCCCAGTTTAAAGGAAATAAATACTTTTTTGTCAAGTTCAAGCCATTCTCGTATTTAAGATTTTTATTAGTATTTCTATATGCATTTTTTGCATGTGAATGGACAAGTTGTAGCCCTCAGTACCGGTATCTGTAGCTGAAGCAATGACAATATTGTCATCATTATTAATTTTAGTTAAGTGATTACTGCCAATAAAACAATAACAATATTGTATTTACATCAGTCAAATTTTTTTTACCTATTCAGCATGTCAAAGTTCGTCATTTACATCAGTCAATATTTTATTTACCTATTCAGTGATTACTGCCAATAAAACAATAACAAAATTGCATTTACATCAGTTAATATTTTAATTACCTATTCGGTGATTACTGCCAATAAAACTATAACAATATTGCATTTACATCAGTCAATATTTTTTTTACCTATTCAGTGATTACTGCCAATAAAACAATAACAATATTGCATTTGCATCAGTCAATATTTTATTTACCTATTCAGCATGTCAAAGTCTGTTATTCTTTAATTCCTTACAATTCTTATCACCAAAAGTTTTATCAAAACAAGGTAATCTTGATGAATGAGAACCTTGCTGCATGGTATGTTTTATAATAAAGTCTTTTGATGACTTAGAGGATTACCCTAACATTTGCCAATGTGAGCAAAATCTTGCCACGTACATAGAAAGCAACTTTCTCTGAATGTTTTATGGCATACTGCTGATGTCTAGATGTAACCCTTCTAATCTTAATGTGCTATAAGATAATCCATGTATACCAATGCTTCTGTGGTATACATATAAATATATATATATATAATATATATATATATATATATATATATATATATATATATATATATATATATATATATATATATATATATATATATATATAATTTAAATGGACAATTGTTTTTTAATGCTTTAATTGTACCAATTGAGAACCATTTAACATAAAAAAAAACAAAAACAACCCACATTTTTTGACCCAGGAATGTGAGAAAATATTCAACCATCTGGGTTCGTGTAAAATTAGAAAATCCACTCTTGTTCCTGCCCATAAATTACATAACCTCATGAATATGATTCCCCTATCAATTTAAAGAGGAACTATGTACGTATGAATTGCACAGAATGGCAAACGATGAGAAAGTTATTAGTATATTACTGATATCACATTTTCTTCAAGCCAGAGTATAATTATATAACAAATAACTAGCAAACAATTTCTCGATTATAGGATTACCAGGAGATGGTGGTCGTTTATGTGTGAGTCCACCAAAAGCCAACCCTTGTTTCGAATCCTCTGGCACAGGGGGAGTACTCAGTACATTACATGAAACTAGAAAGTAAAACAAATACAGTGGGACCCCGCTATAACACGGTAGTTGGGAGCCATAGAATCCGACCGTGTTATGAACTGAACCGTGTTATAAGCAGCCATATACAATACCAACACATTTTTGGATTTAATTGGGGGAGGGGGGGGGGTACATAAAGACGGATGCGAAAATGCATGGCACAATTACCATTTTTGGTCATATATATTAAATGAGAAATACATTTGCTGTGGTAACAGAAATTGCAGATATAATATATTACTTTATTCAGAGAACCATGTATTGGTACATACACGTGTCTAATTTATATATACATGTATAATCTATTGCATGAAAAGAGTATCAACACCGTGTACTCACCAGCGAATCTTGTAACATACATTGAATCCATAATACAAATATTTCCATCGAAAATATCCACACACGGATGTAAAATATTCAATAATTTTGTCACAAATCATTATGTGACTGAATTCAATGAAAAGAAAATAACAAAAATTACGTAACGGGTGTACGTAATGAATGATGAAATAGTACATGTCCGTAGATTAAAAAATGGAAGCTAAAGTGTATTCTTATAATAACTACATGTACATCTCAGGATCTTTCTGTCTCTGAATTCAGTCATTGTAAATTTCAGTACATTTACCCACCCAAGCTGCTAGTCAAAGTCCTTTGAACTTGCCGCCCAGCTATTGCGTCATGTTCTTTTGATGCACTCTAATAAATACAGCAGGCAGAACTGGCTGTATTTTAACCACTGAATTATGTCACAGCTAAAATGATAAAGTAGTCAACACTAACTTTGTCTCCCAGCTATTTGCATGCGTACGGAGGACTCCTGCATGGAGTGTGTCCCAGATCAAATATTTGCATTCAAATACGCGTAATTAAGCGTTTCCAAGACCTCTGTGTCGTATACATTTTATACCATTACATTTCTCATCTGTCAATAGTTATTATTTTTTTTAAAAACTCTTGATTTTTAGCTGCTTTCTGCTAATGTCACGTTTGCTCATGGCAAAGTCAATTATAGTTCTCATTTGCAGAATTCGAATTTACTAGTCAACAGATTGCATAAAACAACACCGCCAAGCACTGCACACATGATGGCGGCTTTTTGTTTCTTAAATGCTGTATAAATCGTTTCCTCCTGATTTGAACACGTTTAGCTCAGCAGTTCACTTTGATGATAATAAATGTACTTAAATTAATTGATTTATACATTCTGGTGAGAATCTTTTATCAACCCCCGCATTGGCTGTTGCTTACTTGTGTATGAAATTAAGAGACCACATATCGGAGATTATTAGAGCAACGATTGTATTCGGCTTGTATTCAAGACAAACACAAAGTAGACACGATGGCTTCATTGATCAGGAATCAGTAATAATAATATTGACACTTATGAGCTGTCATTTTTCAACAATAAACAAAGATCAAAGTTCTCAATAGGCCCAGCAATTGGTTCGTATTTCCGATGTTTATTCTGGCTTAAAACTAGAAGAAATTTGTTAATTTTTGAAATTTTAGGAGCCATACAACGATTATTTTATATTCGATTTTGTGTGTGATTTCCTCCCCAAAATGATAATACATTTTCTACACGTTTTTTTTCGCACTTTTTAGACGAGTATGATAATGATAATTTAACTCTTGATGTATTTTATATTTCATACTTAAAAATTTTTTTTTTCGTCTTTGAGAAAAATACATTTAATAAATTACCTGAACTTTCGGGAGCCATGCCACAACCGTGTTATATCCGAATTCGTGTTATAATGGGGCGTGTTATAGCGGGGTCACACTGTAAAAGGTTTCCATGTCAATTAGTTTTTCTAAAGTATCAAATCCACAGTTCTCTGGTAACGATGGTTACCACTACGGAGTTATAACCATTGATATCTCAAATCTATAATGGACAATGTTAACAATATACTAATGCATATGTGATTCTCCCAGTGGTAGAATTAAAATACTATTTAAAAGCCACCTATCACACATACCATTTTACAGTTGAACTCTACTGATTTTCAAAAGAAACGGGAATTTAAAATTTAAAAAAATGAGGTATTATTTGAGTTCTATCAAAACATCCAGAAACCAGCCAGAAACAGTCTACTGACAACTGAAACTGTTCCACCAGTGAAATGATTTAACATCTACATCACCCTAGATTAACTCATGCCCAGATAACTCGTCAACCCTCTTATAACATAGAATCTGGCATGGATCCCTTTTACTTCTTCTTGAAAAGACCAATAGGATTGGTTCATATTCATTGAATTGAAACTTTGATGTATTTTTTCATTTTACACTGATCATTAAAAATAGTGGTTAGTGTAGAAATTAAAATTCAAAATTCAAAATCATGAAATTTGCACCCTTTAATAAGTATACGGTACTTTACAGTATGAAGGATGTCTGGTTTGGTTTTACGAGTTTAGTGCCTGTTTTCAGCACATGATATGCCAGTACATAAAGACTCAAAGATGAACCACTAATCCATGAATAGCTACTGGCAAACTTTCTGAATTTGGGGACAGAGGTGAAATTTTGGCAGCCTGTAAAGGCAAGCACCTTAGACCTCTCAGCATACATTTCAACTGTAAACAGTCAAACACAAAATGAAAATTGATATTGTTTTAACAAAGAAAAAAAATCCCTGAAGGACATACACAAATTAAGATAACAACAAAACATAGTACCATTGTACAACCTACTAAAAGCTATCCTGACATAAAATAGTATACAAGTATACAAAACAATCAATTTGAATGTTTAGAAAATGGTCACAAGACATTCTTCCTGTTTAGTATTAAAATTGTTTTCGACAAACAGGAAATGGATAAGCATTGACCACATTCATAAACCTTTCTCAGCATAACATTATGAAACATGATGCACAGTAATATATAAAATACCATGCTGTTAATTATTCTATTCATATTACCTTAAAGATGATGCACATTTGCACGCTGATAACATGCTGTTAATGACACATATACTTCTGTATGAAACAACAGGATTTCTCCCACTCCATTCACTTTAATGGAAGAATTGTTGAATTACATGCTAGATGGTTTTATTTTGCCATAGAGGTTTCAATTAAACTCTTGGTAATCAAAATACATTACAAAGATAATTAAAAATAGTACAGGTAAATTTTAAAATGTTCAAGCTGCTTGAAATGAAAGTACAAACTTTAATATATTGAGTTTAATAAGTTTTCTATCTAAATTTAAAAAATGTTGTTCTTTGTTATATATTTCTTTTTATTGTCTAACACATCATGCCATACGAAGCAGCCAATAACATGGACAACCCAAACTAACAATAATAACCATTGCCTTCTGTGGATGAATTCAGTTGGAACAATGGCTGGATCCAGTACAGTCCCATGCATGTCGGGCAGTTAAATATTTGGTCAGAGTCAATCAAAGCTTGTCCTTGTGCTTTTAAACTAATCAGTATCACCTGTGTGATAATTCTTTCACAAATGTTAAGGAACACCTTAACAAATTCTTCCAAATTTGTACAGTAGCATGTCTCTGTATAAACTAAAATCAAGCTTTGTTGTTGTTGTTGGTTTGGATTTAACACCATTTTCTGTGCAAGAGGGGGTACACATCTCCCTTTGTATAATTAGCGGAGGAGTAACCTAGGAAAACCCAGTAAGAACCATTAACTGATGGGATTCCAAGTTAATAACTGTCCATCATCGCAAGCCACAAGTGATAATCTGCTATGCTCCTTAATCACCATTGCCAAAGGTGCCAAGATTTTGAATATGCTTAAAACTGTTAAATCGATTACTCGAGGTACTCGTAAATGTGACTTGCCACTGATATTTTTTCATGCTGTTAAAAAAAGTTCCTTGTATATGGCCGTCATTTATCAAATGATAACATTTACCCTTCCATTGATGTGTAGAAGATTGTTATAGTGTCTAGTTGATGACACATTCTTGGTTAGAAGTGTTATTGAAAATCAAGGAAACTTAGGCATGGGCAGTCATGGGTTATTGTGGAGATTATCAGACTCGTCTATGGCTTACCAATATAAAAACTGTCTGAACAATGAAAATCTGAATATAAGGAGTGAATGGTAAGCAAAATGATATATATACATATGATCAACTAAAAAATATAGATTGTGATATATTTTTGGTTGACAACTAAAAATGTATGAATATTTCAGGAATCCAGGTCCAGGACCAAACACATATGGTAGCATTAGGAAGTTTATTTTCTTCTGACACACATTTACATTCCAACTTTAAGATTTTATATTATTATATTTTGATACTCTTTTCATTATACTAATGATAATCATCATAACATCTAAATTTCTATACCTTTTTCTCATTTTTAGACCCCGCTTTTTAAATCGTTCCATCCATAATAAACAGAACACACTCCCTGACAAATCCCCTGCCTTGAGTCTTAAATAATCAATTTTATGGTTAACTGCCTATACTCACTTGTGACTCGAGTCCAGATGCAAAACTACACATAGATATGTGGTTGCATAATGTGCTCAGAGATCATGATATATGCGGCTCGTTAAGAAAAAACATAGACCGTAATCAGCTGACATACTATGTAACAGCAGATCAGACACACTATGTAACAGCAGATCTGACACATTATGTAACAGCAGATCAGACTCTCTAGCTTGCAGCTGAACTCGACTTACGATTATATACCGTATTTGGCTTAAAATTTCTTGTCAATTTTTTTTAATGTTTCAATTTTCCAGGTAAGATTTTATAAGTTCTTCCCTTATCAAAGCTGTAATGAATAGGGGACTTTAAAATTACACTTTACCTTTATCAATTTTTAAATATCCAATATATTTGCATTTTTAAATATACTGATGATATTGTACAATGACTAATGTACAACTCAAATTTGAATAAAAGTAATTATCTGTAATTGACTGTAATGTATGCACTAGTCTGGGCACAGTATATACATCAATTTGCTATAACAATGGGTACCACCATAGGGGGTCTACTCTCTTTGATAAAGTAATTTTTGCTGGATACATACATATTTTTCCCCCCC
The DNA here is from genome assembly GCA_029339505.1 of Unio delphinus. Classification (NCBI taxonomy): domain Eukaryota; kingdom Metazoa; phylum Mollusca; class Bivalvia; order Unionida; family Unionidae; genus Unio; species Unio delphinus. Next base: position 1,209,236 of record JAQISU010000085.1, on the reverse strand, counting down.
CAAGAGATGAATTGGTGCAGTGTATGATTTTTATTTCCAAGAGATGAAAGGGTGCAGTGTACGTGTCAAATAAATATTTTTTCTACATTTTTAAATTTAGGAAAGTACCGGAATATTTTCCGAGTCATGAAAATACCACTACCAGCAATGTATCAAAGAAATCTCCTAGAATCAATTCATTTGTATCAAATAGGGCTGACATAAATTCATTTTGGATCAAAACTAAGCAGCATAGAAAATAACTGGTACTCTATCAATCAACATTGTTTGATGGTCACAGGTGATAAAGACATCTTATTATGTACCACCCAATTAAATGATATGCATGGATCATTGCCTGGCACTGTGTCCACTTGTTTATAAACTATCATAAAATGTCCAGTGACTAATGCCTAACAAATCAATTTTCAATACATCAAACAGTACTTGTCTTCTGACCTTAAGCCAAAATGACTAGTCAATCATGGCTACATAAATAATAAATGGTAGTTACCGTCTGTGTTATTGACTCCAGGTCGAACTATTAAAAATTAAATATGGTTAGCCTACTTTTCCGCGGAGGTGCGTTGGCTGAAATAATAGCAGAGGAAAGATGCAACCAACTGAAAATATACCTGGGTCAAGCACATGCAACAAAAAATATGCAAAGATCAATGTAGCTGAGAATTTAGGTTACGGATACAAAGCAGTTATACTTGCATAAAAAAAATATTTAATACAATGAAACAAAAATTATAATGGTACCTATCAATTTTTTAGTCAGTCATTTCCTAGAAACTCTCAAACATGGCTAGAACAACAAGTTTTGCATTCATAAACACTGATGTGCAGCTAATCAGAATACAATTTGGTTTACGACTTGCATTTAAGTTTGTATTAAAAAGGTTGAAATATTAAGCATTTCTTGTTTCTCTGTTGTTTTCAAGGATTTTATGAAATTTTTGGAAAACTGAAAGGTGTAAAACATATCGTCATCACAGTACTCCAATCTATATTGCAAGATCACATCTTGTTGTTAGTAACAAAAAATCGAGATCATAAATCCATACGATGCATCATGAACCCCATCATACTATGCATCAGGATCTAGTAATCAACATCGATTATAATAGACTTTGTTCATCGAGTTTTTATTACATATGCATAGCTCACTTCTGAAACATGCATCAGCTCAGTTTAAAAAATATTTTATAATCTGATTCCAATTAATGACAATCCAGTTCTCATTTCATTTACTGGCCAATTTTTCCCCCACTGATTCTGGGGTTGCTCCAACGCACGAATCTCACTCAATACAAAACAACAAAAATATCCTTAGGCAGAAATGATAGGAACCCCATCACATTCATTAATTTAAATATCAATGAAAATGCCACTTCTCCCAAAGCAACAAAACCGATACTTGCAAAAAAAGAAATCCACAGTACAATGTATCCATGTCTATGAGATTGTAAAGGGTATCATTCATAAGGTGATGATCATAAAACATAAATGAATACATATATAATGATATTTAAAGGGTTTAAATTGGACCCTTACATTTTTTACTTAAGGGAAAAATAATACTGTAATTGAAAGAATAAAGATGAATTATTAAACCAGGGAATGGTCAGTAATTGTCTTGGTATATATAAGTTCTATTCACTCCCACTTCCCATTCCTACCTGATGATGGAGAAAAGCTTCCTGTCAAACATGGGCATACATACCTGATGATGAAGACCAGCTAAATTTCACAGCAATCCCATGAAAATGATAAGAGTAATTGTATTTTAAAAGCAGTCCTATACATTATATTAAGCTTGAAGTCAAATAGGGCAAGAACCATTTTTTTAAAATATTGCAGGAGCAGCACAAAGATTTATTAATACATACAATTTTATGATACCAAGTCTGAAGGAATACCACAAAATGGCAACATAAGCTGTGTTCACAATATTCAGCTGCATGATAAAAAGAGCAATAACTCAACATAAATTACAAGAGCACTGCAAATGGTCAACAAGGATGTCTTCTAGATGAAGATCAACAAACATTTAATGATGACCTGTCATACACTACACCCAAATGCAAGTCAAAGGGGCAATAACTCTAATGACAAAAGCACAGGAACAGTAACTTGTTACAACACTCATCTTATGGCCATAATATCTAACAAGTTTCACAGTCATCCATGAAAAACAAATTAGCTGTAAGATTCTGTCACACATCATGTAATACACAAGCACTTAATAATATGGATCAACAGATAATGCCATATAACTTTGAAAACAATGTTGTACGTCACACACAACACATGCCCAACATTATAGGAGTCACTGAAGCATAAATTAAAAGTAATGATGACTCCTTTTGGATTAGAAAAGATTAGTTTTCTCCAAGGTGGATCCATACACTACACATGACACTACAAGAAGACTTCTTAAAGTAATGCAAACAAAATAAGGGAAAAAAAGGACATATGGACAGCTTGTTAAACTGATGAGGTTAACACTACATGCCCTATTCACTTTTATCTTGGATCTTACAAAACTGTTACCTCTAAATGCAATCATAAGTTGCCTTAAAGTATCAAAAAAAAGGATTTAAGATCATGTCGAAACAAAGCAAACATAAAACAAAAACTGTAACTTGAGACTTTTCACTGTAACAATACACTATAAAAATATCAACTTTATCAAACGTCAACAACAAAGAGCCAATATATCTTTATATATACATAAATATGAAATTGATAAACAATTTCTGCTTAGTACAATTTAAAACTTGCCATTTAAAATAACATACAAACTTTAACTACAAATTTGTATCCCATAATTTACCAAAAAGTAATAAATATGGTAAGGCAGTTCCTTTCTATAAGCAATAAATTGGTTGGTACGTTGGTTTTAATCTGATTGTGAACACAATATTGACTATATCATGCAAAGGAAATGAAAACGTGCTGCTCCCCCACCTCACCCCCACCCCCGACACACTTAAGGTGGGGAGCGTGGAATGGCATACAACACACCATCAAGTCATGATACATCCTTGGGAAAAGTTTCGTGAAAAATCACTCCAACCAATGCATAGTTATGGCTCAGACAAGCAAATGCTGATTAATGGACAGAAGGACATCAAAACATAATACATCCAGCTTAACACATGCATATACTAGTGAAAACGTGTAAGTGAAATTTAAATGCATAGCTTGAAATCAAGCTTAAGCATAAACTTCAACCTGCTGTCTACATCCAATGCCTTCAATGCCAAGGGCATAGCTTAAGCTAACACTCTAAATGAGATCTAAAAACATCAAGAAGTTGTGGCCAAAAGCATTTTGTAATTGCTATAAAGAGAAAAATGCCAGAGATAAACAAATGCTTAGCAATAGTGTCAACAAGCTTTGAGAACAGGCATCATCTTAGGACTATTGAATATTATTTTAACAGCAGTAAATCATTGATGAGTGGAAGAAAGAAGATATTTGTCATAATTAACACTTGATATAAGTAATTCATATAGCAAACTTATAGCAGAAGATTTAATAACAGCACAACAAAAGCAATCATAAAAAACACTGGCAAGCACTTGCATTCAACAAACAAGATGCCAATTTTGTATATGTGACATAAAACAATCTTTTCAGTTCAATTTATAATATTCATCAATCTAAAAATGTTGGTTAGTAGGTTTTTAATGGCATTTAAACAAATTATTTGCAAAATCATTAGAAGCAAGTGGGAGCTAATTGGCTATCAGGACACATCGAGGCAGTTGACCAGAGCTGACCTGCATTAGAATCGAACCTGTGACACTTTGATTAAGAAGCTATGTTCCACCATTCAAGGTACCCAATCTGAAACTGTTAAATCTGATGCTGTACATTGCCAAATTTTTTGCTTTGAAGATATTATATATATTTGCTTCTTTTTAAAAAAATTAAATTTCAATGTTTGAAACTTTTAACTTTTATTTGGATTACATATTGATATATACCATATTTTATGTACTTAATTCTTCAGAATATTGTAGCTTCTAAGCAGTCACAAAAATAAAAACATTGCAGATATTTCACAATATATGAGAGGTGAAGCTCTAATCAAAAACCCCTCAAAGGGACTGTTGATTTACTGGCTAAAAAGATTTTCCACGAATCTAAAATGGGACTGTTTCATCTTTTTAATTCATCTTTTTAATTGCCGAATACAGAATTCTGGTGCATTAATAAGTCTATCAATACTGGAAGTCAGATCAACACTTCTGTCACTCTAAGGTCCTTTATTATAACACACTTCCTTTTACAAAGTGTGCGTAGTCCTACGGCTTATTTAATTAATTGGAAGGAAATATTACATCAAAATGTTCATTATAAGGTGATCAACATGGTGTAGTTTACGGTTGAGAAAGTACCACATATAATCACCCATAAACATAGACCCTACCATTGCAAAATGCTCCTGCAGATCATGCTCTATGTTCTTTATTTTACTGATTATTTCAAGTGTGTTCAGTTTGCAGTTGGACTAATGAATGAGAATATATGGTATTTTATTTTCAACTTAGACATGACCAATGAATTTGAATGGTTGTAACAACCTACTGTTCATTATACTTCCTCTTATAAATGTAAACAAATATTTCAATAAGAGTGCACACGCGCACACACACACACAGAATTTCTTACTGGATAACATGCCATGCTATAAACAAAGTCTATCATTTCTGTTAAATAAGTATATTTTGAGAAAAATGCATTGCTTGTTCCTGTTATAGGCATGTACATATTTCTGATAATTCCCATTTCCAATGTTAAGAAAGGTGAAAAAATAAAAATCAAGTAAGGTAATGCAAGCAAAAAACATGCACCTTTCGGGCTGGCACTAATTGTAAAAGCACTAGCAGACAAATCCTCACTTGACATAGAAGCATCATAAGTTTCATTAGAAATTCTCTCTGGACCATCTAAAGCCTTTGAATACATGGATTTTGGACACATCTTTTGACGACTACATTTGTCAGGCTTTTTCAAATATCCATCATTCTCATGTTCCTTTCTCTGCAAGTACTGTTGGAAGATGATTTCCTGTCTAGCTTTTTCTTCCCCCTTCCTCCTTTCTGCTTCATCCTGCTTAAGCCTGGTGATGAAATTTCATAATTTTAGAAATAATTATAGAAATAATTTTATTTTTAAATTGACATCAACACTGGTAGGCATGAAACAATCGAAACATGTGATATTGCCTCGCCAGATGTTTGTATGTGGATAACATTGCATAACACATCACAGTTCCCATCAGAGACGTACAGCCTTTGGATATAACTGCGATGATCTGAAGACTGATAAAGTGGTTTTAAAATTTGGATCCATCGGGGGGGGGGGGGGGTAACTTTTCCATCTATGATTTATATATATACTCGAGGCCAAGTTCAAACTAAACAGACCCAGATCTGCAATTGCATAATGTGTTGGCAGATCTAAATGTATGCAATAAGTCAGTAGTAATCACCAGAACAAACAGGACCCTAATCCAATAGCACATTATGTGAGTGAAGATCAAGCCCTATGCTTTTGGTTGTTTGACAGCTTCTAAACAAGAATTTAATTCAATACAAAATATTAAGTCATTTCAGGTGTTTTTATATCTTACATCGCTCAAGATCGAGCTTTCTAACTCAGAATGAGTGTCCTAGTGGCTATGGTGTCTGCTGCAGGAGCGGGAGGTCATGGGTTTGATCCCCGGCCGAGTCATAGCAAAGCCTTACAAAAATGATACTAACAGCTGCCTCACTTGGTGCTCAGCATTAAGAGGTTAGTGTTAGGGCTGGTTGGCCTGGTGTTAGGATAATGCTACTGGCTGGGACATCATGTTACATGTCTGCGGCATTATGCCCCAGTGCCAGACATCACTATAAACTGCCCCACTGCAGACATCATAGCACTATGACTGAAAAATTGTTAGAGCTACGTTCAAAATCCTAATCAAACAAACCAACTCAGAATGCAAATGAGAAGGGCGTTGATACATATGCAAAATGATCTTGGAATTTTTATCTAACCCTCACCCAGGGGGGAAATATGTTGATTTATAACTCTATTAAGGTTGCCATCCAAAAACTATATAATCAAAAGCTTATCCAAAAGTTCATTGAGCATGTTAACTATGGATGAAACCATACCTTAACAAAGTTTTACTACCAACCATTTCCAAATAAATTTGTGACATTTTGTCAGGTTTAGCAGATACAAATTTCTTTACTTATGGTGACTCTGTACTGTGAGCATTTCACTAGGAGGGGCTTAAATTGTGACTTCAGTCTGTTAGAAAATTACATATTAAGCTTCAACGAATGCAAATCAAAGAAAACTTTGAATGACATGTGAAGTCTAACTGACACAAATAGAAGAGAATTTTTAATGATGCAATGGTCAATTGTAAAATTAAACTTGAATGAATTCAAACAAAAGATACACCTACAATTTATTAAGCTGTGTAATGCAACTTACAGAGCAGGGGGCACAGGCAATTTTTAAAAGTACAGCCGACACTGATAATAAAGGGCGAGAAAGTTCAAGTGAAGCCAAAGCAAGATAAACCTGACCCCAGTAAGGCCATACAGATTGCTAAAGCAATAATTTGTGGATATGAAGCAGTCCTACAAGTTGAATGGGTTACCATATTTACTCACTTTCAAGTCAAAACACCATAGCCACTTATCTGCTCTATCATAATGTACAAGCAGAACAGTGTCTACGTTACTTGTTCTACTGATTACTCCTAACAGACTGCATAGACCCAGATCTGTAGGTGTGTTATGTAGATACAGTAGACTCAGATCTGTAGGTGTGTTATGTATATACAGTAGGCTCAGATCTGTAGGTGTGTTATGTATATACAGTAGGCTCCGAACTGTAGGTGTGTTATGTAGATACAATATAGGAATGATCAAAGAAATGTAGCAAAATTTCAGTGCATGACTTTACTTGGCAGGACTTGTGATCTTCACAGTTGCTCGCGGTATTCTGACCCTAAATACACTGTAATTCATCTATTTTATAAAACAGTTGCATTGCTTTTAAAAGTACTACACAGATGCTCAGAAATAGCTAGTAAATAATGTACAGAAATGTTTAGACAGGATCATTTTAACTGACTGATATATGCAATTTCCACAAACATTGCAACAACCCTTGCCATTTATAATGCTTACTGATCACAAACAAATAAGAAAAATTTGGATATGTAACTGATATGGACTCGTAGTTTCATCTAACTGATATGAACTCTTAGGTGTATCTAACTGACATGGAGTCTTAAGTATATCTTGCTAGTCATATCATAAGGGTTGTCAGGTCTGGAATACAAATGAGGGACATATCAAAGTCCTATACAGCAAAGGATTTGTATTCAAATCTGAATAACAAACTAAGGCAAATGTTATTTAAGAACTGAATTTCATATTACACAGCATTATTTTGCTTCTGTAGTCACAAAGCTTGAAAATCTATTAAACAAGGCAAGAATGGCTGTAGTAAAGCAAATTTTATTTATGTATGTGATGTAATCGATCTATAAGCTTGATGATATGAACCCAAACAATATTGCAATATCAATTATAATAACATCTATAGAAATAACAAGTTCTCAATAAATGAACAACAGAACCATATTTTAGTTACTGTTTACAATTCTTGTCACAGCACAAAAAAGGAGCACATGATGTTCTCTTCATCACTCAATATAACTGATCTAAATTATAATTCAGTCCAATGAACTTCATTTATATTTGACTTGTAAGATATAAAGACGCATTGAGATAATTGATCTTATACAAGTGGAATAGCCACATTCTGAAACTGTCTCTATATAGTGCCCAAAGCTTGAAAATCTATTAAACAAGGCAAGAATGGCTGTAGTAAAGCAAATTTTATTTATGTATGTGATGTAATCGATCTATAAGCTTGATGATATGAACCCAAACAATATTGCAATATCAATTATAATAACATCTATAGAAATAACAAGTTCTCAATAAATGAACAACAGAACCATATTTTAGTTACTGTTTACAATTCTTGTCACAGCACAAAAAAGGAGCACATGATGTTCTCTTCATCACTCAATATAACTGATCTAAATTATAAGTCAGTCCAATGAACTTCATTTATATTTGACTTGTAAGATATAAAGATGCATTGAGATAATTGATCTTATACAAGTGGAATAGCCACATTCTGAAACTGTCTCTATATAGTGCCCAAAGCTTGAAAATCTATTAAACAAGGGAAGAATGGCTGTAGTAAAGCAAATTTTATTTATGTATGTGGTGTATCCATGAAAGAAAATTTGTATTTATGTAAATTTTCGCCACTTTATTTATTACCTGACCATCATTATGTGTTTATGATCTATATGGTTAATCAGTGCAAGGAGATAATGGTCTGGACATGTGTCATAGAGGTCAGTTATAGTTTCCAACATATGTGATGTAACTGAGTGGACATAGTGTCGACAAAACCTACCTGCATGCTTAACTGCATGCAGTAACTGATTGAAGAGTTCTGCAACATCCACATATCCTGGTAACTGAAGACAAAAAAAAACACACACACACACACACTATAACTGCTCTATTTGCCCCAAGTGAAATTCCCAGCTTTCCCGAACTTTAGGCATTTCTTGCAGAAAAAAACTGGGAGAAACTTTCTTTATTCCCAATCTTTTCACCATTTTTCAGTAGTAAGGGAACCTGCATTTATTGCAACTGATGCAAAACCCACCTTTCTTCCTCTCGTTTCATTGCCATTTCTGCCTCTTTCTCCATTCTCTTTCTTTCCTGTTCCTCCCTTCTCCTTTGCTGCATCTGAACCAGTTTTCTTTCCTTCTCTGCATGTCCAAGTCATCCTTTTTATTAAAATATAAATAATTACATGGAAAGACAATTTAGTTCTGTGACACCTCTACTAGAATGGACATTGAAACCTGCCTTAACTTACACCTCTATACAAAGAGAACCTTGACAAAACTGAATCTTCCTCTGGTACTGATCAATCTCTAACATAAAAAAAGATCATAATTGTATAACTATGAACTATTACAAAGGTGATTTCATTCATGCAGCTATTGACATAACTGTTTTAAACAAGCCTTGAAACATGACTAAGTCATGAACTTTGAGGTCCGAAAGTACTGTCAGACTAAACTTACAGGTATAAATTCAAATTGCATGTGATAGACTGACTATAAATGATATGTAGGTATTGAGTATCCCAAAATAGGCTGAATGGATGGTAGTTATCAGGAAAAGAAACAATAAATCATGATATATTTAACAGGAGGTTATGATCTTGTATGCATTTATCATCTACTTAGTAAGTCATTTTCCATTACCTGCATACTGAATAGAAAACCTAGCAACCTACCATTTAAGTTCTTACCTTGACAATAGGACTCTCTTCTTGTCCTATCATGAAACCAACTCCCGGTGTGTGTTGCTCTGACAGAACAGAATCATCCTGCTGTGATCCTGATTTGTTCAGTTCCTGACTAGTTTCAAATAGTTTTTCATCTGGCTGTGGTGCAACTACTTTATGCTCAGGAACACTTGACTTCTCCTTATGAGCTTTCATCTTTGGCTTTTGTCTCCTGGGTGAATCTTCACCAAAGGAAACAAAAAAGCCACCTCCATCAGGTTTTGCTAATGATAGCTGTTCACTATCAATTGGAAATGAACTATCACCAAGTCTTTCAGATCCACTAGAATCATATGCAGCCTGATCATGTGTGTACTGCAAGTCTTCGACTTCCTTTCCTTTTCTATAGGACGAGTCTTCGGTTGTTAGTCTTGTTTCAGAATTTGCATCAACGTTTCCACTGATGAAGAAGACTCCTGGGTAGTCTGAACAAGCTCTGGCCTGGGTTGGAAACCATTTCCAGAGTATGGAACTGCTGATTCAACAACATGAGATGAAGGCATCATGGAATGTTGAGGAATACTTGAGACCGTGTGTAAAACATCAGAATGAAGAGATGGTTGATAAGGGGGCACTGGCTGTTAGGGTGATCCGTACATGGAATGAGGGTATGGCTGATTGGGAGGAGATGTCAAATGCATTGTGTGTGGAGAACATCCATGTGGAAACATCTGACTAGGACCGTTAGGATACATATGGGATGGGGAATGCTGATATGAGGGTATCCCTATATGCTGTTGTGCCCCTGGCCCCATAATGTACCCCCCATAGTGGCCACCTGGCTGCACATCAAGAATGGGTGCAATATAACCATACTGGTTTGGATTGGGATAAACTGGTCCCGTTATATGAGAAGGACTTTGCAAAGCATATGGCTGAAAATCGTGTGGATAAGTTGGCGGATGTGTCATGGTGTTGGCTTGAGGCTAAAAACATCATTCTTACATGTAGCATAACAGGTGGAATCACATGACCTTGACTCTGAACATATGGCCTATCGGGAAATTGACCTGCATCGGTATGTGCTGGATAACCAAGGTATTCATGTTCACTTCCTTGAGAAAAGTTCTCTGGAGCTGCAGGTAATGTCTTCTTTGTTGCTTCCAAAGCTTTTGTTGGTGATCGTGATCCCAATCTTGATCGTGTGGAGGACTCAACTGATTCTGATCTGGGAGGTGAAACGTTTGAAGAAGAAACTTTGCTTTTTGCACCAGTTGAAATATCTGATGTTGAGCTTTGTATCTTTTCTTTATTCAGGGACAGTTTCATAATTTCACCCTGCAAGTCTGTTAAACTTCTGTTCCACCTATCAAGGGAACTACTGTATTCATCATAATTATCACCCTTCTCTGTTCCACTTCTAGACATGTCTTTCTACTGATGACTATTAACTAGACATTCCAGAAGATTCGCTTTGATCAGAAGCAACTGGCTTAGAACCAGCATCTTCATCATCTTTAAACCATTTCTTCCGAACGTTTTCTATTGTTTGCTGAATGTCCTCTCTTGAAAAAGCATGGGAAGACTTGTCCGGTCGGGTTGGTGACTGTGGTAAGGTCTCAAATTCATCTTCTTGAGTTGATTTTGAGGAGTTAGTTGAGGCCTCTATTTGCTTTTCATTACTTCTATCTCTGAATGATAACTGTGATGTGGTACCTTGTCCTGTTGACGTTGACAGGTCACTCCTTGAGAGGCTACTTTCATTACTCTCCTCAGAACCATCTTCTTCCATCGACTTCTCCTTTGGTTTAGCAACAACGTGCAGAAATGCAGCTTTCCCCATTCTTTGTCTCATTTATTGCTGTTGAATTTCAGCCTGTCTTTTCTTCTTCTCAAAAGATTTTCTTTTCTCTTCCAGTTTTAACCGAATCTTCAACAGCTCTGCAGGGACTGGCTGAGACACATCACCTCCTCCATTCTCCAGATTCTGACATGCATCCTCGGGACTGGAGCTGCTGGTCTGTGCATTTTCTTGCCATGTTGTCTGATTTGGCAGAGGTGCAAATGTCGTCCTCTTCTTAACTTTCTTGGGGCAAGTTTCCTTAAGTGGACTTCGCAATCCCTCTGTTCCATGTTGCATGTATACAAAACCAGAATTATCAAAGGTGCCTAAACTTTCCTTCAGTCTCTTCATTTGTGCAAAGCTTGTCTTAGTTTTAGCCTTTTCTGGATTATCTAATATCTTTGTGGGTTGATCACACACCATAACAGGCTTCTGACTTCTATATGCATCTGGCGTAGCTGTCACCTGTACCTTACTGAGTATTGTATCACACTGTCTTTTCATCTCATCAGATTCCCTGGTTTTATGATCTTTGTGAATTTTATGAGACTCGTGGTCCGAGAAATCTCCGGAGCTTCGACTACTAACACTCCCTTCACGAGAGGCCTTAATATCACTATCGTCACTCACAACAGGTATCCCAGCAACCCCTGCTGTCTCAGGAGTGTAAATGTGATCAGCAACTGTATAACTGTGTCCTGTTTCCTTCGACACATCGGACCTATAACTCTCAATTATTTGTGAATCTCCTATGCTACCTGTGATAATAAATGCATCAAACCCTTTCCTCTGCTGAGTCGCTGGAGTTACCTGCCCTTGTAAAGGCAGAATTAAATATTCACTCCTTGCAGTCAATTGATTCTCTGGTAAAGGAGTTATTCTATCATCATCAAAATTTGAACCACTTGATTCTGATTTAATTTCATCGGAAAATGTTTCTACACCAGGTTTTACAATTTTTGGAGATCTTTTTGATTCATCATCTCTCCTTTCTTCTTCCTTTGTATGACTATTTGTTTTCTCCTTTGCTGGCTTAATCCTTGCAGGCAACAGTGGCTCTATATTATCTCCCTTTGATTTTTACTGTTCAACACTAGATGTCCTTGAAGGAACACCTGAATTTACACTCTCAACTTCCAAATAATCTGGCTCTGAAGAGTCTCGAATATCTGGAGGACACAAATGTTCAGATACAGAATATGTTCGTGCAGAGTCTGTCCTAGGCGAAATTTCAAATTCCCCTAAGTCTATACTTTCACTTGAAAAACTTTCATTGAGCTCTGAATCAATGCTACATTAGCTAGTAAGTTGCTTCCCTTGCTAAGGGATGTAGTGTCCAGGAGTCCATTCTGTTCTTTAGGACTGAAAAAAAAAACCAACAATAAGACTCTTTTGAAGATGATGGAAAATAAGAATCAATACATCCTAAGCTTATGGCAAGGATACCATGAAGGGCATATTATATGCATCCCAATGTTCACACTCCTTTATGTATGCAATGACATGGCAAGGTTGAGTCTGAATATAACAATGGATCAGAGTGACCTCAACCTTTAGTAAAGGTTAAGGTATGCAGTCTAGAATTAAACTTACTATGCAGAGATCAATGCTTTATAAATAGTCTGTTGATGTCTGTGACTCTGAATATTACAATGGGTCACAGTAACCTCAAAATTTGGTCAAGGTCAAAGTAAACAGTCTAGAACTAAACATTCTATTCAGAGATCAATACTTGTAAAATAGTCTTGTCATGTCTGTGACTGTTAAGTTTAAGATACTAAAATCAATCTGCTTCTATATTTCAAGCCAGTCATAAAATTTGAACAACAAACCTACTGTAGAATATAAAAATAATTACTGTGTAAAATCATTTTTTCAAGCGACATTGAAACTGACTTCTGACCTTATGACCGCAAAAGCAACAGGTTTCTCTCATATCCTAAAAGCCAACTCTCAACACTCGTTGGTTATTGTATTGTCTAGAGCTAAATTTAAAGTTGAAAACATTTTCCTTTCCTCAGTCAGTGACCTTGACTCTAGACATTTTTACACTAAGTGTCGATAAATTTCTTTCTTATAGAAAGTGTAAGTCATCTGCAGATTTTGGTGAAGGTACTTAGCTGAGAACTGAAATTTGTTTGCAGAAGCCATTATTCAGCTAGTAACCATGACCTGTGACAATCTCCCATTACTCCGACCCCACCACCCACACACACACACACGAGTAGTCTTCTAACTTACTCTAAATGCAAGCATGCCAAAAGTTCAAAGTATGTAACAAAAACAATGATGATTGTGTTGAAATCATTTGACATTTTTCAGTCAGTGACTTGGACCTTTGACCTCAAAATCAATAAGTTACTTCCCAGGTGCAAGCCATGCACAAAGTCTGATCCTTGTCTGTGATTCACAACAAAGAATGAAGAACAAATGTTATTGTCGAAAAGATTATTTTGCAGTGAGTCTCAGTGACCTTCAGGTTTGGACTTTTGAACCCCAAATTATCAGACTTCTTCATTAGTATAGGTGAAAAATGTAAACTCAGTCTGAGATCCAGATCTGTGATTTGGAAGTAAAATTATTTGGAGGAATTCTGGACACTTCAGTGGCTTAGTGGTTAGAGTGTCTGCTTTGAATGCAGGAAGTTACGGATTCAAACCCAGGCCAAATCATAACAAAGACCAATTAAAATGTTACTAACAGCTGCTTTGTTTGGTGCTCAGCATTAAGAGGTTAGTGTTAGGACTGGTTGGTGTGATGTCAGGATAATGTGAATGGGTGGGACATCATGCTACATGCCTGCAGCAAGATGTCCCAGTGCTAGACATCATTATAAACTGCCACACTGCAGATGTCATAGTGATATAACTGAAAATTTGTTAACGCTACATTAAAAATTCAAATCACGCACACACACACACAAAGAAATTCAGCTAATCATTCTGCATTGCATGTAATGTTATTTAGTGATATATTTTGAAGTTCTCATCTGATGTAATTAAAATGCTTCATAACTAACATTTAAGACAGATAAAGAAGATGACTAGGGCAAAAATGCTGAATCTCATAACAGTTTAGCTAGATAAAAAAACTTGGTCAATCCAGTAGTATCTGTCAATCAACTATTGCATAATGGAAAATAAGACACTAATCAAAATGCCAATTAATGTGTAATTTTATTGCATAAACTACATCTGAACTGGTAGGGTCTGGATAGTTGGACAAGAGTCAGGAGTCATCAACTTAGTTATTATTACCTGTTTGCTGTTTCTGTTATGGTAAATCATTTATTTCCTTTTCCTGGGGTTAATGGATCAAATCTGGATCAAAATTGATAAATCTGGATCAATCTTATTTGCTGTACTGATAATTTCAATGTGTCAGAGGAGACCTTGATTCAAAGTTGTAAATGTACATCTTGACCTTACGGTTCATTATGTACCAGCATATATGGGTCTATATTATTTGTTGTATTTACGAGTCAAAGCTATCAGTATCTGTCAGCTTTTTATACACCAGGCATAACTTTAAACTACAAATGTAACCTGAAAACTGAAATGTCACCATTACATTTGCACAAATAAAAAAAAATTATATTCATGCAAATTCATTCATAGAATTTCAACAATTAGATGAAATTCATATGACTAGATATAGCCTGTCATTAGAGTTGCTATCATAATATATATTTTTCAAAGAAAGCTGGAAGAATGAAATAATAGTCATTCTTAATTACAGTGATAAAGGACAAACTTTTGTAGACAAGATATACAGAGAGCAAAAATATACAAGTAAACAATACACCTTACTGAAAGTTATATGAAATGATGGGGTTGGGCCAAAGGAGATAACTTTGAAGTATAGCATTAAACTTTTCGATTTCACACATACCAACATATAAATTGTTTTCATACATCAGACCCTATTCTGGTTAACCTGGAATGTTTAAAAGATCAACACATTAAGCTTTATGTATAATAAAATTAAAGTGTAAAAACAAATACAAAAATGTACATATTCTACAAGAAAATTTTGCCTTACAATTGTTGTTGCGGGGCTTAACAGTTTGTCAGCACATGATAGGCCATCCATGGTGGCTAGTACCAATGATGAAGGGAAAACCCCAGGAAGAACCAGACCAATGACAAGCTACTGGCAAACTTTCTCACATAACCACATTGGCTGAATCCAATATCCAAACATGCGCACATACACAGGATTGCCTTATGGAATTTAGTTCATTAATACATAATGAGCTGCAGATACATGACTATGGCAGCTTTACTGGGACATAAAGATAGTGGGGACACTGAATTGAATACAGGCAAACGTGTAAATAGCGGTTATTCATAGGGAAATGGTAGAACTGGCTGTTGCACATAGGTGACTTCTGTATACAGTTTGAACAATTAAAACAAATACCACATATCAGTTATTTATATTATTATTTTATCAATATTTATTTCTTTGCGTTGTCCTAACAACTTTGTTATAAAAGTGTTTTATTGCATTGCAAATATATGCCACCTGTTTCTTTAATAATAACTCTATTTGCTATTCCCATTTCAAGTGCTTCTATTGCCACAACTGGTCTGACAGGATTAGGTACAGGGCATGAGACAGTCCTATCAGCTTGGGAAGTTTGACAGTGCCTCCATCTATTAGGGGAATACCTGAAACAAAAAGGAAACACTGATATATTTTCCATTGATTAACTTGGTGTGTCATGTTTTATAGCAAAGACAGATCACGTCATTTGTTAAAATTATTTACTCATTTTTTAGTGGGGGCTTTCATGCAAATTAATTGGTACTTAGTTCTCATTAATAACCATGATTTGTGAATAGATGTCAAGTAGGTAAGCTAATCCCCACAGTGCATGATCTTGGACTGGTTATATAAACTCACTTCTGATTCACAGAATCGTTATCTGCTGATCAATAGTAATATGGTTTACAAGAATGGCTTCAGACATGTCAAAAATAAAGAATAAATCTTTAAATCATGCACAAGAATCATACTCTCCTATGAATCATTAAGGCATGCTACTACAGGGGACTTGCACATAACCCCCTAAGGAATTCAACCACATAATTAGTGCTCATAAATAACACCAATAAACCCTTAAGGAATTCAACCACAAAAGTAGTGCTTATAAATTACACCAATAACCCACTAAGGAATTCAACACAGAATTAGTGCTCATAAATAACACCAATAAACCCCTAAGGAATTCAACCATAAAATAAGTGCTCATAAATAACACCAATAAACCCCTAAGGAATTCAACCACCAAAGTAGTGCTCATAAATAACACCAATAAACCCTCAAGGAATTCAGCTACAAAAGTAGTGCTCATAAATAACACTAATAAACCCTCAAGGAATTCGACTACAAAAGTAGTGCTCATACATAACACTAATAAACCGTCAAGGAATTCGACCGCAAAAGTAGTGCTCATAAATAACACCAAAAACCCCTAAGGAATTCAAGCACAGAAGTAGTGCTCTTTAATAATACCAATAACTCACCAAGACAGTCAACCACAGGAGTCATGCTCATAAATGACACGCCAAAAACCCATCCAGTTAGGGTGGATTAATTCATCCATATATTTATGCATCAATATTAACTGTACACATATCAATACAATAGATGAATAATCAATAATTTAAAAAATCAGATAGAAAAGTTACTTTATTCTTCTGAAGTCATGAATAATTATTATCAGTTTGTCTAGTTATTACTAAAAACATAGAATTCATCTAAAATAGCATTTTCAGTCATAAGCACTCATTTTTATTAATAAAACAAAAAAGACTAATTAAGAATACTCGTTCTGCAAATTAAAATTAATTTGAAAGCTACACTATTGGTGTCACATGGTGAAATATGTTACATTCAAGTATCATTTCTGGTTATAACTTATTGCTTGTTATTGCTTGTTCTGTCTTTTAAATATTCATCTGAAACAGCATTGTCAGTCCTAGGCACTCATTTTTATTAGTAAAATGAAAAAGACTATAATTAAGAATACTCTTCGCCATCTGCAAATTAAAGCAAATTGATACGGTTTGTAATGTCACTTTCCCCCATTCCATGCTAATTGTCTTTACACATCAACATGTTCAGCATGAAGAATACAATGCACACATGTTCCACATATATAATGAAGTACTTTACTCATCATGTAATAAATACTTTTATGCAAAGTTTCTAGGTTGAATTGTATCTTGTCTACTTTGGTCAGTTTGAAAGCTACACTACTGGTGTGTCACATGGTGAAATATGTTACATTCTAGTATCATTTCTGGTTATTGCTTGTTCACTCCCAGGATAAATAATAACATCCAATCAGGAATTACTGTAGCTTATTCCCAGCATGACAAATGAGAAGTCCTAGCAAAGCAATAGAAAAAGTCTGCGCTTAAGTCATTGAAATTTAAACTACATGTACTTAAGCAGAGATTCTGTCAGGGCATGTGATTGTTTGAATCGTGAATAATTTGTACAAATCTGAACATTGATGCACTAGAACTCTCTCCAATCTTTTGCAAATCCTGCATATGAAAATGTGTTTGGCAAAGTGTATAACCTTTAACCATTATTGTAACAGAATCTGTTTTTCAGGTGGCAACTGTTTGCAAATCTGTTTTCATCAAGCAAGGCATGAATGGTTGTTAAACTAAATCTGATTGGCACGATGTGCCCTGGAATAAGAATTAACCATTCATGAAGGAAGTTCTCATTAGCTGAAAGAAATTGGAGAAAACTGCCATACCCTAGCTGTTCCTGAAGGTATGAACCCAAACTCTACAGTGATACACTGCATGCTAATGACTGAATATTACACATGTCTGATTTAACTAATATTTAATTTAACTAAAATTAATTTAACCCAAACGCTACAGTGAACACCTATCATTAGATAACTATATACCATGTTTGGGACACAAACTCTTGTCACGATACAACTACATGCCAAGTTTGAGACAAAAACACGTCATGATAAACCAACATACCAATTTGCAGTTGGGGGGGGGGGGGAACACTTGTCATAATATAACTGCTTACACGGTTTCATTGAAAATATTTTAAATTGTTATCCACATAAGATGAGAAAAATCCAATGGCAGGACAAAAATAATGAATACAAAATATGGGGATAATTCTTGAAAAAGTTGATCAATAACACTTACTGGACACAATGTCTAGCCATGATATATATGCAGGCCCAGTAAGATGAAGAAATCTCAATATGTTCAGTAGGTAGGTAAAACGTAAGTAAAATATATGAATAAATTGACATCATGATACTCCTCCCCACACCAATTTCATTTACAGGGCATATACAATTTTGATTTATGATGCTATAACTATGTTTGGGGGTTACGGTAAACCCTGCAAAAAGCTGATCAACATCATATCAAGTCAGTATGAAAACATAATGATCGCACTCAAATAAAACTCAGAAACCTTGCATCTGACAGGCTAATGTCAAATCACTGACCAACCAGATTTATGGCTATGATTCTCTAATATCTAATACTAGACCACTGACCACTCAAATGTTGGCAATTTGTATGTTGGCTGACAACATTTCACTGTCCAATCATGAATGACTGTTATTAAAAACTTGAAATTTCAGACATCATGCATTGATTGGCTGATATAATATTATAGGCCAATCTGATGTCAGATTCTAATTTGCTAATGCCAAATCGCCAACCACATGTAAAACATTTTGAGCTAGGTCTATGTGTAAAGACATCTTTACAACCTGGGAGTGGGGGCCAGAGCGGCTGAGTAAAGAGCTCTCCATTACAGATCACTGACATCTCACGTGTATGTATGGGTTTGAGTCTCATATTCGGCCGATGTGGGTATGTGTGAAAGATTGAGTAGCTTCCCAAACCGAAATCGCAAGCTCTTAATGCAAGCTTGCGGCAAGCTTGTGCAAACTCATATCTGCAAGCTAGTATTTGAAACCTTGCGGCAAGCTTATTTTTGCAAGCTTGCGCAAGCTAGTATTTTGAACCTTGCGGCAAGCTTATTTTTGCAAGCTTATTTTTGCAAGCTTGCGCAAGCTAGTCATTTTGAACCTTGCAGCAAGCTTGCGCAAGATTACTTTTGCAAGCTTGCACAAGCTTATTTCTGCAAGCTTGCGCAAGCTAGTATTTGCAACCTTGCGGCAAGCTTATTTTTGCAAGCTTGTGCAAGCTAGTATTTGTAACCTTGCGGCAAGATTTTTAATTGTCCCCTGCCCCCCCCCCCCAACCTAAAAATATTAAGGGGTGGGGATGTTCTGTACTGTGTTGCAGGTTTCATCGTTTTATGCTCCCAACTCTTTCAACTGCAAATGGCGTAGTTCAATTCTTTATTGCAAAGATCACAAAATGCAAGTTCTATATAGCGTTTAGTTTTCTTATGAACTGAACAACTACATTTACATCAACTTTCCATGCACTGCAAGCCATTCCTATTTCCACACATTTTTTAAACCTTTTTCAAGTTTATTCAAACTTTTTGTATCCTGGTCTGTCAGTAACTCTAGAGTATAGATGCCATGTTTTGCAAATATAAAGCTAATGAACTTCAACATTGTGGAAAAATCACAATTAAAATAACATTGAGCATTATAAAAGTAACAATAATTTCAAACAAGTACAGTACATCATATTAAGATTCAATTGGACTTTATGCCCTGAGAGTTGTAGCACATTTATTGATAACTTCATTGAAGCTAGCTTCAGTAAGACAGCTACTATGGCTCTCCTCCTAATTTCTTTTTAAAATGTTTCAAAACAAAAGCATACGAGTTATCCTTTGTGATTTTAATGTTTGGAAAACGTGAGCAAAATAACTCGCGAGCAACACTAGTAACTGAAAGAGAAAGGTTTATTTCTAAAAGAAATGTAATAAATCTAATTTCGATCTAATTTTATTAAGGTTCTCTCGGGTATTTATATATGTCGCAAGTTCAGGCTGAGTTGTGTGTGATGAAACAAGAACCTGATGTTTATTAGCGTTTTCGTGCGCTTTCATGCCTAATAGCGAAATCACATTACACAATTTGAAAACGTCGTTTTCTCCGTTACCATATGGCTTCATAAACCTACACAAGACGGCACAATTGTCCTTCCAGTTGTTTCCTTCTCTTTTTCCTGGAGAAAATCATGAATATTCCTCTTTTCTAATTAACATGATTAGAAGCTGAATATTACAAAGACAAGATACTTCGACAACGGTAACATTTAGCAAAATCAAATATGGCGGATAAAGACAACAACGGTAGCCTCGATTTCAAATGAACCAATATTATTGTAGAACTGTATTCAAATAGTACACATGCGATACATTCTATCAAAATTGAACCGAATGCGCGTTCTAAACTGAAAATTACAAAGAAATTATTATTATTTATTTTAATTAAAAAACGTATTTTTTGCCCCTGCAAAACGTATACCTGTATTCAGGTCCGACAGCAGCTAACCCTGTGTCAGGTATACCTCATTCTGGTACAAGTTTGATTTTCTTATATGCCTTTTTTGGTGGAATTGCAAAGTTAAATTATGACTTACTAAATGCTGAGAAGGTTAAATGTTCCTTGACATACCTGCATATTTAATGATTAAATAATGTAATTTTATAGTTGGGATGTAGTGGAAAACAAATCTGTTCAGCAAAAACATTATGATAAATTTCATTCTTCAAGTTTATTCATTAACTGCAAGATTACCGATGGTTGCAGAATGTGCACCTTAGCTGCAAACATGTGCATGAGAGTTTGATACATACATGGTCTCAATCTTTTACAAGAATGGTAATATATGAAGAAACTTATTGCAAGCTATTTTAAATTTATTTTCTGACACATATAAGAAAACTTGTGCAAGTTAGTTTTACTTTCTGAAGAAAATGAAATAAGCATGCGCAAGCAAATAAGAAATCTTGTACAAGCTTGCGGTAAGCTAGTTTTACTTTCTGAAGCAAATAAGAAACCTTGTACAAGCTTGCGGTTATATCCAGCTAGTTTGCCTTAAGCTTGTAGAAGCTTGCGCAAGCATCCATGTTAGCTTATAAACATCAAATCAGCTTATCGCAACCTTGCCACAAGCTTGCGGCAAGGATGCATTTTGGTTTGGGAATTCTCATGGGCTGGTAGTTCTTTCCAGGGTTATCCTGTGTTCTTCCTCCACTATTAATACTGGCCGATTTGTATAGCCTATAATGTGCTGAAAAAGGGCGTTAAACCCTACAACAACAACAACAACCTTGGGACCTGACAAGTGTGACAAACCTTTTAATATTATCATATATTGTCTTCACTGTTAAACAGTAGTAATTCCAACACATGAAAATCTTAGAAATATCATTTGAAATGAAGTTAGGGTTATAGGTGGGTTAAATGGGATCCATCATTTCTTACCAAATATTAGATAGTACCAAGTCACTAGAAAATGTACTCTTCTTTCCATGCAAGAATCTCTTCCAGCAAGTTTCCTACTACTGTGTCACTGGCAAATAACACTACTAATAAAGGACCCTGTTCCTGTGGCATACATGTTACATGCCCATACAAAGACTTTGCCACGTGATATTTCCAAACTGAACATTAGCCTATGATAACTGAGATTTGGATCAAGGCCAATACCAACCTTCCTGAAGAAAATGTCCATCAAGGCCATCTCCTCCATGAGCCAGATATCACACATCTATGCTAGTTCCACGACTCTATCCCCTGCATACCTAAATATAGCCACGATGATTCGCTTGGATGCCAGAAGTCATGAGGACCCTGAAATGAAATTTAAGATTGGATACCTTTACTACTTCCTTTGAAATTGCAAAGTTAGAAATTGCAAGTCAATTCATTTTATTAAATTCTATAATTACCACAAACACAAAATATGAAAATTCAAACTCGTACTACCGGTATTATACAGTTTATTCCTTTTTAACCTGATCTTTTGATGCAATCATTCCCATAGTTATTTCAGTTGTTGGTGAACTTATAAACATATACTAATATTCAATGAACTTTTGAGTTGCATTAATCGGATTTAGAATCTCTCAGAAACCAATACACATCATGGAAAACTGCTTCACATGGCATTTGGAAAGACATTGTGATCCTACCTTATGTAGGAAACTGCATAAAGTTTCATCAATAATAAATTAAGTGAGGTAGAATATCTGAGGGAAATTTAATTCAAGATGTTTACAATCGCCTGTAACAATATAAATCTAAGAATTATATTCTTTCACAGAAAGTTGAGCTTGGCTTATTACATGTAATACAGGAATGCCTACTGAGAATTTATGTAACAAGTTGAACATAGATATAAGCACAACACAATGTTTTATCAGTTTTCTGCCAATCTGTTTCATATGAAACGTTTCAGTCCAAATGGTGCCACATCCTCTATATGGTCTTGAAGAACAGAGTCCCTGCCTGAGTTCTGTTTGACTGATTTTAAAATTATCAAGTTTGTAAACAAAACCCTCAATTACGTGCACCCAATGGAAATATAAACCGAATAGAAAATGTTCAGTCATTATTTTTGCCAGATATCTAGCTTCAAATGATTTCAAGTAATTTTCATGCTTCTGGTGGGACTCCTACTACTGTTGCAATTTTAGTAAAATCTTGTTGTTGTATGGTTTAAGCCATGTCAGTGTTGCTAGTATTAAAGACTAACTGAGGATTGTAACTTTTGCTGGTGGGACTCCTACTACTGTTATAATTCTAGTGAGATCTTGAAAGTTCACTATGTTGAAAACAAAATGTTCATTGAGGTTGAAGAAAAATGCCTTGACTTTGAGGACAAAGCTTGATAATGTGTTTTAAATATACATGAATCAATCTCTCTCTCTCACACACACACACACACACACACACAGAACTTACACCTGAGACAAGGAAGTGGTACCTTGTAACATCTTCAAAGGACTCTAAAAATTCAAATAAGGAGTTCATTTGGACACTGTAAAATATCATCAAAAAGCCTTAGCTTGAAAGAAAAAATATAGATATAAATAAATGCACCAAATTTTCTGCAAATTTACTTAGAATCACAGAAATAAAATGTTATAATGCACATGACACCCTTAAATGTGGAGTTTGTTGTTTATTTATACAACCGAACAATATACCGAATACACAAACTAAAATTACAATTTGTCAGAAAAGTTATTCATTATATAGAATCATTTTAAATTAATAGTGTTTTTTTCCAAACAACTTCTACCTCACATCAACTGTGTTTCTATTCTAAATAATCCTTTTTTTCTTCTTGTTTTTTTAAATATCAGACTAACTTTGAAATGAGATTTCCACAAAATATTTGCAGAACAAATACCTTAGTCATGACCTTTGACCTTGAAACTACTTTCATGAATAGTTACAAATCCAAAGTAAATAATGCAAAACTGGTACTAATTCAGGACACTCAAATGATTAATCCTGATTGTATTAAAAAGATTTTGCTAACATGTGTAAATATAAACCTTAAGCCTCAACCTAATGATAGAATTAAGGCTCTCTCTAGAATTCAAACCCTAATAAAATAACCAAAGTTACAATCTTTCACCTTTAAATCAATTTAACACTGCTGTCTAACAACTTGTTTGATGAATTGCAACTTAATACAAAGTCTGTAAAAATTCATTAGTATATGTACAGTAGGTCTGATTTTCATTTGTGTCAATTAGGCATGGTTATTCAGTACATTCAAAATGTGAGTAATGATCCAATATCTCACTAATAATGATTAACCTGATGGTATGACATAAACTCAAAGCCAAGCTCCTTAGTGAGATGACTGGTATGCTAACCACTGAACTACTGCAATAATTATATGTGCAGTAAAGTGGCTTGCCCTTGCAGATCCAGGCTGACCTGATGGGAAGATATGAACTCAAGCCAAACCCTTCAGTGACAAAACTGGTATGCCAACCAATGAATACCCCTCCCCTTGATAACTGACACACGATGAGAGTCTGAAAATGTGAGACTGCACCACAACAAAGCTAGGGTGCAAATTACCAAGGGACATTTTAAAATAAGAAATGATCCCATCCCAACTAGACATTGAGAAAAGTGTGGGAGCTGGGCTGTTTAAGGACTCAATACTCTAATCATAATCACATTGTGAATAAATCTCAGTAGAGCACTTTTTCTGATGAAGCTATTTCTTATTCTGTAAAACTTACATTTTTTTTCAAGCTGCCTCACATCCAAAGATCGTTAACACTATTAATACTGGTTTGGTTTAGACTGTTATGGTGACCTAGGTGGTTAGTTTGTTTTAAAGGTTTAACGCCATTTTTCAGCACATGATAGGCTATACATGGCAGCCAGTATTATTGGTAGAGGAAGAACCCGGGAAATGCCCAAGAAAGAACCACCGACCCACGAGAAGCTACTGGCCAGCTTTCTCACATAACTACATTAGCCGAATCTTAAACTCTAACCCATGCAAACAGAGGTGAGACGGCAGTGATCCGTAATGGACAGCGCTTTAGACAAGTCAGCCACTCTGTCCCTCCCCCCAGGTGGTTAGAGCATTGGATGCAAAAGATCATGGGTTTCAGCCACAGCAGAGTCATACCAATGACTAATATAAATGGTACAAGCAAATGCCTCACTTGTTTGCTCAGCAGTAAGAGGTTACATTACAATTGGTCAGCCTGGCGTCAGGATAATCTGACAGGGTGGGACGATTCTTCATCTGTATAGCATAATGCCCCAGTGGTAGTCATCACTATAAACTGCCACAATGCAGACAATGAAGCGAAATATGTTCAAAGCAACATTGAAAATCTTTATGTAGGATTTGCATGCCTTTACCATTTCTTTAATTTCACCTTTTATTTGACACAAAAGACATATTTAACATGATAAAACAAAGGAGATCAGCTTTTAATCCAGTGAACAATTCAACAAATATTTCTGCAAACACAAATGGCATTAAGTTGAAGCTTCTCTGAAAAATGCTTATGGACATGCTTTTATGGTAGATTGGGCAAATTGCATTTATTAGGAATGCACTTAAACCAAACTAAAACACAAATTTCACTTGATGAAAAACTTAGTCCTTTCACTATTTTTTGAAAAATCCATTTTCATCCAGTTTGATAAATTACTTAGTGTAAGGTGGTACTTTGTAACTAAGAGCCTAATTCCACATAGTTTTACCTCCTCAATTCTTATTTTATTGTTAATGTCCCATTTCGTATACTTTCCTCTTACTGGTGACTTTGCAGTACCAGAAAACTGGCTTGCATCTCTCATATCTTTGCATGTAGTCCGGCTTGAATACTGCAGGCTCAGGGAAATTTTTCAGCACCTTTTTAAAAGTATCTTTTAGTATGATGGCATTACCTGCTGTATCAAAATTTGATTTGTGCAGTTCAGCATCATCTTTTACATTCGCCATCTCTAATTGCAGTAACAGACAGGTGATAGGCTTGACTTTTGTCTTTTCTGGGCCATTCAGCTCCAATATTCTTAATTTTGTTTGGTAGTTCAATGTATTTAGGTGGTGGTGGGATAAAAGTTTCTCCATTTGGCAGGGATTTGAAGAAACTTAATAATAAAGACATGCCCAAGTGCAAATAGTCCAAGATCATTGATGATATTAACTATATATAAATCGAACACACATAGTCAAAGACTTTTGGATTTAAGATCAAACCTAACTGGGCTTTTACATTATTATATTGAGACAATAAGATTAATTGCCCAACGGTCTGTGGTCTTTGCATCTTCCTGTACCGAGATATTATTTTTACTGGATAAATGAATTAAAATCATGGCTCATTTTCAAATGCATGCATTTATTTATTACCCTGACTGACATAAGAGCACTCATTAAAGAGGTTGTCAGGCTGTTAATGAATAGTGGTAAATATTGTCATGACAACAACAGAACAAATACACCAAACATTAAATTTTCTCACTAATGCAAAAGACCAAGAAGGGTAATATGATAGAATGTGAATAGTAGTAGTAGTAGTGTTTAACTCCATTTTTCAGCACAAGATAGGCTATACATGGCGGCCAGTATTAATGGTGGAGGAATAACCCGGGAAAATCCCCGGAAAGACCCACGACCCACAAGAAGCTACTGGCAAGCTTTCTCACATACCTGCATTGGCTGAATATGAGACTCGAACCTACGCAGACAGATGTGAGATGCCAGTGATCTGTAATGCAAAGCACTTTATACCACTCAGAGCCCCTGAATATGAATAGATTCTTAGTTAACAAAACAGTTGACCTTTCTGAGCTAAGTGAGCAAAGGGTGTTCTACACGCTTATCATTGGTGAATACTTATTTAGTGTTTTTCTTATTCATTATTATATGCTTCAGATATACATTTACGCGAAGAGAACATATAATTCGGGTTAGTGTTTCATTCAGGAAACAGCTATTTTTATTTCTCATATTGGATTATACCAAATGTACTTGGCAAAAAATAAATTGGTCATTTTGTGATACATCAGCATTAGACTGGGTATGACTAAAGTGCGAAAAGTTACATTAAGTTATGAAAAGTTATGAAAAGTTATGAAAAGTGCAAAGAGTTACAAAAGTGAGAAAAGTATCTAGAATGAGTTGTTGCATGATATAATTTAATTTATATATAATTTTGAACTTTAGAATTGTGATAAACGAAAACCACAAACACCGATAATTACAGTGGGACCCGCTATAACCCGCCCCGTTATAACCCGAATTCGGATATAACCCGGTCGTGGCATGGCTCCCGAAATTTCGGGTAATTTATTACAGGTATTTTTCTCAAAGACCAAAAAAAAAAAAAAAAAAAATTAATTAGGAAAAAAAATACGTCAAGAGTTTAATTATCATTCTCATATTTGTCTAAACAGTGCGAGAAAGAACATGTGGAAAATGTATTATCAAATTTCTTCTAGTTTTGTGCCAAAATAAACGTCAGAAATACGAACCAATTGCTGGGCCTACTGAGAACTTTGATCTTTGTTTATTGTTGAAAAATTACAGCTCATAAGTGTTAATATTATAATTACTGATTCCTGAGTAATGAAGCCATCGTGTCTACTTTGTGCTTGTCTTGAATGCATTCTGAATACAATCATTGCTCTAATAGTCTCCGATATATGTTCTCTTAATTTCATACACAACTAAGCAATAGCCAATGCGGGAGTTGATAAAAGATTCTCACAGAATGTATAAATCAATCAATTTAAGTACATTGTTTATCATCAAAGTGAACTGCCGAACTAAACAGTGACATAATTCAGTGGTAGTTCTGCCTGCTGTATTAGAGTACATCAAAATAACATGACGCAATAGCTGGGTGGCAAGTTCAAAGGACTTTGACTAGCAGCTTGGGTGGGAAAATTTGCTGAAATTTACAATGACTGAATTCAGAGACAGAAAGATCCTGAGATGTACATGTAGTTATTATAAGAATACACTTTAGCTTCCATTATTTAATCTACGGACATGTACTATTTCATCATTCATTACGTACACCCGTTACGTATTTTTTGTTATTTTCTTTTCATTGAATTCAGTCACATAATGTTCTGTGACAAAATTATTGAATATTTTACATCCTTGTGTGGATAATTTCGATGGAAATATTTGTATTATGGATTCAGTGTATGTTACAAGATTCGCTGGTGAGTACACGGTGTTGATACTCTTTTCATGCAATAGATTATACATGTATATATAAATTAGACACGTGTATGTACCAATGCATGGTTCTCTGAATAAAGTAATATATTAAATCTGCAATTTCTGTTACCACAGCAAATGTTTTTCTCATTTAATATATATTGATCAAAAATGGTAATTGTGCCATGCATTTTCGCACCCGTCTTTATGTAACCCCCCCCCCCAATTAAATCCAAAAATGTGTTGGTATTGTACATGGTTGCTTATAACACAGTTCGGTTCATAGCCCGGTCGGATTCTATGGCTCCCAACTACCGTGTTATAGCGGGCTCCCACTGTATGTTCAACTAGATTTCTACATTTCATAATTCTTTAGTGTTTTACAACTTTTGATGAAATTGCTTCCTTTGTGCATTAAAGGTACTACTGATTTCATTAAAAACTTGAAGTATATTCCACAGCTATCTGATAACTCAATCATAAGATGTAACATCACTATATACCAACATTATTCATACAGATGGCATTGAATCATCTATTTCACTTGTTTCATTTTTAGATGTAAATGTAATAAAAATATTGATAACACTATTTCTACAATATTCATGTCAAGGAAACTAATATCAACTGAACATATTTCCAAAATTTATATTATCCTACACATATAATTGATTATGCGCTGGGCAAAGCTAGTAATCTTACTCAGCATGAGGCTTTAAACACAGAAAAATGTACAATAGAGAAAAATATAATTTCTTTCAGAATATAATATAATCCTTAATCACCTAATATAGGCCTTATAGTCAATAAATATTGGAGTCTCCTAAAATTATCAAATAAAAACAGCATAACACTTTTAAAAATATACGAGTTCTTTCTTATAGAAGACCCAAGTATTCGCAAGATTTTTGAATAAAGAAATAAACAGGCAGAAAGTAAAACATATTTTTCATTATTTAAATATAACAGACATATGTGCTCTCAATGTGTAAATATGAGAAAATACTTTACAAATGAAGTCTTTTCTCTTCATACAACATTTGCTGCATATCAACTGATGTGACTTATTTGATAACCTATAACATTTAACATGCATCATGTTGGACAATCGATATTGTGCATGGTCCTTGGAGACATTAACACAATAATCCAAGAAAGTTATTGGATTCGTAAGATATATAATTACATGGCATGACGCGACATATATCCATCTGAATAAAATGTAATTGTGTGTATGGCTGTTTGTCTCTATTTTATTATTTGACTCAAATTTTCAATGAACTTTTCGCACTTTTCGTAACTTTTCGCACTTTAGTCATACTGTGTCAGACGAGTGCAAAATGTCGTATAAAGCCTAAAGGTTTCTTATGAAATCATTTTGAAAAATATCAAAGATGTCACTTTTACTGACAACATGGTGTTTGTGTAGACCAAGAAATTGTTATCCGCCTTTTCTATTTTGACTGCCGCTAGTCAAAATAATAAAAAGGCGGAGAAGAATTTCTTCGTCTAGGTGTTTGTGTTGTATGCATCATTCCTCGAAATATGGGAGTACCAAAATTTCCTGTTCCCATGCTTGACAATTTAACATACACCTATCTTTGCTTGTCGAATTCCATTGTTAGGCAATGTCCTTATATCACCCGATGTTAATTTGGTGTGTCATTTTGTCTAAATCGATATTTATTTACCTAAATGTGTTGCATTTTCGGTCCACACTCATCCTGACTTTTCGTGTCATGCGGTCTGCTTCGGTGACATTCAATCATTGTAAGACTTAATACATGCATCGAACTTTTGCTCTGAACAAACGTATGTAAACACGGTATCTGAAGCATAAGAAGAACAATTTTTTGTAATACCATCTGAGATATAATGTTATGATTACATTAAAATTTACAATTAAATTTTACTCTTTCGATACTCCTTTTGTCTTACAGTTCACATAACAATTTATTTATTTATTGTTTTATTATTTATTTATTATTCATTATTATTTATTTATTTATTAAAATTGTCTAGTTTCTTAGTAATGGTTTTAAGGGTTTCGTTAGAGCGCAAGCGCAGATGCATACTAATAAAAGAATTTACTTATTTACAAAAATAGAAAACGTAGTGTTAAAGTGTTTAGTGATATAGAATCAGGACCGGAAGAATGGTTGCTCGGTCCTCAATGTGTACCTGGCAAAGATGATTGTTTGATTCTTGAAGTGTGCCTGGCAAAGATGGTTGTTTGATCCTTGGTGTGATTCTGACACAGCATTTTACAGCAAATGACATTCGAGACCTTATTGATGGAAACTGGAAGTGTTGAAACTATCTTGCTCTGATTTATAGCGAAATAAAACTTATATAATTTTTTATCCATCATAAATTATGCATTTTATCCATTTTATAGTATATGCTATCCAGGATATTATTTTGAAGAAAATAAAATTAGTAACTATCTGGAGATAGAATAAAATAAAATATTTCAGATCGAAAGAAGCTCACACGAAAACGCGAAAATTATATGGCGAATATCTTAAAGTAGATGAATTTGCTATGTGTATGATACTTATTGTGTAAGCTGCAATTTTAAAGCTGTAATTGAAATGGGGCGTTTAAGCTTACACCACTAATGTTGCTGTGAAAGATGTCGTGCTGACATTACAGAGTCTGTTGAAATAAAGTGGAAGTGATGAAACTTAAGCCTACAATTTACTAACTACATTACAGGGAGTGAAGCTTTGAGTGGGATGCCAACACCCGGCAATATAGTTATCAGATAGGTTCTGTAAAAATAAAACACTCAACAAACGAGAAAAATAGTTAGTGCACATGAGATATTACAGTAAATTTCTGACAGAAAACATGCGCGCTTCTGAAAATCGTAGGATGGTTCACAATCGAACCTTAGGAACACATATGTTATCACATTCATATTTGCTAATAAATAACTAAACCATGATACATTTTAAACTTTATTTACTCCGAATGTTTTTCCGAAAGTTGAATTTGACCAGAGTATGTTTCACAATTTTCCATTTTAGTCACTCCATTGACATATGGGACACGTTTCCATTTTAGTCACTCCTTTAACATATTGGACACGTTTCCATTTTAGTCACTCCATTGACATATGGGACACTTTTCCATTTTAGCCACTCCATTCACACGTGGGACACGTTTCAAATGTGTACATAAAGGCTCATAAATATAATTGTATTTTGTAAAATTTACACTTAACCTTATTAAGAACAATTTGAAAACTATTTTGTCATGAATACTTAAAAGACGCTGTTGATATCATGCAAATCGTAGCAAAAATCCTCGTAAATTTCCGGGAAAATACCGCAGTAATCCGGTATACCAATGATGATGTGTACCACTGATGCTGAGACAAGTAATCAAGGTGTGGAGACCAATAATCGAGGTATGGAGATTAAAAATCTAGGAAAGGATACGAATAATAAAGGTATGGAAACGAATAATCAAGGTATAGAAACGAATAATCAAGCTATGCAAAGCGAACAGTCAACGTATGGAAACCAACAGTCAAGGTATGGAGATGAATAATCAAGGTATGGAAATGAAAGATCAATATATGGGATGAATAAAGAAAATAAATAACCAAGACAATGAATAATAAACATATGATGGGATATGAGAACTAACGAGGTACATATAACTAATTAAGACAAGAAGAAGCATAATCAAGAGATAGGTATGGCTAATTAAGACTTGGAGAGGAATAATCAAGAGATAGGTATGGTTATTTAGGACGTGGAGAGGAATAATCAAGAGATAGGTATGGTTCATTAGGACTTGGAGAGGACTAATCAAGAGATAGGTATGGTTAATTAGGACTTGGAGAGGAATAATCAAGAGATAGGTATGGTTAATTAGGACTTGGAGAGGAATAATCAAGAGATAAGTGTGGCTAATTAGGACTTCGAGAGGAATAATCAAGCGATAGGCATGGCTGATTAGGACGTGGAGAGGAATAATCAAGCGATAGGCATGGCTGATTAGGACGTGGAGAGGAATAATCAAGCGATGGGTATGGCTGATTAGGACGTGGAGAGGAATAATCAAGCGATAGGTATGGCTGATTATTCCTCTCCACGTCCTAATCAAGCGATGGGTATGGCAGATTAGGACGTGGAGAGGAATAATCAAGCGATGGGTATGGCTGATTAGGACGTGGAGAGGAATAATCAAGCGATGGGTATGGCTGATTAGGACGTGGAGAGGAATAATCAAGCGATGGGTATGGCTGATTAGGACGTGGAGAGGAATAATCAAGCGATGGGTATGGCTGATTAGGACGTGGAGAGGAATAATCAAGCGATGGGTATGGCTGATTAGGACGTGGAGAGGAATACTCAAGCGATGGGTATGGCTGATTAGGACGTGGAGAGGAATAATCAAGCGATGGGTATGGCTGATTAGGACGTGGAGAGGAATAATCAAGCGATGGGTATGGCTGATTAGGACGTGGAGAGGAATAATCAAGCCATAGGTATGGCTGATTAGGACGTGGAGAGGAATAATCAAGAGATTAAAGAATGGCAAACAAGTTAGTGAAAACGGCGGGAAACATATGGACGTGTGTGTGTATGTGTGTGAGATTTAGATTTTTAACGTATTTTTAGCGATTGTAGTCATTTTATAGTGATGTATAGTACCACGACTGATACATCCGATACTGGGATGAGAGCCGTTTTGTTGCAATAATAAGAGGTTTCAAGGACTAAAGCCTATGCCAGTAGGACGTTACTCTTACGGAACAAACATACTTAGTGATTGAAAAACAATGCTTAGCTGTAGGATGGGGGTTCGGTAAGTTTCGGGACTCTCTTTTTGGGAGAGATTTTGTTCTCAAAAGAGACCATCGACTATTGCTGTACTTAAACAAAGCAAAGGTCGCTAACACTGCTGCGTTGGTTGCTAACCCTTCAACCCTATCTTTTTCGAGCTGAGTAAGTCAGTGGGGTCGAAAACGCAGGTGCGGATTATTTGAGAAGGATGTAATTAGAAAATCCAGATTACTGTATAACCAGTGTATATATTGTAAAGCAGAACCAGTAGTTATTTGCTTTTATTCTGTGTAAGCTAAAAGCACGAGTACATTTTTCTCTTTGGGGGTGGGAGTGGTATTATCACAGAGAAAGACGAGAAATATTTCGGTTACTCCGTAGAATGGTTCTCGTTGTATATGCGTACAACGTTACCTATGGTGAATAATTTTTTTCTAGTTAAGCAGCTGAACTAGCGTGTATCTATCTCGTCGTAGATCGCTTGCGGCGAGAGACACTAAAAGCACGGTATGCACGGGTATTTCACCTGAATAATACTCACTCTCCTGTGGATTTAAGGAAAGTCTTTTGCTTAACTGATACACTCGTCTTTGGTTCTTGTCAACAAGTGAACGTTCTCCATTCTTGTTCTCTAGCCATGGGGTAAGTGTTACATTTGTAATTTATTTGATATGTGAAGCATATTCAGTTGGTTTTTTTTTTCTGTCGTATTGTGAAATGATGCCTTTACTTGATACGTTGTGAACTTTTAGTTGCAAGCTGTTTTTAAATGTTCAATTTAGCATCATGTATCTATAGATTTTAAATGCGTACCTTTCATTATGGCCAGTTAATATCGTGGATCCATAAAAGGTGCGCGTGACTAATAAAGTGTTCTAAGCCAATTCAGGACAACAGTGCTGTCTGTACGTACGTGTCTGTGAGTATAACAGGCTGTCTGTCTGGTCGTCAATATTGATATGAAAGATGACTGAACCATTAATACCAAACAAAGTCGAAACCGCTAATTTGTAAACTTGTGGGCATGGTGGTGGATTCCTGATACAAGTGGGGCCATACCGAAAAATTCCGAATAAGTGTGGTTTGTCAGTAGACACATTTGCAAGTTTTTACGGACGATTTATGAATCGTACGGCTGTGCAAATGATTTGTTTCTTCCAATTGATTATTTCAGTAGAGTACAATTTTGATCATTCTGGTTACATGCGATTATTTGAATCTTACTTTGATTACATTAGATTTATTTGAATCTTAAATCGATTACTGAAGATTTTTTAAAAACTTATTTTGATTAATCGATTATTGTACATTTTTAATTTTTAGTTTGATTCCAAGAAGTTATCTGAATCTCGGTTTCATTGTAATAAATTGAGATTATTTCAATCTTACTCCCATTACGTGAGATTATATAAATGTTACCGTAATACAATGTATATGAACCATTTTTTGGTTTCATATGTGTGTATGTTTGGATAGAGTAATTGAATGAGATGTATGTTTTAGAGCTTGAAAAATTGCATTCGTAGAATATTTCTTGTAATAATCCAATCCACACAATTCAATCGTTCACATTGTATTGTCATTTGATTCAAGCATCCATTCAGTGTTACAATTAGTATAAGCTGCAGATGAATGATAACAGAGCTGAGGCCGACTTTCATTCACATCGTTTACCTCAATAAATAACAGCAACTCCAACATTAAATTCATTCGATACGAAACCTAAGTATATCTCTTTACAATACTTTCACATTGCACCAACATGGCATGAACATATCCAAGGCATGATATCTTGAGCTGGGAAGCATCAGCTCCATTTGCAAATATATTTCAGTTGATGCCACTTGCGTGTTCATTAGTGGATTATTGTAACTCAATTCGGTCTGGTTCGTCTCAATATCTACTCCACAAACTTCAAAAATGTTGAAATACATTTGCTCTGATGTTTACTGTTAAAACTGAAGCCCAATAACCCTACCCGTCCTCACCCATGTATATACACAAACAAGATACTATTCTCCTTTTCTGACAATCGTAGACTTATTATTTCCACTATGAAAACTAAGTGATCTGGACCACTTTCTATGGGATACAGGACCCAGCAAAGTGGAACAAATTGTCCATTGAAATTAGGACGCAAAGACACATTGATTCCTCTCAAGAGTGCGCTTAAAACTCATTCTTTTCGAATAAATAATAATAATAAAAATAAACTAATAACAGTAAATACCAAAGGATTCAAATAAAATGTTACGGGTAATATCTAATGTTGTAAAGCACTTAGATCTTCTAGAGATTATGTGATATACAAAGTCTTCATTATTATTATTAGTGTAGATATGAACCGAATAGAACAGTTAGCAATTTCTATTAAAAATTGAAAACTCCTAAAACGGGGAACGAAGCCCAGTCTCCAGAGAGCGTGCTTTCGTAATGTCGAACATCCTAATGAGTTGTTACATATTTCTTTGTAGTTCCAAAAATATTATATCATGTTTAGCATATATTCTCTCTATTTCTCAACCCTCTTTGCTATCCGGTGCAACACATTTCTTTTACCTATGATTATATCGGCCTGACCTATATAATTTAAGAGCTGTTTGTGTTGGCCTTAGACTGAGATCTAGTATTAATTGTCAAACAATTTTGTGTACCAGTCAAGATTTAAACGTGACCAGGAAGAAATACCAGCGTGATCAATTTAAGGTTTATGTGAGAGTAAATAAAAAGTTATAAATCAATATGAATTATAAAAAGAGAGATGACTTCATAATGGCGACTGCTATAACACGTACTGAAGACGAACCAACTTGTCCTATTTGTATTGGATTATTCAACGTACCAAGACAGCTACCGTGTGCCCACACATTCTGTCAAAGTTGTCTACAGTCCTACATCACAAGCAAGGCTATAGAACATGAGAAAAAGAGATGCATCGAGTGTCCGGTATGTAGAAAAACAGCAGGTCATTTTAAAGAGATTAAACCAACAAGTGAATGGGCGTCGCTCTTTCCAGTCGACACTGTGATACAATCCATGTTACCGACGAAATCGAAAGTAGATCGTTTATGTGATTCTTGTTCCTTTGACGGTCTCTATGTCACAGCTACGGCGTTCTGTGTAGTATGCGAGGAAGCAATGTGTGAGATCTGCCTAACTGTTCACAGGAAACAGAAAATCTCCAGAGCTCACTCAATTCTTACAATGGAAGAGTTACTGAACAATCCACAAAATGTGATGAAATTTGCTGAAGGTTTTACATGTTTTGATCACGACAATGAAGATCTAAAATTTTACTGCAATAATCACAAGATTGCCTGTTGTGGAATTTGTTACTTTGAAAAACATAAAACTTGTTCTGATGTGAGAAAGTTGAAGGAGGAACTCCCTGCTCTGTTATCTGAAACCAAATCAAGTGAAATCATTGAAGAGTTGAAAAAACTGGAAATGCACTTAGAAAGGTTTATCGATGTAAAAGAGTCTAATATGAAGGATCTAGAGTCCCAAGTTAATGGACTTGCTGATCAAATCAGAGAGATGAGAAAGAAAATCAACACAGCTTTTGACGAATTAGAGATGAAAGTGAAGATGGAGGGAAGGAGAATTCACAAAGAAGTTGCTATTAGGACACAAGAAGAGAACCATCAATGTTTGTCACTGATTCATGCCATAAGAAATTCTCAACTTCTGTGTGAAACGGTCCAGAAATATGGAATGGATATACAAAAATTTCTGACTGCAGAAAAAATAAAGTCACAACTACCTTTATATTACTCTCAAGTCAGAGAAAAGTATGAGAGGACAGATACACCAACAGTACAGGTGAAATTCACCCCACTATTAGAATCTATTCTATCACTTTCATCATCTGATATTGGAAAACTTGTGACCAAGATTGTCCCACCCTATACTATACCTGGTCTGAGGAAACCAACAAAGGAATGCCAGGTTAAGAAAGTTGAAACATTTAATGTAAATATCAGTGGATGTACACCACCAGATTATACTGGTGTTACTAGTCTCCCTAGAGACAGGGTGATGCTTGTTGATTATTGCAATAGTCAGTGCATTCTTCTTAACAACTCACACCAAGTAGTTACGACATACAACCTCACAGGAAATCCTTATGACATTTGTGTGGTGGATAATGAGGAAGTGGCTGTATCTGTGCATAATCCAAAAAATATTCAGATTCTATCAGTCAGGGATGATGTCATCAGTCCAGTCAGAACAATAACAACTAAATATAAGTGCTGTGGAATTGCAACAGCTGGAAAGGGAGAGATGGTTGTGGTTGGATACTGTGGTAATTACAAGTCTTGCTGGAGTCTGATCAGAGATGGGAGAGAGGTCAATTATTCAGATCAGTATGACTCATCATCTGGATTAATAAGCTATATAGCACTGAATAATTCTAAAACACTAGTCTATGTTAGTGCTAAAAATTCCCTTCTATGTTTCAATATGGAAGGCAAGAAGCAGTATACCTACAGTCGTGACAACCTCAAAAGTCCTTCAGGAGTAGCTGTGGACAGGGATGACAACATCTATGTTCTTGGATTTAATTCTCATAACATTCATCAGTTATCACCAAAAGGGTGCATAATACAGGTCATAACTACAGGAGTCCCACAGTATCCAAGGGCAATCAGTTTTGACAACAGTAGAGATACTTTTATCATTATAAACAGTTCTGAATATCAAAAGTTACACATTTACCAACTGGAATAAGACTTAAAAACTGAAAATCTAATCATCATAGATCATATGATCATTTTCCTAAATAGTTGAGATTTCTTTGAAGCTACACATTATTGACTCTCAATTGATAGACACTCTGAAACTTCTTCCCCTTTGGATATATTATATCCTTTTTTACCAGCAATATTAGATAACTATATAAAGGAAATAGAGGAGAATTGTATTTTCAGATTATACTCTGAAATAAATACCTAAATTGAGAATATTTTTGTAACCAAATAAAATGAAACACCATATAATAATGTTTGGTTATTCATGGTTGTAAACAATTACCAAATCAATATTATTTCGTGCATCTATAAGGTAAATAAGGAATATTTTATTAAAATTAAAATATTTTAAAAGACCATCTCCTTCATAGAGTTATCAAATTCTTTTCACATATTTTAATTTTCTCTCTTGTTTCAAGTAGATCAGTAATTATTCATTTTTTGAAATTTTCTTCCTTTGGTAAATTTATTTTATATTTTGATTGCTACAACAGTTTGTGAACTAAAATAGACTTGTCAAGAAACATTTTCTAGATGTCCTCAAAAAACATGATGACTCCATCTAAATCTTTCATAATACACTATTGTGCTGAGATCTACATGACAATGCTGGATTAGCTAATGTCTGAGGCCTGTCTAACCTTATATGGCCCATAAAAGTTTGAGTAAAATACTGAATGGCTCTACATATAGGATGTATCTAATTTTATAGGTGGAGATCCTCTATTCCTTGTAACTACTTGTGAACAAGTGGATGGCCCTATATTGAAGACCTTTCAAAGTCTTGTAAGGGTCTCACTTCTTCTGAGAACTGGTTGTCTAAGTAAGTTGGCTCTATGCCTGAATCCTGTGTAAATCTTGTATGAACCTTCCAGTTAATGATACGGGTCAAAACTATCATGAGCCATATCTTGTATGGACCTTTCTTCCAATGAAACATATTAGTAAGAAAAAATGGCCTTATGCCTGAATCCTGTGTAAATCTTGTATGGACCTTCCAGTTAATGATACGGGTCAAAACTATCATGAGCCATATCTTGTATGGACATTTCTTCCAATGAAACATATTAGTAAGAAAAAATGGCCTTATGCCTGAATCCTGTTTAGATCTTGCAAGGACTTTCGTCTAATGAAACATACAAATCAAATCTGGATTGCTCTGAGGCATGCCAGCAACTTGTATGGGTCTCTCTTCCAGAATAAAATGTCTGAGGCCTAGCTAAGTGTAATATGGTTCCCTCGTTATTCTGAGAATTACTTGTAAACATTGGATGGCCTTATGCCCAGTGCCTCTCTTAATCTCTCCCACTGATAACTTGTTATCAAAATGGACAATCTATGCCTTCTATTACCAATCCATTTCTACTATTTTTTCCCCTCCTAATGGTACAACTAGGATTGCCATTCCTACTATTACTTACTGAACTTTGCAAAAAATAATAAAAGGAAAACAATTAAAATATTTTTAAACATTAAATTCCAGAATCAAATTGGGTCACATTCTATTACCTTTGCCTCAATTGGACATTCTTTATTTTCCTTGTTGTGTTTGAAGTAATATCAATAATTGTCTTGTTCATGCTTTCTTTTATAATTTAGTGGAGGAAGTTAATAAAGAAAATAAAATGTCATATTTAGATGGCTGCACTGATTGATGGTTCATGTATTGCATAAATATTTGACATTGTTTTGTAACATTACAACAGTAACAATTGCAGGGGTTTTATATATATGTGTGTGTGTGTGCTTGTGTGCCATTCAAAATCAATCATACATACATACATATAGATATATAGTCCATAGTTTAGTCTCAAAACTGTTTGCTTTTTATATGTAAAGTTTGGTTATTCATGGTTGTAAACGATTACCAAATCAATATTATTTCATGCATCTATAAGGTAAATAAGGAACATGCTCTTACTCAAAAAATAGTATAAAAAAGGTTTTTATTATTTAGAAGATTGGTGGAAAATCAAACAAAAAATGAATGCACCAATTTGCATTATATTACATGGAATAATTACAATTTGTCTTCATAATTTGTTACATGCATTTATCTTATAATTTGAAATATACCTAATCTGTAAGTACAATTTACAAACCTTTTTTGGCATATAACATTGAATTTTGAAATGAAGCTTTTGTGTTGTCTTATTGTTATTGCATGACATCTATTTTTAGATTATTAATATGAGAAAATAAATATTCTGTTTTAATCTACATATTTCTATTGTATCATCTACATATTGTAGCACCTCTTACGTTATTTCAAAAAGACCAAAAGTTCAGGAATAAAAATGCTTTTTGTAAACAATGAAGGTAAGATATAACATGCTTTTCAATATCACAAATTGACTTTAACATAAACACAGTAGCGGTCACAACACTATCAACTTTCGAGAATATATAGCAGACTTGGTTATCTAAATGTCAAAAGACAACATTATAATATGCAATATTTAGGTTAAATTAATTGTATCCTTTAATTCATGTGTATATGCCTAATTTATTAGATTGGCTGTGATATGTTCTGACATAGTAGCATGATCTCTATAAAAAATACTAATTCTAGTTCTAATGTACTTGAGCAGTGTGGTGGGAGATAGCAGTGGCTTTATAGAGTATTACACTATATAATTATAAGGCATTTACATTTGATACCAATCATGTAATAAATCTACTATTTCTTATAACAATTTGATACAGGTTTTGGATTTTAAAGTACCGAAGTTAATATGGGTTATGAAAATTACTAAGTGATAGTTTCAGAATACAAGGCAGAAATTCTTTTGTACTTAGACTGGCAAAGTAAGAATATCTGACAGATATCTTCCAGTGCACTGTCTGCAGTCATATTTATAGACTCCTTGTCACGTCACATGACCTTAGTTGGCCATTATTGTATTACATCAGTGACCTGCCTCATATTTTTTCTGAAGTTTCATATTTTTACATTTTCATTATTTGTATTACTATTGAAAAACGAAATGTAGTTCTTAATAGCGCCAAGTATTTTGATTTGTTGAGTTAGGTATTACAATATCATCACATGTTAAATATTAAATTCCTTGATGAACATGCATATTCAATACACATCATTTGTTGGATCTATGTATCTGACAGCCTGTATACTGGTAGCACTCTTCCATTTCTTCTCAAC
Organism: Unio delphinus; assembly: GCA_029339505.1. Classification (NCBI taxonomy): domain Eukaryota; kingdom Metazoa; phylum Mollusca; class Bivalvia; order Unionida; family Unionidae; genus Unio; species Unio delphinus. The sequence goes on along the minus strand of JAQISU010000085.1, from coordinate 1,168,611 downwards.
CTATTGATATAACATCTTCCCCTCTAATGGTACTGCTCCTACTATTACTGCTTTTTCGTCCCTTATAAATGGCACAACTAGGATTACCATTCCATTTCTACTATTTCGTCCCTGCTAACGGTACTACATGGATTACCACTCCTACTATTACTATCTGAACTTTGCAGAAAATAATAAAAGCAAAAAGATTAAAATATTTTAAAAGACCATCTCCTTCATAAAGTTATCAAATTCTTTTCATATTTTTTAATTTTCTCTCTTGTTTCAAGTAGATTAGTAATGATTCATTTTTGAAATTTTCTTCCTTTGGTAAATTTATTTTATATTTTGATTGCTACAACAGTTTGTGTACTTTTTCAAATGAAACTTCTTTCTTCATGCTGATCAACAAATATGTTGCACGTGTTGTTGTGTCATTTCTTTTATCACAAATTGATGAAGTATGTAAATGAGGAATTAAAAATTTGAATGTTTATATTGTTTGTATTTACAATCACAACTTTCTAAATATGAAATATTACCTGTTGAGCATTCAATTTTTTTTTTACAACACTATACATACATAATGGATCTATTTATCTGACAGCAGTAGCACCCCTCCATTTCTCAACCAATTTATATCTCTATCCCTATAATGGTACCATTAGGATTACTGCTCCTACAATTAATACCATTTCTACCCTTCTAATGGTACTGCTAGGATTACTGCTCCTACAATTAATACCATTTCTTCCTTTCTAATGGTACTGCTAGGATTACTGCTCCTCCAATTAATACCATTTCTTCTATTCTAATAGTACAGTTCAGCAGTTACAATGGCAAATAACTGCCAAACAAAATATCAGCACTTCCAGATATATCTCTGGTAAAAAGACATCAAGTTTATAGATTAAGTTGCTGTGATTCCTTCCAATATGTTTAATATGTTGGATGGCTTGGATTGCATATTGCTAGGCATTCGCACACCTTTGGAAAACTAATTGTTTGTCCTCAACTTCTAATTCAGTCTATCGCTTTCTCAATCGAGTATAAGGTTGGTTTTAGCGACAACTAGATGCAACTAGGAGCAGCTGGTAGGGCAAAAATATAAAACCAATGCAATGAAATTCTTAATTAATTATACCCAATCAACAATTAATTTCTAAATAAGAAAAATCTAAATCACACACACAAACACACATCAAACAATGGTATAATTAATGTAATTCTAGGCAAACAAAAAGCATGCAAAGTTAGAGACATAAATATCCCTATGAGATTGGTTTCTACAAGGCGGATTAAGTTGGGCAGATGAAGCTGTAAACAAAAGCTACCTGACTGTGAGTACAGGTCCTGTTGAACACACTGAATCCCAACTCTTAAATTAGTCCCTCTTGTTAGAATTGTTTGTCAAATTAGATCAAACAATGATTAAGGCCCATCTTAGAAGTGTGATAAAATATTTCACATGCTAACTACAACCCTGTTTTCATCCGGTATTTGTTAGCTTTGATGTAAAATAACAACACAATTGAATACTAATTGAACAGCAATTTGAGAAAATAATTGTTTTATTCAATTTTAAATTTCTCAATCAAGTATAAGGTTGGTTTTAGCGACAACTAGATGCAAGAAGTAAGAACGCATTATTAAATGAGTGCAAGGCCACATTACAACTTTAATAACAATGCAATATTATGAAATATTCTAGATGCAGCTTGTATCAGTCTACCTCAGAAAAGCAATAACCTCTCGAATGTGGGGCATTTAGTGAGTGAGACCTTGCTAAGAGCTGTTTGGGGCTTGGTACTTGATGCTGTTAGAATTGGATAATATTTCTTAACATTGCACTAGTCTATTAGTATTTGATTGCTAAGTGAATTATCTCAATTAGAAGGTCCCAAGAACAGTCTAAAATTTCAAGACATTAAAATAATAGAAGTTAGAAATTCTTTTTTTTAATCAGATGCCAATATTATGTTAGTGAAAACATGATCAGCTGAAGCAGCATTTATAATAAAATGGACACCAAGGAAATAGACTTACTGAAGTTACACGATGACCAAGAAGCACTACTAACCGTGTATGGTGTTTGGATTGAAGAATACAGTTTTTCAACAACTAGCCTTAGGCTTGTTCAGTGTAATAATGGGGCTGGAGTCCAAACAGAGGTGTTGGAGCAGCTGGGAGGGCATACTAACAACTTTGTTCCTCTGGTCCATCACTATATTCATGCCACAGGGTTTAACTATGGACAGCTGCGACCACCCTGATAAATTGAATTGCCATGCAAAAGCAAAAGCACCAGGTTGCATCCAGTGATTGCATATACAGTGATGAAGTAGAATGCACTGATAAAACCAATGCAATGAAATTCTTAATTAATTAAACCCAATCAACATTTACTTGATTTCTAAATAATAAACATATTGATAATCACCAAAACACATTCATCATGTAACTGTTCCTGGTCAATAAATAGAATAGATAAAAGAAAAATATAAATCACACACACAAACACACATCAAACAATGGTGTAATCAGTGTAATTTTAGGCAAACAAAAAGCATGCAAACTATCAGTTAGAGACATAAATATTCCATATGAGAGTCCTTTCTATAAGGCAGATGAAGCTGTAAACAAAAGCTACCTGACTGTTAGTACATGTACTGTACACAGTGAAACCCAACTCTTAAATTTGTCTCTCTTGTTAGAATTGTTTGTCAAATTAGATCAAGTGTGATAAAATATTTCACATGCTAACTACAACACTACTGCTTTCATCAGGCATTTGTTAGCTTTGATGTAAAATAACAAAACAACTGAATACTAATTGAACAGCAATTTGAGAAAATAATTGTTTTATTCAATTTGAAGTACAAAAATAACAAAACCAAAATTCATCAACTTTGATACTATATTCATGTTGAATGAACTGTTTTCCATTGCTTTTCACAAGCGATGCTGGACCTTAAAAAAAAAAAAGATAAAAGATTGTAACAAATCTCCAACAGTGTATTATATCATTTACTGCTACAAGCTCTGACCTTTAACTAAGGTCTGTTCCAGTAAAAAAATACTTGGGACCCAGGGAAAGTAGTTTGTAACATTCAATCTCCATCAGTGTATTATATCATTTACTGCTATAAACTCTGGCCTTCAACTAAGGTATGTTCCAGTAAAACATACCCAGGGAAAGTAGTTTGAATCTGGGGGTACTCACCCACAGATACAATTTCCTTTTCATTTGAATATGAAATCTGCAGTCAGTGTCCTGACATATTACTATAGATACTATGTCAATGTTGATCTATATCTGATGATCATTAGATATCAGCAGATCTGAGTCTGTTATATGTTGTTCAGCAATATTAATCAAGTTCATTATTTCCTTTGTCTATCTAGATATGTTGAATAATAACAGTTTAGGAGAAAATGTATATTTAAATAAATACATGTACAGTCATATCAAATATATTGCCATGTTTAATAACAGTAATCAAATTTGATTGTGATCTGCATATCAGTAATTTTTATAACTGAGAAAAGTTATCAAACTAGGCCACTTAAATATGGTCAAAATTAATAAATACCTTATTAATTTGTTTTTAAAATTCTATTACTTGTAGCTTCAGCCATGTTTGCTGGCAGGTTGGTATTTTCATTTTCTTCATTTCTCATTTTGTAGCAATTGATACCATATCTGATGGCAGATCAATGTAACTTGTATACAAGATGCAACAAATTTTGATGTAGTATCAGTGCTCTGGCTTAGAGGATATAAACGCTAGCTTTCTACAGGCATTTTATTTTGCCCATCAACTGAAAGTTTATCTAAGCTAGTATATTTTATTCTCAAATTTTGTCAATATGTTTCTGTTTAATGGTGGTTATTTTAGTCTTAATAATGTCGATATTTGATGGGGGAACTGGTATAATTTAATTAAAATGGAAACACCTGATCAGGAGGCTTCCTTCAAATTTGGTCAAATTATATCAAGTGATAATCCATTTAGCTGAGGTTTATTGTTGATATCACATGATTATTGAACCTTGGATGTTGTGGACATGTAGCATGCAAGATACAAATCATGTGACTAGCAATCCAAATGGCAAGTACTGTCAAATTTCATAAATGCTACAGTTCTGTCTCATCTAATGATCTACCAGCAGATTAAAACAGAATGATTCTAATACTTCCGATTTGTGAAAAAATAAATAATACTACTTCTATCTATTTAATGCATGAATGACTCGAAGGTTTGCTAGTCAACAGCTACCTAATGTCACAACAATAAGTGGTGGCAGATAAGAGCAATTGGTTCTGACCCCATACCCCAACATAAGAACTTAAACAAAAAAATGATATAGGAAAGGTCAGAGCAAACTTGGATTAATCTGATTTGACAAGCAGTATAACGGTTTTATATGGCATTAATTTAACAAGGCAATATCACTAAATTTTCCCTACTGGGGGGTATTTTATCCAATGATCTTGATCATGTAAATGCTTGAAATCAATCATACTTAGAAAACAGTACTGTAGATAAGAAAACAATTGATATTATTCATATCTAATGCAATCAAATAAACATACTTCAAATATACGCAGCAAAAAAAAGTAGTTTTTCTTTAATATAAATGGCAAAATTGCGAGTCAGTTACTCGCTGATAAATTGCCTGATTAGTAATGTCAGCAAGTTATATTCCATTCAAATATAAATATATTGCTATTTCATAAAACCTTTGGTAAATATATAGTATAAATGACTCTAAATTTATAATTATTTTATGTTTTAGTTTGATTTCTAAAAAAATCATTTTACATTAAATGGCATACATAATGAGCATGTGAAATTAGACACTGAAAGTGTAAAGCTATTGAGCTTTATTTTCATTTTGAGTGGGCAATAAAGTTTATCTACACAGAAAGAACCTTCTCTAAAGGTAATCAGGGAAAATTAGTGATTATCTACAAAGTTGCCAAACATACCATGCCTAATTTCAAACAAATATTACTATCTTCCAAATTTGTGTATTTAAAAACTTCACCCCCAAAAAGTACTTAGTCCCATTTGTTAATATAAACTGTCCCCTAAGGGTAACTCTACAGATATTATAAACTTCTGAGAAAGTTGTGGGTGCAAAATGAAGTTGTTTACATTTGAAAAATGTACAATGGAGAGAATGTTGGCATACCTGTTAATTGCATTGGATATTGTATTTGTGGAGATTGTAAATGATCAAAGCAAACAGCAAACAAAAATGACTGCTCCCAGACTCAGTCTGAATTAATGTAAAGTACACTTATTTTTAACAGGTATTATAAAAAGGATAATGAATTTTTCCAGAAAGTGCAATGAATGAATTACCAAATATATCAAATGTAAAGTTATTAGTTCTATTTAATAGTTTTCCTCTTAAGTCCAGTAAGTGAAAATGACCAAACGAAGCTAGCAGTTTTTTGAGAGGTACACATTTGAAGTAAGATCAAGCTGTATACTATATAACCTATATTACCCCCATCAATCATATACCAAAATAAAGTTTATTAAAGGTTATTTGAATAATACTTATGACACACTAGGTCCTTTATAAATAGCCAGTATAACCAGTGAGGACGCTAGGGAAAATAATTGAGTTCACAGTAAGTTACTTTAAATGCATAGGAATTTCAAAGCTGTTTCCACATTATGGGTTAGAAGGACCCATATCACAGATATTTAGCAAGGCAATAAGCAGCACTTCAGTCAGGTAAGCATGTTTTACTTTCTGATTAGGTACAAGTTAAGACATTTGTTGATAAAAGTCTCTGATGAGACAAATATGAACTTAATAATAGTAAATAAGCTATATATTTTCCAGGTGTAACAGAGTACTCTGTAATCTATATCGTGTCGACTTGTAGCCATCCATAATGGCGCAAAAAAAATAACTCTGAATCCTGGTAAATTTTCTCCAACAACTGTCAGTGTCCTCCTAAATAATACATGTTAAGAAGACTGAAATTTATATCAATAGTTTGTTAAGCAAATGGAGACAATTCTGCAATATAGCATGATAACCTTTTAATTTCCAACTGAATTTTATGAGTTTAGGTAATTTTTAGGATTTCTGAAGGTTTAACTTTTTTTGTTGAGGTTTAATACAGATTAGTTCAATGATTATCCCCATGGTGAGCATACCAATTATCACAAATCTAAAGTATACTTTAAGTCTGTTCCTAAATATAATGTAAATAAAGATAAAGCAAAAATAACTAAAATACCAGATATCTTTCATTTGTATAGTTCATGCATGTTCCAGACTTCTAGGCTAACCTAACCAAAAACCAATTTTCACAAGAAAGGCACTTTTGGTGGGGTTATGGTAGTCAATCAATAGTTCTTAAAACATTATTAGGATTTCATTACTTTACGTTCCTTCAGATTTGTAAGATTTTTTGGTATCCTAATGTCAAAATGAAATATCAGAATTTTCAAGAATTTCGAGGTCCTCTTCTAACCATATTTATTCTGATCTCTTTAATTCAGGCTAGAGTCAGTTGCTAAGCTCATGCAGATCCCAATTAAGTCGGTTTATGTGAGATGTCTGTGAAAATCAGAAAATCAAAGGAAACTGAATTTGTCACCAGTCAAATGAAACTTCATCTACCTTCAGATTTTAAATACTCAATAATTGCTGACCCTATTGGAACGGGATTTAACTTTTATATCTTCCCAAAGACAAATATCTTCTCTATAGAGATGGCTTTAATTTACATGAATGAAATGAAGATATTTAACCATACATGTCACATGGGTCCATTTCTGCTGTTATAGCACAATTTATTTTTCCCACCGCCAACCCTCTACCCAATGATAAAAACTACTTTGCTTCTGAGGTTAAAATATTGGCACCTTTGATTTAGTGTCAACATGACTGGAATTAGGAGTATATGCAATATAAGAAATGTTTCCACATTGATTCACATGATGATGCCTTCAAAAACATGATTTTGAAAATTGAATGACATTGACCCCCAGGAAAATGGATGTAATTTGTATATGTTCTCAAAGAGGAAGTTTCTTTAGATATAAAGATGTCTCATTATACCTGTCACATTGGCACAATAGATGACTTCCATTTCTACTGCAAAAACACAACTCTTTTCCCACCATCCACCAAACAAATTGTTTTGACTCTCCACTCTACATTAATGATACAAATTGCCTTGCTTTAAAAACATCACATCTTACCACCCTTGTGTTATATTGTCAGCATGACTGGAATTATGAGTTTTAATCAAAATAAAACGTTTCCACATTGATTTACCTAATACTTTTTCAAATCAATGTCTTCTACCCAAGGAAATATTCTGTTGGCATAGACTGAATGGTCAATGTAGATATACTCTAGTGCCTACATAAGGCAAGGAGAAACCATTGTCTAGTCAGGATACACCTAGCTATTGACAACTGAAGGCAGGCAGCCAATACATACAAACCAATTATAAAGAACACTGAGAAGGAATTACAATGACCAATGTGAACAGCTGGCTACTGCGTAAAGGTGACTGTTGTTAGGAGTTATCAAGACCCCAAAATAAGTAACAGGGATATAAGGTGTTATGGTCTGAGACACCAACACAGGGTTCATACAGGTCTATGTAAAGTGAAAATTCTAGGACAGAACTCAGATTTTCAAGTAACAGAGATTCAATATATAAGCTTAACTGAGTCTAAAATAGGTAAAGTCAAAGAATAAAACAAAAAAAAACATGTACATCAAAGAAAGCATAGCAACTACAAGTCATAAAAAATAACAAGGGCCATAATCCAAACTGACAAGATGTATAACACTGGCACCACAGAATAAAACTAAAAACTGCATCAAGTCATTAGAGGATGAAAGAAAACAAGCAGGTGGGGGAAGAGAAACTTCTTGCATGAAACGCTGTATATTATTTTAGTGCCTTTTGTCAACAATTTAAAGCCAATTTCCACATTCATCACTTTCAAGCCATATTTCTTTAAAGCAGCAAGAACAAAGTTTACAGTAAAAGGTCATGATTGATCAGTTACTGTGTTTTGTTTTCTCTCCATTTCAAAACAATCTGTCTGCCAGTTATATACAGTAAACACTTTATCAAGTAAAAAGAACCCGTTTTCATTTTCAAAATTCAAGTATATTCAAGGACATGAAAAGTTATTAGAAAATCTAAGGATATCCAAGGTGTGTAGAGCTAAATAACTGGGATACAAGGACATGTGATACCAAAATGATTTTGGAGTGGACTGATGCCATAAAGCACAGCAACAAAATTAGGTTATTAGTCCCAAGGCAATTAGTGAAAAAGCTGTAAGGATAACTTCATGATAACTGGTAAGATGGTAAGATCTAAATCTTTTGGTCATGAATCAATTAAGGACATTGTACATGTGGTATGTAAATCAATGGGCCGCTCCAACTCTTGCCTTCATTACTCAGGCTATGATTGTATTTTGGTTGTTTCAAGACCTTTGTCATGAGAGTGTTGCATTGGAAATATATATACCAACCTGTTGCTTTAACAACAGCGCCATTGTTTAGTCACATTTCAAGTACTTCTTTTGCTCCACCTAACCTGCCAGCCTGGATTAGGTCCTGGGTACAAGACAGTGCTAAGATCTAGAAAGAGGACACCTGGAATAAAAATAAAGAATTATGTATTTTTTCTATCATTTTTTTTTTTAAATTTAATGTTCAGCATCACATGTAAGCTATTTTATGTAATGGCAACTGGAATACATTAGATTGCTCAGGACACAACACACAGACTTATCCAATGCTATTAAAACCCACACCCTTAGAGTCATGAATCTTTAAAGCATTTGTGGTTTATCCAATGCTATCAAATCCCACACCCTTAGAGCATTCATTACTTATCCAGATTTTAGACTTTTTGGCATCAAACTGAAAACAGACATGTCTAAACTGCACACAGGTGAACCTGTGCAAAAAGTAGAATCAGGTGGGCATTTGGATTAAGGAGTGGTCTCCATACAAAGATGATGGGTCCTTGATGCCCAAAATAATCCAACTTTCCTTCTGCTCATCCACGAGCAATATAACCAATGCATTAGGCTAGTGGATAATTGTTTGGAATTTGATGTATTATGATGCATTCAAAAATAGCCTCCAAAGTGTTTTTCCTAGTTGTATCTCATGCGAAAACAGCAAAATCCTCATGGAGATAATGTGTTAACACATTTATCTGAGTTAAGAGTTATTTCTTGATACGGATAGCAGTGTTGAAAGCAGGCAATGATTTCAGTACCAAGGTCTAATTACCCTTGGATGAAAGCCTGTTCTTATCAATGAAGGAGGGAAACCTTGAAACTGATCCATCTTGTAAGAACTGTTTGTAAATTCTCATATAAAAGTCAGAAGAGGGAATTAGAATTTTAGCATTGAACATGGAATGCTTTCTTGCTTGAGCAATTCTTTTCATGACTGACTCAGTGAAATGTGTTGGTCAGTAGAGAACAATAGTCATACAAAAACAGATTAAGCTCTGAAACAATAAAGATTAATGCTTATAGAACATGAAGAAATTATCTTTTAAATATTTTAATTTTACTAAGAGTTTTACAGTGGAGCAGGAAGAAAGACTGATACATAAGTGTTATGCAACTACTGAACTGTAGCAGTTTCCTTTTCTGCTAACTTTTGTTAGATGGAAGGAAATCTCACCTCATGATAAAATCCAGGGTGAAGATCTCCAGTCATTTCCACATGACCTTCTTAAAACAGCTATATGCCCATGAAAACTAAATTCTGGATAACTGTTGTTGTTCCATGCCAAACCTCTGGTGGATGAAGCACATCAGGGCTGACTCCTCCATGACCCTGAGGTCACATATTAAAGTTAATTCCAGGTCTTCAGCCACTGCATATCTTTACAAAGCCATGTTGATTGACTAGGATGGCAGCAGCCAAGAAGAATCTGAAATCAAAGAATGGTTACTTTTACTTAAATAAATGCTTATGTATTCATAATTAATTTGCTCACTGAAGTCATTCATCATTAAACATTGTATTTGTATCATCATGAAAAGTGTTCCGTTGTGAATCTGAAAAATCCCACCCGGTTATCTTGTTACTGCAATCATCCAAGGATACGCCATTTTCTTGTACATGAAATGGAAGGTTTTCCAATACAGTCAGATAGCAAGTAATATAAAAAAATCCATGGACCCCATAAAGTAGACAGTAACTGATAATCCCAACTTATTAAAAAATATTTTATTACTGTTAACTCCGGATGGATGGATGGATGCAAGTACTTTCTTATGCTTTAAACAGAAAATTAAATGCAGTAAATATCCGTTAGTGTCTAATAATTGTACTGAACACGGAGCAGAATCTGTGTTTTTAAAGTTACTGGGTCCAGCAACAGTTGTAAATATTTGAAGTGTGATGATGTCATCAACCGTTATTTACTATATCCGAACTACGCATTTCTGTTCTGGAAATTTAAATAAAATTATAAAATGATACAATCTGAAATAAAAAGCAAGATAAAGAAATTACTTTCATCATATTATTCAGCATATTTACTGCAAGGTAGAAACTGGTAGAATGGGCTACTTCCTTCAGATCAATTTTGACAGTGTCGGATAATCCGGGTTAGCTCTGACCACAGGAGTCTGACGTTTTATCAATAAAGTACGGCGAAATGTCTGACAACATGAATTACCCTTATCAATAATATGAATAAACACAAGGAATGCAAGCGTGACCACAACCCTTTGCTCGATTAGACTTTTTCTCATTAGTCTCTTCTCGCTTGAGAATCGCAGACTGAAAAACTACACATATGCATTCAAAAGGCAGTGACGCACCAACGCATAACTCTTAAATGACCATGTCCTGAATCCAATCGGCGAATTAACCTTTTATTTTCACCATTACGGTCACAATCCCTAGCTAGAAAAAAAATTATCTGACAGAAGTAGCCCATTCTACCAGTCTCTTTTTGGGTTATTTTTGCAGACCAACACCTTTGATTGGTTGCGTTTACATGTAAGACTTTAGGCCTGCATTTAAATCATTTTTATCATCTAAATATAAAGGTTCAAACTGTTACTTCCCCCTCTTTACGGAGATCCTTTAATTACTGACTAAACAGATGTGAAATTTGCAATGAATACCTCAATTTTTTTTTAACAAAAACATTGGGTCACATGAAACTTGTAGATAACACTACCATCCACCCAAGCACACAAGCTATTCATGAAGAAAGGCAACTCTCAAACTGAAACCTGTAGAGCCAGAAAAGCTTCAGCAAATTATTAAAAGCCTTGATACAAAGAAATCTACAGGTGTTGACAACATACCACCTAAATTGCTTAAAATATGTGTAGCAGGATAATATATTTTTGAATATTATATATTCATGTTTTAATTAGGCCGAGATAGATATTTCTAAAAAAAATTATGTAATGTTTATTACTAGGTGAAACCAAAGTTACCATTTGCAATTATTGTGTTGTTCTTACTTTGCACAGATTTAGTCATTGAGGCAACCTTGAATCTGTTAAAGCTTTCCTTTCTTTTGCATTCACTGTATGCTTGGAATTTTTTAAACTCCTTTCCAGATCATTTCAAATAATGCACAAATAACCCAATATCAAAACATTTGTTCCTATGGATAAGGGCAATAAGAGACCAGTTTACCTCACATCTCCATAACTTCTGATAACATGATAAAACAAAGGAGAACAGCTTTTAATCCAGTGAACAATTCAACAAATATTTCTGCAAACACAAATGGCATTAAGTTGAAGCTTCTCTGAAAAATGCTTATGGACATGCTTTTATGGTAGATTGGGCAAATTGCATTTATTAGGAATGCACTTAAACCAAACTAAAACACAAATTTCACTTGATGAAAAACTTAGTCCTTTCACTATTTTTTGAAAAATCTATTTTCATCCAGTTTGATAAATTACTTAGTGTAAGGTGGTACTTGGTAACTAAGAGCCTAATTCCACATAGTTTTACCTCCTCAATTCTTATTTTATTGTTAATGTCCCATTTCGTATACTTTCCTCTTACTGGTGACTTTGCAGTACCAGAAAACTGGCTTACATCTCTCATATCTTTGCATGTAGTCCAGCTTGAATACTGCAGAATCAGGGAAATTTTTCAGCAACAATGGGCACCTTTTTAAAAGTATCTTTTAGTATGATGGCATTACCTGCTGTATCAAAATTTGATATGTGCAGTTCAGCATCATCTTTTACATTCGCGATCACTTAACTGCAGTAACAGACAGGTGATAGGCTTGACCTTTGTCTTTTCTGGGCCATTCAGCTCCAATAGTCTTCATTTTGTTTGGTGGTTCAATGTACAGTGGGACCCCGCTATAACCCGCCCCGCTATAACCCGAATTCGGATATAACCCAGTCGTGGCATGGCTCCTGAAATTTCGGGTAATTTATTACAGGTATTTTTCTCAAAGACCAAAAAAAAAAATAAAAAAAATTTTTTTTTTTTAAGTATGAAAAAAAAAATATGTCAAGAGTTTAATTATCATTCTCATATTCGTCAAAACAGTGCGAAAAAGAACCTGTAGAAAATGTATTATCAAATTTCTTCTAGTTTTGTGCAAAAATAAACGTCGGAAATACAAACCAATTGCTGGGCCTACTGAGAACTTTGATCTTTGCTTATTGTTGAAAAATTACAGCTCATAAGTGTTAATATTATAATTACTGATTCCTGAGTAATGAAGCCATCGTGTCTACTTTGTGCTTGTCTTGAATGCATTCTGAATACAATCATTGCTCTAATAGTCTCCGATATATGTTCTCTTAATTTCATACACAACTAAGCAATAGCCAATGCGGGGGTTGATAAAAGATTCTCACCAGAATGTATAAATCAATCAATTTAAGTACATTGTTTATCATCAAAGTGAACTGCCGAGCTAAACAGTGACATAATTCAGTGGTTAAAATACAGCGTTTGCCTGCTGTATTAGAGTACATCAAAAGAACATGACGCAATAGCTGGGAGGCAAGTTCAAAGGACTTTGACTAGCAGCTTGGGTGGGAAAATGTGCTGAAATTTACAATGACTGAATTCAGAGACAGAAAGCTCCTGAGATGTACATGTAGTTATTATAAGAATACACTTTAGCTTCCATTATTTAATCTACGGACATATACTATTTCATCATTCATTACGTACACCCGTTATGTAATTTTTGTTATTTTCTTTTCATTGAATTCAGTCACATAATGATCTGTGACAAAATTATTGAATATTTTACATCCTTGTGTGGATATTTTCGATGGAAATATTTGTATTATGGATTCAGTGTATGTTACAAGATTCGCTGTTGAGTACACGGTGTTGATACTCTTTTCATGCAATAGATTATACATGTATATATAAATTAGACACATGTATGTACCAATGCATGGTTCTCTGAATAAAGTAATATATTAAATCTGCAATTTCTGTTACCACAGCAAATGTTTTTCTCATTTAATATATATTGATCAAAAATGGTAATTGTGCCATGCATTTTCGCACCCGTCTTTATGTACCCCCCCCCCAATTAAATCCAAAAATGTGTTGGTATTGTACATGGCTGCTTATAACACGGTTCGGTTCATAGCCCGGTCGGATTCTATGGCTCCCAACTACCGTGTTATAGCGGGGTCCCACTGTATTTAGGTGGTGGTGGGATAAACGTTTCTCCATTTGGCAGGGGTTTGAATAAACTTAATAATGAAGACATGCCCAAGCACAAATAGACCAAGATCATTGATGCTATATAACTATATATAAATCGAACACACGTAGTCAAAGACTTTAGCATTTATGATTAAACTTAACTGGGCTTTTACATTATTGTATTGAGACAATAAGATTAATTGCCCAACGGTCTGTGGTCTTTGCATCTTCCTGTACCGAGATATTATTTTTACTGGATAAATGAATTAAAATCATGGCTCATTTTCAAATGCATGCATTTATTTATTACCCTGACTGACATAAGAGCACTCATTAAAGAGGTTGTCAGGCTGTTAATGAATAGTGGTAAATATTGTCATGACAACAACAGAACAAATACACCAAACATTAAATTTTCTCACTAATTCTAAAAACCAAGAAGGGTAATATGATAGATTGTGAATAGTAGTAGTAGTAGTGTTTAACTCCATTTTTCAGCATAAGATGGCCTATACATGGCGGCCAGCAATAATGGTGGAGGAAGAACCCGGGAAAATCCCTGGAAAGACCCACGACCCAGAGGAAGCTACTGGCAAGCTTTCCCACATTGGCTGAATATGAGACTTGAACCTACTCAGACAGATGTGAGATGGCAAAGATCTGTAATGGAGAGCGCTTTAGACCACTCAGAGCCCCTGAATGTGAATAGATTCTTAGTTAACAAAACAGTTGACCATTCTGAGCTAAGTGAGCAAAGGGTGTTCTACATGCTTATCATTGGTGAATACTTATTTACAATTTTCTTATTCATTATTAAATGCTTCAGATATACATTTACGCGAAGAGGACATATAATTCGGGTTAGTGTTTCATTGAGGAAACAACTATTGATATTTCTCATATTGGATTATACCAAATATACTCAGTAAAGAATAAATTGGTCATTTTGTGATACATTAGCATTTTTCTGATGTCAGACTGGGTCTGACTACAGTGCAAAAAGTTACGTGAAGTTGTGAAAAGTTACGAAAAATGCAAAAAGTTACAAAAGTGAGAAAAGTATGTAGAATGAGTGGTTGCACGATATAATTTAATTTATATATATAATTTTGAATTTTAGTATTGTGATAAATGAAAACCACAAACGCTGATAATTATGTGCAACTAGTTTCACGTTAATTGTATGTTTCATAATTCTTTAGTGCTTTACAACTTTTGATGAAATTGCTTCCTTCATGCATTAAAGGTACTACTGATTTCATTAAAAACTTGAAGTCTATTCCACAGCTATCTGATAACTCAATCCTGGTATCATAAGATGTAACATCACTATATACCAACATTATTCATACAGATGGCATTGAATCATCTATTTCACTTGTTTCCTTTTTAGATGTAAATGTAATAAAAATATTGATAACACTATCTCTACAATATTCATGTCAAGGAAACTAATATCAACTGAACATTTTTCCAAAATTGAAATTATTCTACACATATAATTGATTATGCGCTGGACAAAGCTAGCAATCTTACTTAGCATGAGGCTTTAAACACAGCAAAATGTACAATAGAGAAAAATATAATTTCTTTCAGAATACAATATAATCCTTCATCACCTAATATAGACCTTATAGTCAATAAATATTGGAGTCTCCAAAATTTATCAAATAAAAGCAGTGTAACACTTTTAAAAATATACAAGTTCTTGCTTATAGAAGACCCAAGAATTCGCAAGATTTTCAAATTAAAAATAAACAGGCAGAAAGTAAAACATATTTTTCATTATTTAAATATTATAACAGACATCTGTGCTCTCAATGTGCAAATATGAGAAAATACTTCTTTTAGCAGCGCCAATACAAATGAAGTCTTTTCTCTTCATTACAACATTTGCTGCGTATCAACTGATGTGACTTATTTGATAACCTATAACATTTAACATGCATCATGTTGGACAATCGATATTGTGCATGGTCCTTGGAGATATGAACACATTAATCCAAGAGAGCTATTGGATTCGTATGATACAATACAATTACATGACATTACGCGACATAAATCCATCTGAATAAAATGTAATTGTGTGTATGGCTGTTTGTCTCTATTTTATTATTTGACTATAATTTTAAATGAACTTTTCGCACTTTTCGTAACTTTTCGCACTGTAGTCATACTGTAACAGACCAGTGCGAAAGGGCAGCACGATTCACCCAAAACCTGCCCAAATCCAAAAAAAATATGATGCTAATCATACTCATAATCACAAGAAAACATTGGATACAGTATTAATTTATTGAAACAGGCGACACGATCGACTGCCTTTATTTTTTTTGGAAGTAAACATTGAAACAAGGGAGACAAATGTTACTATCTATATTCATCACCAGTCAGAACAGAACAATATATATTCTGGACAAAATCAAATACAATAAACAAAGTAGCATGTAATGGAATGGAAAAAAAATGTATTTCGTTGCATTTTTTAATTCTCCTATTTTGAATCATTTGAAGTAAATAATTTCCTATCAGTGCCATAACTGTCAAATGCGATTAATACAACATTACAATACAACGAACAACTGAAAGTACCACATTATTTCTTTATAATAGATTTTAGATTTCTATTATACATGGAATGTCTCACTGGTGATTAAAAATGTATAAATATGTACTAAGATTTTTTCCATGTCTAATCAAACAGTTTGAAAACATGAAATAAAGTGTATCAACAGTAAACTAATGAAGTTCAACTCGAATGTATTTTGCATATTTTAAAGCAAAGCATTAATAAAATCAAAATAATACATTAATGTATGCAACAAATTAAAAAAAATATATAAACATTGCAAAGACTTTGACATGAAATTAGTTTTAAAAAAGTGTAACAATGGAAATGCGTAGCTATCTCTCGACATTAGACCAAATTTTATTGCGATTTCTTTTGCGATGTTCGTTCCGACTTTGCTCGCTTTCTTTGCCCAGGTTCTTTTCCCACATCAATTTTCGGCCGGATGCATTTAAATTTTCCATTGGATGAATGTATATAATTAGAAGTATTGTAATTTAGTTGCTTTTGTAAAAACTGTGTAAATATTCTTGTCTTTTCTGCTGATGTTTTTGTGCGCCAAATCGTTTCATCAATAATATATGAACACGAAGGACCAAATAATTTATAATTGCCAGAACCATATAGTGCGCGACGCAAATCTATCAAATGACCTTGAGTTACACTATATAACCTGTTAATTCATTCGGGAATCTTGTGTTGTTTCCAATCAGCAACCTGCTTAAGTTTATTATTGATAGATTCTGAGTTGTTGTTTGTCCAAAGACTCGTGATAGTTTTGTTTTTTAGTGGTTTATAGACAAACATTTTAATTTTTTGACATATGAACTTTTTGAAGTACTGTGCAACATTTGGATATTGTTTTAAATATATTGTCAAATCTTCTTCTCGTTTAGCAAACTCAGCGTCATCTTGACTAAATATTAGACCACTGTCTTCATTGAAGAGCATACGAAATATAGATTTTGTTACAAGATCGTCACATCCATGCTTGGGTAGTCTCCCTTTTGTAATTTCGATACGATGTAAATAATAAATGCGGCATAATTAGTCGTCGGTTTCAACAAGATAGTAATATTTCCAATGTTTTCCTGTGGTTTTGAGTATATTTCATTTTATTTACATCATGTTTTTTGTGGTTTTGGGCAGGTTTTGGGTGGTTTTGGGTAGTTTTGTGTGAATCGTGCGGCCGAGTGCGAAATGTCGTATAAAAGTTTCTTATGAAATCATTGTGAAAAATATCCAAGATGTCACTTTTACTGAGAACATGGTGTTTGTGTAGACCAAGAAATTGTTATCCGCCTTTTCTATTTTGATTGCCGCTAGTCAAAATAATAAAAAGGCGGAGAACAATTTCTTCGTCTAGGTGTTTGTGTCGTGTGCATCATTCCTCGAAATAAGGGAGTACCGAAATTTCCTGTTGCCATGCTTGGCAATTTAACATACACCTATCTTTGCTTGTCGAATTCCATTGTTAGGCAATGTCCTTATATCACCCGATGTTAATTTGATGTGTCATTTTGTCTAAATCTATTTATTTACCTAAATGTGCTGCACTTTCGGTCCACACTCATGCTGACTATTTCATGTCATGCGGTCTGCTTTGGTGATATTCAATCATTGTATGACTTAATACAGGCATCGAACTTTTGCTCTGAACAAACGTATGTAAACACGTCTGTATCATAACACGAACAATATTTTTTAATAATATCTGAGATATAATATTATGATTACATTTAAATTTTACTCTTTCGATACTCCTTTTGTTTTACATTTCACATCACAATTTATTTCTTGTTTTATTATTTATTTATTTATCAAAATTGTCTAGTTTCTTAATTTTTGTTTCAAGTTTATTTAAAGCAAAAAATAGTCCTAAATATTTTTGTCAGAAATCGTTTTGTCCCATGAGTCATGGTTTAACGGAATGATGAGATAACCGATATAGACAGTAATGGTTTTAAGGGTTTCGTTAGAGCGCAAGCGCAGATGCATCCTAATAAAAGAACTTACGTGTTTAAAAAAAATGTAGTGTTAAAGTGTTTAGTGATATAGAATCAGGACCGGAAGACTTGGAGAGGAATAATCAAGAGATTGGTATGGTTGATTAGGACGTGGAGAGGAATAATCAAGAGATAGGTATGCCTGATTAGGACGTGGAGAGGAATAATCAAGAGATAGGTATGCCTGATTAGGACGTGGAGAGAAATAATCAAGAGATAGGTTAGGTTGATTAGGACGTGGAGAGGAATAATCAAGAGATAGGTATGGCCAATTTAGACGTGGAGAGGAATAATCAAGAGATAGGTATGGCCAATTTAGACGTGGAGAGGAATAATCAAGAGATTAAAGAATGGCAAACAAGTTAGTGAAAACGGCGGGAAACATCGGGACGTGTGTGTGTGTGTGTGTGTGTGTGTGTTTGATTTAGATTTTTAACGTATTTTTGCGATTTTATTCATTTTATAGTGATGTATAGTACTAGGACTGATACATCCGATACTGGGATGAGAGCCGTTTTGTTGCAATAAAAAGACAGGTTTCAATGACTGAAGCCTCTGCCAGTAGGAAGTTAATGTCTAGGAAACAAATATACTCAGTGATTGAGAAACAATGATTAGCTGTAGGATCGAGGATTGGTAAGTTTCGGGACTCTCTTTTTGGGAGAGATTTTGTTCTCAAAAGAGACCATCGACCATTGCTATACTTTAACAAAGCTAAGGTCGCTAACACTGCTGCGTTGGTTGCTAACCCTTCAACCCTAACGATTTCGAGCTGAGTAAATCAGTTGGGTAGAAAACGTAGGTGCGGATTATTTTAGTAGGATGTAATTAGAAAACCCAGATTACTGTATAACCAGTGTAGATATTGTAAAGCAGTACCAGTAGTTATTTGCTTTTATTCTGTGTAAGCTAGAAACACGAGAGTAGTAATAGGGGGCACTATAGCGTCAAGGGAAAATCCAGTCAAAAACAGCTTGGGGCACTATGGCGTCAAGATTTATAGCGTCAAGGGAAAATCCAGTCAAAAACAGCTTGGGGCACTATAGCGTCAAAACAGCTTGGGGTACTATAGCGTCAAGGGAAATGGAACAGGGTGGGTCTGTATAGCGTCAAGGGAAATGGAACATAGTGGGCCTATATAGCGTCAAGGGAAATATAACAAGGGAAATATAACAAGGGAAAAAAGGGTGGCAATGAAAGCTACTATCTTTTCGAGACCTATGAGTGGCCCTGAAAAGGGCCGTTATGTGTAATGTTAACGTTGTCTTGTTAACACAGAGGACATCTCACAGATCTTCTTCTCTTCCTTAAACTTCTCCTTACTGTGGGTCCATATAAGAGAACTCTCTTCAAGCAACCTTGTCTTTCCACATAGACTCTTCTCTTCCAATAGGCTGTCTCCGTCATATGAATGACACTCCATGATGATCTGACATACATGGGTATGTCAGTCCTAAACAGCATACTTGACACAAGGATTGACGATTCAACATTAGTCCACATCTTCTGATGAGAACAGGTGAAGCGAATGATACGATACGATAGTGTGCTTTTTATAGTTATAACCGTCCACTAGGGACATTTGTATAACTTTTATAGCTACCCTGTCGGTAGCCATTTAGGTGGGAGGGGTTGTTAACCCCTCCCTTAAAAGTGCTTAATTGCACTATAAATTAAGGCGTTCCCCTGAATTACTAAAAAGTAACTATCAGGGGAAATGAAAGCCTATATTGGGGGTGGGTAGGATTAGTACCTACACACACCCACCCCTATCATCCAATCAAGCTGTAAGTAAGGTAGCGAGGGGAAATGTTTCCTCATTTCGCTAGTAATTTTGGTGAGCGGATACGGCAAAGGTGAAAAGGGTCCAGGTCCAGGAGGCGCGGGCGACACAGCAGCACACACCAGAGCACGCAGACAGCCAGACAGCACAGCAAAGGACGCAGCCCACACCTGAAACAACAAGGTCATACTAAAGGTCAAATTCAGTCCAGTTATACTTATGGACAAATAACTTCCAATAATGTGTTAGCCACCTGTGCAATTATTCAAATATTTAAGTTGAAGAATTATTATTTACAGTCCTATCATTCGAATAAAACTAGTACATAAGCGTACATACAGTAAGTCCCTAACAGATTTAGTAAATTAAAATGTCTAAGTGACATATAATAGTGTAGTCAATGTTAGGTATTTTTGGTCTTAAATTTGCTGGAGGCAATACCAATGAGGTCAAAGTAGCTTTTTAGGGCCACGGAAAGTTGTTCAAAGAGGGGTACTCGTAACCAAATGAGTCCCCTATTTTCCAGGCAAAGGTAATGGCAATGAAAATCTTTTCATTGAACCGCGTTCTTTGTAGGACGATGGTGACGTCTATATCCGTGAAAGGTTCAAAACATCTATAGCCGCCATTTCTCTTCATCTTGTATTTAGGTAGAAGTGGAGGCCCCTTTCTTCTTCTGTTTTGACCACCGCCACAAATCGAGTTCGGGAGTTACGTGGTCTCTACTTCCGAAGGTCAAGGTCGATGCCACCACGTCTCGCATACTTCCCTCCATTTCTATCTCTGCCACGATGCCAGGTCGGGAGTTACGAAATATCAATTTCGAGTTTCTGCGTAGTCCACCGCTGTACAATTTGATGTTTCAGTCTGTTGCAGTGACGGGATAATATCACAATCACGTCCTTAACTGTGAAAAGCCCGGGACTCATGCTCTCGCAATACAATTCTGACATCACCAGGTCGCCTGCTCCAGATAAGCCGTCCTACTCAGTCCGCTGCCTCTGCCTGAATGAATGTGGGTGAAGCGAAGGCCGTGTACTGCGGTTATTTATAGGGGAAGAGCGGATTGAAACGGATTGAGTGTATCCACCAATCCAAACGTGCGTTACAAAAGTCAGTCACAGCCATCCAATCGGAAGAGAGCAGTCTGTGACGTCACCTTTTCTATATAGAGGTACTAGCGCCTGTGCGCAGTCAATCGATTCAAGAGAGTTGTCAATCATGGCGGACAGTAAGAAGACAATGAATTGGAGTGAGACAGGAGTAGAGACAGCAAGTCATGGACCAACAGTGACTACTAAAGTCATGACAAATCTACATCCAGAAGAAGTTGATTTTAACTGGGATATTGTGGATTTTTTAACATCGCAAGAATTTATTCCGGAACCTTCGTTGCCTTCTGTATCTTCTTATGGACACGTCGATGATTTTAAGCAGAGACAAAAAGAAGAATTGGAGCGATTTTTACAACAGAAAGTAGAAGAACAAGCTTTTCTTATGCAACAGCAGGAAGAAGAAGAAGCAAGAAGAAAACACCAGGAAGAAAAAGTAGCAGCAGCAGCAGCAACGGAGAAGAATGAAGACCAAGGACAGAAAGAAAATAGTGAAAATCAAACGGTCACGACGGTACTTTTAGATATTTTAGCTGAGTTAAGGAGTCTGAAACAAATGTATCAGACTTCTTTATCACGACCGAAGAGAAAAAGACCTTCTCGAGCGAAACAACCCGATCTCTCTGTGACTACGTCTACCTTACCACCGTTAGTGATTTCTACCAAATCATTGACAGGAACCACCAGTCCCGAAGTAGGCCTTGGCCGTGGCAAAGGCTTAAGACAGCTCAAGAGGATTTCGTCCCGTTTCTGAGTTTGTTTTGTTTTAAACACACAAAACACCTACGGTCCTTTTCAGGGCCACTCCAATTATTTCGAAAAGAAATACTATGTCAATTGCCTATTTCAATGAAAACTCAAAAGTCCTTTTTATTATATTTTTTTAAAAACCCATGATGTACGTGTGAGTGAAGGAATGTGTGAGTGTAGGTAATTATACTATCAAATCAAAACCAAGAGACACTTACGTTTTTTCTCTCTGGTGTATTCTAGTACAAACGTCACAATTCAATATCACAACATAACACAAGACCACTTTAAAAAAGTTCATAGGTTTTCTTCTGTTTCACTCTTTCTGTTTTTTCATTTTCTTTACTGTCACAGCTTTTTCTTTTTCTTCCTCTTCACTTTCGTTTCGTCTTCTTTTCTTGTCTTTGTGAACGTGTCGGGGTTCTTCCTTGGGGGAGGGTACCTCTTCCTCCTCCTGTTCAGAATTTCTTTCCTCCTCCTCCTTCTCCTCCTCCTCCTCCTCCTGCTCCTGTTGTTTCTTAGGGCAGTTTGGAGACCAATGTCCTTTCTCTTTACAATAATAACAGGTATCTTGACTTTTGTCTCTATTGGTACCTTTTTTATTTTTGTCACGATCTGAACATTCTGTAGCCCAATGTCCTTTCTTCTTACAGATATAGCAAGTATCTTGACTTTTATCTCGATAGGAGGGAGAGTAGGCCGTCGGCTGGTCTGACGAAAACTTTCGTATGACCCCACGTAAAGCTCTAATGAGAAGTTCCACTTCTGTAGGTTCTTTCATCGTTCTGGTCAATGTGAGAGTGAAATGAATACTGAAAGGTTAGACACTAACCCTTTATATATGCACGGATCGAACATGAATATATAGGGGTTATGGTCTTTAAAAGGTAGTCATTTGACTTTTTGCAGACAAGATGAAAAGACCACATCATGTTGTGGAGAAAGGAAAAGACAGTAAGAGACAGAAACGTAATGTATCGCCTAGCACAGTAGCTGAAGTCTTGGCTCAGATTCTTGCCAGTGATTTTGAAGATGACATGAGTGAGCCCGAATCTAAACCCAGACAATCGACTTCCAAGCAAAGTGCACCACCCTTAGTAAACCCTGAAAATTTCTATCACATTCGAGAGACAGAAAAGCGTTCCTCTCGAAAATTTAAAACATCGGCTTACACGTATGCCGTAAAGTTTAAAGATTTCAAGGCCAATGTACCTTTGGAGAATACAGAAGGGTTCATTACCGAGGTGTGGGATTCTGTGTTAACTGCATTGAAACAGCATTGTCAAGCTAAAGAAGACGATCGCTTGAGACTTTCTATTCATCACGATAATTTAAAGTCTCCCGTTTGGATCGAGTTTACTAACCCATCACAATTAACACCTTCCAAAGTCATTGACAAAATTCAACATGTGCAACAATCCAATGACAAGTTTCACATCGCCGACGGAAAAGCCACACTGTTCATGACCCACGTGTCTCTTCCCCAGGGGACAGGACGCAAAAAAGTATTATTGGTCGACAGCCTTCGCAACATGAAGCGAAGCCTCGTCCAAATTAACAATCCTCAAGACCAGATGTGTTTAGCCCGTGCCATCGTCGTGGGACAAATGTATACCAACAAGAACGATACGGCAGAATGGAAAAGAGCCTGGAAAACTATTCAACAATCGGACCGAGCCAAACAAAGAAGTGAAGCAGAACTCCTGTTACAGCAAGCAGGGATATCCAAAGACACTCCTTGTGGCATTCCAGAAATGCAACAATTGCAAGACGTCTTGGCTCCACGTTACACCTTGAAAGTACACCCTCAAGAAGTGCGTGGTCCACTTTTGTTTCGAGGCCACGATTTCAAAGACGGAAAATACATTCACGTCTATCATCACGATGGTCATTTTGATACCATTACCAGTATCACTGGATTTCTGAAATACAGTTACTACTGTGAAAAATGTGACTATGGTTATAACAATCGAGAACAACACAAGCATTGTGGATCAAAATGTGAGGGATGTTTGGCCTCACAACCTTGTCTGGACCAAGGACAAGAAAGAGTGCATTGCCCTGTGTGTCAGCGCACTTTTGTCAGTCCTACCTGTTACCAACAACATTTGAAGATGCAAGGTTCACAGCAGAAAAGTGCTTGTCAACTCCTGAGATTGTGCCCTACTTGTGGACAAGGCATACGTACCAATAGTGCCAAGTTACACGTTTGTCGAGGGAAGAAACGATGTCACATTTGTCACCAAATCGTGGATTTGGAACACGAATGCTTCATTCAAAAATATCAACCCCGATCAGATGATATCCAGAAGAAAGGGAATTTTATCTTTTTTGATTTCGAATGCATGCAAGAAACTGGTATTCACATTCATAATTTCTGCGTAGCTCACCGTGCGTGCGAGCATTGTATCCAAGAGCCCATCTTTAGTCATTGCCCTCACTGCAGCAAGATTCCTGGAGGACGTGAAAAAATCTTTCGAGGGTCAAGCACGCTAGCCGATTTTGCCCAATGGATCCTTAACCCCATCGACGAAACGTGGAGTCCAGAAAACATCGAACGTTACGGCAATTGTCATCGCCATGCCACGGTCATGGCTCACAATTTCTCGGGATACGATGGGCAATTTCTGCTCAGATACTATGCGGAACAAAGTACCGAACGGCCTCAAGTGACTTTAAACGGAGTCAAAATTATTTCTATGCAAGTAGGACAAGTACAGTTTAAAGATTCAATGTGTTACTTGGCCATGCCTTTGAGTCGTATGCCTAAAACGTTTGGAATGACAGAATTGGCTAAAGGTTATTTTCCACACTTTTTTAATACCGAAGCCAATCAACATACCGTTCTACCCCATTTGCCTGAGGCTGACGACTACGACCCCGACAACATGCGCACCGAACAACGAGAAGCTTTCTATGCTTGGTACCAGACTCACGCCTCGGACCCCTTTGATTTTCAAGAAGAAATGTTAAAGTATTGTCGATCTGACGTGGACATTTTACGACGTTGCTGTGGAAAATTTCGAGAATTGTTCATGGAATACGGAGGGATCGATCCTTTGAAAGAAGCTTGTACCATCGCCAAAGCGTGTTCTTTAGTGTACCGAAAACGCTTTATGCCTGAAAATACTCTAGCGGTCATCAGTCCTCAAACGACAAATTTTGTCAAACGTCAATACTCGGTCAAAGCCCTACGCTGGCTCCATTACTTGTGCGACAAGGAAGACAAATGGATCCAACACGCTCGCAACGGAGGAGGCGAAAAGACCATCGGAACGTATTCGGTAGATGGTTGGGACTTAGAAAACCCTCAGATTGTGTACGAGTTTAACGGATGCTTATTTCACGGATGTCCCCTATGCTACCCTCAGCGTAACACCAAAAATCAGTTTTTACAACGAACCATGGAAGACTTGTACCAGACCACGTGTCAGCGACGTTTGAAGTTAGAACAGCAAGGATACCAGGTGGTGGAAATGTGGGAACACGAGTACGATCAGCGTTTGAAAACCGATCCCGAGTTTAAACGCATCGTAGAAAGTTACAAGATGGTGGACCCATTGAACCCTCGGGATAGTTTGTACGGAGGACGAACGAATGCTACTTGTTTGCTGTACCAATCGGATGAAGAGAAAGGAGAAGAAATCAAATACTTGGACGTGTGTTCGCTGTATCCTTGCGTGTGCAAATATTGTCACTTTCTCGTAGGGCATCCAGAATTGATGACAGAACACATTGACTTGGACCACATTCGACAGTACGAAGGATTGATCAAGTGTAAAGTCTTACCACCCACAGACTTGTACCATCCCGTTTTACCTCACCATTGCCAAGGAAAACTGATGTTTCCTTTGTGTCGCACATGTGCCGAAACGTGCAACCAAGACCAACCTTGTCATCACACTCAGGAAGAACGCGCCTTGACAGGAACGTGGGTGAGCGTGGAATTGTTTAAAGCTCTGGACCTGGGATATCAACTGTTAGAAGTGTACGAAATTTACCACTTTCCCAAAACACAACAATACCGCAAGGGCGACGAGAGACAGAAAGGTATTTTTGCAGACTACGTGGATGCCTTTTTAAAACTAAAACAAGAAGCTAGTGGCTATCCTTCCTGGTGTCACACTCCCGAAGACCAAAAGATATTCAAAGAAAAATATCGGGAGCAGGAAGGTATCACTTTAGACCACATCGAGAAAAATGAAGGAAGGCGATCGTTTGCCAAAGTGATGCTCAATTGTTTGTGGGGTAAAATGGCACAACGTCCGTCTTTACCCAAGACGGAGTATTTGTCCGAGACATCTCGCTACTTCCAGATGATTCACGACCCAACCAAAGTCATGAAACACGTGGACGTCATTCGTGAGGACTTGATCTTAGTCAATTACGAAGAAGAACTAGACTTTGTAGAAGCCGACAAATTTGGAAATGTCATCATTGCGGCTTACGTGACAGCCCACGCTCGCTTAAAATTGTACGAAGTTTTAGAACTGTTAGGAGATCGCGTGTTGTATTTTGACACGGACAGTTGCATCTACATTCACCGACCGAACCAGTGTAACCCTGTCATCGAAGGAGACCGTTTAGGAGCCTGGACCGATGAACATCCCGACGACAAGATTCTATGTTTTGCAAGTGGCGGTCCTAAAAATTACGGCTACGAATACCGAGACCCACAAGGAGAAATGCACACCGAATGTAAAGTGAAAGGATTGACTCTTAATTATCGCACCAGTCAAGTGGTGAACTTTGACGTACTACAAGAAGCCTTGCAGTCGGGACAGGATGAAACGTTTTAAGTGACTACCCACGAACCGCACAAGATTGTCCGTTTACCCACACACCAAATTGTTAGCCGACCTTTGGAAAAAGTCTACCAAATCGTGTACCAAAAGAGAGTACCACTTCCCAATCACTTTACTCTACCGTACGGTCACGTCGAAATTGAGCAGCATATAAAAAGGGACATCGTCCACGATCAATAGTTCATTTGTCACTACAACGGCACAGCGACAAGAAGATGAATCCATTTAAACAGTCATCATTCAAATTTGGGGATTGTAAAACAAATGTACCTTCCCCGAGTGTGAAAAGTACTGGATGGATAAGACCCATGCATTGCAACGGAAGTTGTCCGGAAGGAAACTGTAAGTGTCCTTGCGGTATGCACTGTAATTGCGTTACAGAGTGCGATGGTGAACCGTACGATTGCAGAGATGCCAGGCGCTGTGACATTAGCGATTCAGCTGGATATCGTGGGAACTTTGCTATGACTACTACCCCTATATCTACCCTGGAAAGTGATGCTGTGCGTGTCAAACCTGAGGGATGCGAAAGCGGTGCGACACGTTATCGTGGACTCCTAGGAATTTCACCGTACCTACATCGAACAGAAGTGAGGAGAGTCGAATATTCGTTCCCGACGAGTTTGCCTGAATATTGTCATTTCAAAAGTCGATTCCAAACCTTCAAAGATAAATGGCCAAAATATCTGCCTGGACCAACTCCTGAAGAATTAGCCAGAGCCGGATTTTTCTACTTGGGCGAAGGGGATAAAGTCAAGTGTTTCAGTTGTGGTGTATCCATTTACGAGTGGGAACATAAAGATTCCGCTTACCTGGAACATGCTCGATGGTCTCCGAATTGTCAATACCTACCTTTAGTAGGACCAAGGGATTGGAAGTGACACTACTACTTCATGGCGTTGAACAAACCAAGACCAGTATATAATATAAAACATAATATTCAAGGATTACCCCGTGAATTACAAGAGAAGATCTACAAGGACGTTTGGCAAAGCCTTGCGAAAGAAAAATCTCAAGGAGTGACTGTATAACTTTTGTGTCGTGAAATTCACAAGAGGAAAGTGACAAAAATTAACGAATGTATTAGATTTCTCTGTTTTTTTTTTGGTACGATTACACCTGAAAATGTTTTGATCCTTTTTCAACGTTACATTAGGTAGTGGGACAAGTGACACTACTGCTCCATGGCGTTGAACAAACCAAGGCCAGTATATAATATAAAACATAATATTCAAGGATTACCCTACGAATTGCAAGAGAAGATCTACAAAGACGTTTGGCAAAGCCTTGCGAAAGAAAAATCTCAAAGGGTGACTGTAGAACTTTTGTGTCGTGAAATTCACAAGAGGCAAGTGACAAAAATTAACCAACGTGTTAGATTTCTCTGGATCAAGGGTATTTTTTTGCTCCGTTTCCAATTTACTACGTTTACCTCTGAAGATACTTTGATCCTTCTTAACCGTTACCCTGAATGGCAGTGGGACGAAATTACACGTTATATTAATCACTTTCGCTTTTTGAGCAAATTTAATTCTGTGTTTAATTCTGGGTTGAATCTACACTGATGATCTTAGACCTAAAGAAGTATAAAAGAGAACAACCATGCCACAACCTTTATCACTAGTGATCCAACAGATTCCATGGAAGGATATCAATGAGAAGATTCACACAGTGAAAGATTACGAACACTTATTACAAGAACTATACCCTATGAATTGGGGTCGACGTGTCGTGTGTGTTTTAGTGACATGCTTTCTGGGATTTCGTTTACCTGCCGATTCCTTGTGGACACTTTACGAACACTACCTATCAAAAAATAAGACAGTATGGTGACTCCTTTAAATGTCCACGAGAGACTTATTCTGTTCAAAGCCTTACGTTTTCATCTGGATACGTCTCGACCTTTCCAAGAAAAAAAGATTCGTCAACTTTTACGTACGGAAGCAGTGTACGAAGATGTGTGTGTAGCTTGTGATTTACACCCTCATTGGACAGATGTACGTCACTGGAAAAGTTGGGATTTTGAGGCTTGGACAAACGAAGCATCCCATTATGCCCAGGCGTTGTGTTCCTAAAATTCATCGTCGTGTGAAAAAAGTCACTTTTAATCCTGTGTTAGTAACAGTACCAGAAGAAGAAGAAGAAAAAGAATCTATCACCCAAGACAATCCCTCTGTTCAAGACAGAACTGTCATGGACATTCCCCCACAAAGACCCTTTCGAGAAGACACCTATGTGACTGTACCCCCTGTAGAGACTATAAGAACATTATATACTACCTCTAGGACACCTTCGTTACCCAAACCATGTTGTACAGGGACTTGTTTATTTGCCACTTTGATCGTTTGCCTAGGTATTTTATCCCTGTATTTATCCATTTGGCTTTTATGTTTTCGTGTTGTTCAAATTTAAACATGCATTGAAATAAACGTGTCTTGAAAAAAGTATAAAAACCTCTTGTCTTGTCTGTTTTTGTGTTAATACTGTCATACCACTACACGACTATGGCTCACTCTACTCTTTCTACTACTCCTTCCTCCTCCACATTCAAAGTCATTGACGAACACTTAGATCAGGCTAGTTGGAAAGCCTTGTATCTTCGTCATCCTTTTAACATGTTAATTGCTGGACCGAGCGGTTCAGGCAAAACCGAATTTGTCAAACGTTTGATCGAACATAAACATCATTTGATCGATCGTCCACCTCAACGCATCGTGTGGTGTTACAAAGAGTGGCAATCGGCATACAGCCTCTTGCAAGAAAGTCAAGGTGATTCCATTGTGTTTGTAGCAGGCATTCCTAAAGAAGACGAGGGGATCGTGTCTGACGCTAGTCAAACTCATTGGGTTATTTTTGACGACATGTTAGGAGAAGACGAAGAAGAAATTAAACTGTGGTTTACACGTAAAGGGCATCATCGTAATGCCAGTGTCATTTACATTACACAAAATTTATTTCACCAAAGTAAAGCCCATCGTACCATTAGTCTCATTGCTCATTACGTGGTCTTGTTTAAAAGTCCTCGAGATAAATCACAAGTGCAAGTTTTAGCCAAACAGTTAGGAACACCTTGGCTAACTCATGCGTACGATGATGCCACTCAAACGCCACACGCCTATTTACTCGTGGATTTAAAACCCACTACCCCTGATTATTTGCGATTTCGTACCGATTTGTTTCACGACTGGTGTCAAGACGGAGGACCTGTCGTGTACACGTCCTCCTCGTCGACATAACACTATGAAGCACTAAAAAAATCTATAAAAACCTTGGGTCACTTTGACCTTGTCTCATACATCGTCAACATGACGTCCCTTCAGTCTCATCTTCCCATCAAATTGATTCGTGCCTTGTACGGCATCAGTCGCGAAAAAAATCCACAAATTCGTGCTCACGTCTTAGAAGCCAGTCTCAAAGAAGTCTTACGATGGTTTACGGTGACAGCACGTCAAATACTGCAAGGCATCATTCACATTCCACATCAAACCAAACGCTTTTTTGACAGAAACAAAGTAGCCTTGACGCAACTGGCCAATCCTCGCATCGACACTCACACCAAAAAGCAAATCATATTGAAACCTGGAGGTAGTGGTTCTCTAGGAGGTGTCATCATTCGTTCCCTTTTAAAATGGGATCCCAATACTCCCAAAGCTCACCCCAAGAAGAAAACAAAAAAAGCCAAACAAGCCCCTAAGAAAAAGAACAAGGGTGGCAAGGCCAAAACACAGAAAAAGAAAAGTCCACAGACAAAAGCGGTCACCCGCAAGAAAGGCACTTCGACCAGGACACAACCTTATCTTCGTCAACCACGACCTGTAAGAAAAGATCTACAAGGACGTTTGGCAGGGACTACGTTGCCAGTAGCCTCAGGGACTGTCACTTCTCCGTTGCGGGTGATGCCAGCCAAACCCAATTTGACACCCGTTTTTCCTAATTTGATGAAACATTGGAAATCTGCGTCTCCCAAAACGTCTCCTCCACCGGTGACACCCTCGTCCACATTAGCGTCAGTAGCAGCTGCTCACAAAGTACCTGCCCCCAAAGTCAAAGTCCAAGAAAGATCTGGCATGTTAAAGAGTTTACTGGATTTGTCCAAACAAGAACTGTCCCGATTGAGTCCGTTGCGAACTCCTTCACGACGTGTGTTACCTGCCATGAAGTTGATACGACGCAAAGATAATCAGTGGCGTCGCATTCCAGTATAAAAATGACTTGAGGACAACAACGGGAATCAATATTTTCTGTACCACTGCTAAACACTCAAAGATGCCTCCTCAAAAACGTGCACACCACCACCCTCGACGTTCTGCTACCCAAAAAGGAAAAAGAAAATCTCGTCATCCCACCAAAAGCTTTAAAACCAAACATCGACGTCATCCCTTTCAAAGACGTAATCCTTTAAAGAAAAAGAAGAGACATCAAAAAGGAGGATCCTTTGGCAATTTTGGGAAACACATTGTTACCTTTTTGACGAAGCGGTAGTTCCCACAAAAGTAAATAAAAGAGAGTGTGTACCAAGTCATTGACACCAGTGGTATTGTGAAACGAACAAGCAAAGATGTCACCTCGCAGAAAACATTCACCCCACAAAGGAAAGAAAAGGAAAGGACTACCTCCTCGTTTAGCCAAACACGGAGACGTGTTGTCTGTCCTGTCCAAAGCTTCTCCACTCATGCGAAAACAAATCATTAAAGTGGCCTCCAAAGATGTCATCGATACCGTGTGCGAATGTTGTTTGAATGTCTTGAAAGGCACGATACCTTTGTCTCCACACCAGAAAAAATGCTTAGCCAAACATCGACACGTTCTTCGTCAAATGGTTCAAAAGAAAATACCCATTCGTCAAAAGAAAAAGATGTTGGTGCAACGCGGAGGATTTTTTCCCTTTCTTATTCCTATGTTGACAGGATTAGCAAAAGCCGGCGCAAGTTTATTGCCAGGTATGATAATGGGGTTGCAACGAGGGGTCCCCCAAAGTTGATCCTTCCAGAAGATAAAAGGGATCCATGGAGCACCACGATCTCAGACGTAACCTTTGGAAGCCCATGGAAGGACGAAAACTGACTTTGGTTCCTTACAAACGATGGATGGAATACCATCGTTGGCAAGAACAACGTACCCCCCATTTACCACCCAATCCTGATTTGAACGAGATGTCCCAATTACAACACGAATTGCAATCCTTGATGCATCGCCACAATTTGTCCGAAACCGAAAAATCGCAAAAGTACGGTCAACTTTTGCAACGACTACAACTCTTTCATCGAAAAGCTGTGGAACAAACAGCTCTACCCACACTGTCCGATTTGAAGGCACTAATGAATAATCCGTCGCCTTTACCCTCTACAGTAGCCAAAACAGACGTCACCCCACCATTACCCAAGGAAGAACCCCATGATCTCTTTCAAACACCCACTGCTACTCCCATTCCGAGTAAGATTGCCGCTTCCTTATTGACCCCTTCCCCCACTCCCCAACGAGAAGAACTCAAAACTTGGGTTAAAAAGATGATGGCTACTCCTTCTTCAACAGAAGTGAAAAAGAAAGAAAGGAAACCAGAGGTGAGAAAAGAAAAGAAGACCAAAGCTATCTCATTACCTCCGCCACCACCACCACCACCAGTACCCTCGACGTCAACTCCTGTGGCACATCGGACACGTAAAACCGTTTCCAAACAACCCCCATTTCGTCCCACCCAAAGCAATATCCTCGAAGAGTGGGTCACTTATTAACCTAAACCATGGAGAAAGTATTAGCCAGCATTTACTACGATCCAGCTCACCCTGCAGGTTACGGAGGCATTCAGAAATTGTATCGTGCTGTCAAAACTCGCCTGAAAAAGCTCCGTTTACCAGAAGTACAACGATGGTTACAAGAACAAGCGACGTACACTTTACACAAACCCATTCGACGAAAATTTCACAGAAGTCGCACTCAAGTGGAAGGCATCGATCATCAATGGCAAGCCGATTTAGCCGATGTCTCTCATTTAGCCACCTACAATCGTGGCTACAAATATTTGTTTTGTGTCATCGACGTCTTTTCTAAATTTGCCTGGGTCGTACCATTGACATCCAAATCGAGCGGAGAGTTAGTACGAGCTTTGCAACTGGTGTTGAAACAAAGTGGTCGTCACCCTCTTCGATGGCAAACCGACAAAGGCACCGAATTTCTAAACCAAGCTTTCCAACGAGAATTAAAGAAACGTGACATTCATTTTTTTTACCACTGAAAATCCTGAAACCAAAGCTAGTATCGTGGAACGTTTTCAACGTACCTTGAAAGAACGCATGTGGAAATATTTTACGCATCAACACACTCTCAAGTACATCGACGTCTTACCGCACTTAGTTCAAGCCTACAATCAATCTTACCATAGAAGCATTGGACGTGCCCCACAAGAGGTGACACCCGACAACGAAGTAACTGTTTTTGAGCGTCTGTTTGGTACGTCCCGAACGAGGGCTGTCCCCAAGAAAGGTGGAGAAGTGTTAACCCCGGGAGATTGGGTTCGCATTGGTAAAACCAAACGCACTTTCGACAAAGGTTACTTACCCAATTGGACCACCGAATTGTTTCGTGTTACTGAACGAGTGCGTGGTCGTCATCCTGCCGTCTATAAATTGGAAGACATGAACAGAGAAGTATTAAAAGGAACGTTTTACTTGCCTGAGTTACAACGTGTCACCAAAAAAGAAGACGACGTGTACGACATTGAAAGCATTCTCGAACGAAGAACTCGTAAAGTAGGAAAACGTCGTGTCAAAGAAGTCAAAGTACGTTGGAAAGGATATCCTCCTAGTTTTGATTCTTGGATTGACGCTGCCCAAGTCATCGACTATAAAAAGAAGTGACCATCATGCCCTTCAATACAGCTTCAGCATCCACAGTGACTACTCCTTCACCCACGTCATCTCTGCAAGATTTACAAAAGCAACCCTTGTGGGTGTGGTGTGGAGAACGTGTCCCTAAAACCCAAATCGTCTTTTTCTGTCAAATCTTTGTGGTGTATTGTGTGATCGGTGCAGCCATTGCTAATTTGAGTTTGCAACAAGGAGACAAACAATTGTGGACTATTTTACTCAGCAGTTGCATCGGGTATCTTCTTCCTAATCCTTCCCTGAAATACTCTTACAACGGGAACAACAGTAACAATATTGGGAGTCTTGCGTCCAACGTTAGTCATTCTCCTGACAGTCACCCTTCCAATCACAATCCTCTTTTAGATACTCCTTTAACCTCGAGTGACTCCTCGGACAGAACAACATTGGAATTATGAACAACACTATTAATCAATTTTACTTAACGTTACCCAGTGACAGTTCCATGAAGGTGTTTCCTAAGAACACGTTGTGCTGTTACACAGCTAAATTACCTCAAGCCATGCATTTGGATCAAGATGCTCATTGGAAAGTGGCTTTAGTGGAAATAATACACCCGTCACAAATCAAAAACATCGTCGAAAATCAAAACATTTTTACAGTAGAAGTGAAAGACGAGCAATTGCAAAAAGCCTTAATCGAACGAGGCATCATTGGCATTGACACAAAGAAATCATCAGTTGGACCCACAACTTCAACCCTGTCCACTCATGTGATCAGCATTCCTGCAGGCTATTATTTTAGTGGTCAACATTTAGTGACTACACTTGCTGCCAGGTTTAATGCTGTGTTTGGTAAAGCCCTGGATAAACTACCCGTCAAAAAAAAGTGTTACCTTTGAGTACTATTCAGTGGCTCGTCGTCTCATGATCAAATTTCCAGAGGATGAAATGATAGGCATTACCTTTTGTCCTGAATTGTTTGAGATTTTAGGTGGAGACACCGAGTCGCTCAAGAACAAAAAGCGAATACCATCCATAACCAGTAACATCATGTTTGCAAGATATTTTCGATTCCCTGTAGAATTGAACCAAGGACTCAACTTGATGTTTGTGTACTCCGATGTGGTAGAGTACAACGTGGTAGGACACACCTCTGTACCGTTACTACGTGTCATTCCTTTCAAAGTGGATTCTGCCGTCGCCGCTGACGAGGAAGGTGGAAATACCTATCACGTTCACCGTGAATTTGTACATCCTCATTATTTACCTGTCAGTAAGTCGTATTTCGATAGTGTCAACATTACTATAAAAGGAGAACTAGGTCAAAATATTCCATTTACCAAAGGGAAAGTCACAGTGAAACTCCATTTTCAAAAACGATTCTCCAACAACTGAAAAAGTGATGTATCCTGTGTACCGAGGAGTCGCTCGACAACGAGGACATGGTTTAGGAGATATGTTTAAATCAGCCTTTCGTTCTGTAGTCCCTGTTTTGAAACCGATGGTGACACGAGGATTGCACGCCTTAAAAGATGCCGCATTGACTCACGGCAAAGATTTTCTTCACAATGTTCTCATTGACAAACAAAACCCTAAAGAAGCTTTTTTGAGAGCAGGCAAAAATGTCTTGCTTCAAACGGGTAAAGAGATTTTGGGTCGACGAGAAAGTCCTATAAATGCCCTAAACGGTACCGAGTCTGGCATTCCTGCTTCCCTGACGACACAGCAAGGACAAGGTAGAAAGCGACGACGAAGGCACCCTTTCAAAAGTCTCCGTACCTCTAAAGTTCGAAAGACGAAGAAAAAAAGAACCTCTCGAGACTTAGACATTTTTGATTATTAAAAGTGAAGAAAAAAACATAAAGAAAAAATGATGCACCAAGAATCTTGTGCCTGTTCCAAGTCGGAACTAGATCTCTTTGCCATGCCACCCACCATGACGACCATGCAAGAAGCCCAATGGGTCGAATTTCATCCCGTCTCCTCTTTGACGGATTCAGCTCCCATCGAGTTTGAAATCAAAGGACAACCCGAAGATTACATCGATCTCAACAACAGTTACTTGTATTTGAAACTGAAAGTCACCAAAACGGACGGCTCCGCTCTAGCAGCCGATACCCAAGCAGCTCCCGTCAACACTTTCATGCATTCCTTGTTCAGCGAAGTGGATTTGTACATGAATAACAAACTGGTCAGCAGTAGCATGGATACTTACCCTTACCGAGCGTACCTCGAAAATCTCTTGACTTACGGAAAAGAAGCCAAGAACACTCATTTAGATGCTTGCGTGGTATGGAAACCTGACACCGCAGATAAGTTTAACGACACAGCCACAGCCTCAGAAGCCAACAATACCCACAATGTGGGTTTTATCGAGCGTCGAAAGAAAATTCTTGGACGTAGTTTAGAACTGTGCGATCGTTTGCATTTGGACATGTGGTTTCAAGAGAAGTATTTGCTGAACGGAGTGGATATTCGCTTGAGACTAAATCGTAGCAGTGCTGCTTTCCATTTGATAGCTCATGAACCTGCTGAACCAGCTGATCAGAAGACTATCCACCACTGTAAAATCAGTATCCAAGAAGCCAAGTTATACGTGCGTCGTGTGGAAGTGTTACCTAAAGTGGGAAATGATATCAGTCACACTTTGAGCAGAACGACAGCCAAGTATCCGATACGACGCGTGGAAGTCAAAACGTTCACCATTGCCCAGGGACTCCAATCTAAGATCGAAGATCATCTGTTCCAAGGACAGTTACCCAAACGTTTATTCATTGGTATCGTCAGCAATGCAGCCTTCAACGGTGCCTACACTCAAAATCCTTTCGAGTTTAAGAACTACGGAGTATCCAAAATCGAAATCAGTCGCGATGGCAAAACTTTGTGTACCAGACCCTTCGAACCCAAGTTTGCTGCGAAGAATTACTTGAGGTCGTACTTGTCACTGTACGAAGCCACAGGACAGTTAGGAACCAACACCAGTCACGGTATTTCCTACGAAGATTTTGCAGGAGGTTACGCTTTGTGGGCTTTTGATTTCACTCCAGACCAAGGCAGTGACGAGGGACATTTCCACCCTATAAAATCTGGGCAGATACGTGTGGAACTTCAGTTTTCACCAGCTCTTCCCGAAACGGTGAATGTCATTCTGTATGCCGAATTCGATAATACCATAGAAATCAACAGTTTGAGAGAAGTCATACTAGACTATTAGACACTATGGAAAACCCTTGTCCTTCTTTGAATAGTGGAGAATCCATGGAATGGGAGGTAACAGAAAAAGCAAACCCTCAAGACCAAAAAGAAGAAGTAGTGATCATACAATCCAGATGGCCAGAACAGGAACAACAGTTAGTGGCTTGTTTTGCACAACACTTGGAAGATAAAATGAGGGACATGATTAAAAAAGATTGTTATGGATGTCAAATCGATCATCCCAGTCAAATTCAACACGATAAATGTATGATGATGAGTCAAGAAGAAAAATTGGACGATTATCTGAACGAAGCTTGGAGTCTCATCTCCGAAGAAGACGTGTTACATCAGTGGTATAAAGACTTGTGTGCTCATTCCTCTCCTCCATTGTTTGCTCGAGAAATTGATCGCATCGAAGCTCTCTTGGCCCAGAGTAAAGAGACAAAGCAAACCAACAGTTACTTGACAGACCGTTTCAAACAAAAAGTCTGGATTGAATTGATGACTTATCATCATCTGTGAAAAAAAGGGAAAAAAAACAACAAGACTACAAAAACAAACAAATGGATACCTGGGAACTTTATTATCTTTTGAACCGTAGTTCGTACACTGCTTCTTGGAATCCTGTCGTGTGTGCTAAAGATGAACTACCTTATCGCAAACCTCAAGAGAATCAAGCTTATGTCATCAACACAGATGACAGTCATCTTCCAGGAACTCACTGGGTAGCTGTCTACTTTCCTCAAGAGGGTTGTGCGGAGTATTTTGATTCGTATGGATTACCCCCTTTCGAAGATGATATCATTGACTTTATGAGAAGAAATGCCCAGACGACACGATTCAATAATGTGAAATTACAAAGCACAGATTCTATGGTGTGTGGACAATATTGTGTCTATTATCTGCATCATCGCAGTCTTGGATATTCTTTAGAACATTTAGTGACTTATTTCGATCGTCATTCGTCTCGAAACGGTGACAAAGTAGATCGATGGTTTTGTGACCATTATGGCTATCTGTTGTCTTTAGCTAGGAAACGTAGTGTACATCAATGGCCCAATGATTTCCAACAGTGGAAATCTCAATTTAATTCACAACGTTGTCAACCATGTCAAAAGAGATTGTATTAGTGTTATGGAAGAAAAACATGTTTGTTATTTGAAAAAAATGTTTGTTCTTTGAAAATAATGTTTGTTAGTTGAACAAAATTGTGTTTGTTATTTGAAAATAATGTTTGTTATTTGAATAAAAATGTTGTGTTTTGAAAACCAATGCGTCTGTCGTTTGTTTTACATTTGTATTCATATAAATGCTCTTTGACTTTTCTTTCTATCCCTCACATCAAACTATCTAAACGTTTCAAAACCCTAAACCGTCGAGGGGTGTTTTCCATCACGTCCGCGCTTGAACCATATAAAGCAAGGGTAGTCTCCAGTCTGGCCATCCATTGTTTGACTCATCCTACTACGAAGATGTGCTCAAGACTAGCTAAGCTGAACGAAGCTTATGTCACTCTGCATCGTATCAGACACAATCTGATGCCAAAGCCTGAAGAGATAGAGAATGTGAGAATGCTACAAGAAACGGAAGACCTCATAGAAGAACTCTTCAGAGAGGAAATTCAAAAAGAGAAAGATGAATGGACTGAGAAGTATCGACTTCAAAAGCAGCAGAGAGAGCAGAGAGAACAGCAGCAGCAGCAGCAGCAACAGCAACAACAGCAACAGGACCCAGACAGAAGTTTTGTCGACTGTCGTGTGGATACGAAAGAGTTCTCTTTCTCTTTTCGAAGAAGCAGACCCTATCGTGTAGCCAAACGAGGACGCAATCTTAGACGATAAAAGATTGCCATCCTTCCTCGTACACACACAAAAAACAGCCCTTTTCAGGGCTACCCAATATTCTCGAAAAGAATTAATCATTCAATTTGCTCATGGTATGTGAGGAAGTTAGAAAAAAATAGAAGTGAGTCTATAATCACTATCTCATTTTACTTTTGTTTTGAAGTGCGTCTCTAAGCACAGCGTATTTTTTTTTCAAAATAACTTGTTAAATGTATAATTAATATGAGTAAAGTATAAAAGTGTGGGGTGTTTTCTATAAAGTCCGCGTGTTTTGTTTTTTTTGGTAATGATAGGGATAATGTAAGCGCACAAAGCTGCACTATAAACTAAGCTATAAGAACTAAGGCCTATAACATGATTTAGGTGGTCAATACCTGACCATCTAGCAAGACAGCACACGCTGCAATAAATTTTTACACAATAACCTTAATTACTTTAAAACCTCTACGTTGGATAACTACCAACGCGAGAATAGGCTGTCATATGAGGTTGTATACTCTACTTTAATAACAGCACAAAGTATTCCAAATTGTTAAGGGAGAACACGGAATGGATACGACGGAAGGAGGCAACTTCAAAATGGAGGAACAACAAAACCAAAGGCACCCAAGAAGGACACGGGGACTCGCCGGACGGAATGAGGGAACTTCGGTTACACCCTGTAACACTCCATCAAAAAGCCCTTTTAAGGGCTATTTATACTTACAGAGTTTCCTTTTGGCTGAGAAACTCTATTCGACAAACTCTTTCTTCAAAAATCAGACTTGATCAATTTTGGCTGTCCACTATCAAAATTAACAACCCATTTAACCCGACATTGACCAACCTATACATGTCACTTGACATACCTAGTTTACAAAATTGATAGGGAACACACAAAATGTACACTCTGTACTAGACAAAAATTGGAATGTTAGGATGTTAGGAAAAAATATAACTTGAAAGATTGACTCAATTGCACAGGTGGCTTACACAATATCGGTATAGGATGTCCACTAGCAACAACTGGACTCGATTTGATAAGGCTAGGGCGTGCAAGACGAACGACATCAAGGTGCCAGTTCACAGATCCTTTTCCTCCTCCTCCGCTGCCTGACTCCAACACCAGCAAATGACTAGAAGTGAAAACCATTTTTCACTAGTCATCATTCGGTGCCATTGCACCTCTAGCTCTGCATCCTCCGATTGGTTGATAGGGTTGAGTGCGTGGCTGTTCTATTCCCACGCACCTAGGTCTTTCATTCATGTCGATAGCTCCGTATAGGGTGCGGCATGACGACCAAATTAAATAGCATACTATGTATGCATAAACGCCCGTGGGGATGTGGCACCATTCCTTCCTCACGGGAAAATCTAAATCACTACCATATTAATTGGTAGTGTAAAATAGTGAACAAATGACCCTTTGTGGCCGGTTTCACTTAAAACCATAATTCATTCATTCAGTCTGGCTACACATTCATTCACATTCAGGCAGAGGCAGCGGACGGAGTAGGACGGCTTATCTGGAGCAGGCGACCTGGTGATGTCAGAATTGTATTGCGAGAGCATGAGTCCCGGGCTTTTCACAGTTAAGGACGTGATTGTGATATTATCCCGTCACTGCAACAGACTGAAACATCAAATTGTACAGCGGTAGACTACGCAGAAACTCGAAATTGATATTTCGTAACTCCCGACCTGGCATCGTGGCAGAGATAGAAATGGAGGGAAGTATGCGAGACGTGGTTGCATAGACCTTGACCTTCGGAAGTAGAGACCACGTAACTCCCGAACTCGATTTGTGGCGGTGGTCAAAACAGAAGAAGAAAGGGGCCTCCACTTCTACCTAAATACAAGATGAAGAGAAATGGCGGCTATAGATGTTTTGGTTTCACGGATATAGACGTCACCATCGTCCTACAAAGAACGCTGTTCAATGAAAAGATTTTCATTGCCATTACCTTTGCCTGAAAAATAGGGGACTCATTTGGTCACGAGTACCCCTCTTTGAACAACTTTCCGTGGCTCTAAAAAGCTAATTTGACCTTATTGGTATTGCCTCCAGCAAATTTAAGACCAAAAATACCTAACATTGACTACACTATTATATGTCACTTAGACATTTTAATTTTCTAAATTTGTTATGGACTTACTATATGTACGCTTATGTACTAGTTTTATTCGAATGATAGGACTGTAAATAATAATTCTTCAACTTAAATATTTGAATAATTGCACAGGTGGCTAACACATTATTGGAAGTTATTTGTCCATTAGTATAACTGGACTGAATTTGACCTTTAGTATGACCTTGTTGTTTCAGGTGTGGGCTGCGTCCTTTGCTGTGCTGTCTGGCTGTCTGCGTGCTCTGGTGTGTGCTGCTGTGTCGACGCCCACCTGGACCTGGGCCCTTTCCGCCTTTGCCGTTGCCGCTCACCAAATTACTAGCGAAATGAGGAAACATTTCCCCTCGCTACCTTACTTACAGCTCGATTGGATGATAGGGGTGGGTGTGTGTAGGTACTATTCCTACCCACCCCAAAGGGCCTTCATTTCTCCCGATAGTTACTTTTTAGTAATTCGGAAGAACGCCCTATTTAAACTATAGTGCGATTAAGCACTGTAAATCCTGAGGGGGGGAGTAGCGACCTCCCCCAAAGGACCTAAAATGGCCACCGTCAGGGTGGCTATAAAAGATGTACAAATGCCCCAAAGTGGGCGGTTACATCTATAAAAATCTCATTAACGTAACGTAGTCTGGCTACCCATCGTTGGCGCATCAACACCAAAGATGAATAGAGTACAGAAATTAAGAGAACTTCAAATGCATCTGGAGAATGCTAGACGTCTCCTGGACGAGCTGGCAATGGAGGCCGAAGAAGAAGAGACCAGAATTAAAGAAGAGGAGGAGAGGAAAAAGAAAGAAGAGGAGAAGGAAATGAAAATGTCAATTTTGCCTCACCGCATGATGAGGCAAACTAGTGAAGTCAAGCCTATGGTGAGGACACCTTCACCAGAACCAGTTCATCCACTACAGGCGCAGCCCTCACTGCCTCAGCCGCAACAACCACAGCCTCATCCACGGTTGCAGAATAGAGGCAGAAATGAAGAGACTTTCACTATCCCTCAAACAGAAGATTGGGATAGTGAAGCCACTCATTCTCCCTCTGCGCTCCCAATCACAAGAGTGAATTGGGAGAATGATTGGAGTAGGAGATGTGTGTGTGGGGCTAGACCTGGGAGATGCCAGCATTAGCCAGGTGTAATTTGAAGTTTAAAAAACAGCCCTTCTCAGGGCTACCCAAATAACAAGAAAAGAAATACTATGTCAATTGCCAATGGGTATGAGAGAGGAGTAGTGTGATTATAAACACTGACTCTATTTAGATATTATATGGTGTGATTTTGGATAGTATATGATAGGGTTTGTTTTTGGTTGCTTCCCCGTGTGTGTGTGTGTGTGTGTGTGTGTGTGTGTGTGTGTGTGTGTGTGCGTGTGTGTGTGCGTGTGTGTGTGTGTGTGGTTAGTATAGGGTGTGATTTTGGATAGTAAATAATAGGGTGTGTTTGGCTGCTTCCCCGTGTGTGTGGTTAGTATAGGGTGTGATTTTGGATAGTAAATAATAGGGTTTGTTTTGGCTGCTTCCCCGTGTGTGTGGTTAGTATATAGTGTGATTTGGGATAGTAAATGATAGGGTGTGTTTTGGCTGATTCCCCGTGTGTGTGGATAGTATATAGTGTGATTTGGGATAGTAAATGATATGGTGTGTTTTGGCTGCTTCCCCGTGTGTGTGGTTAGTATAGGGTGTGATTTGGGATAGTAAATGATAGGGTTTGTGGATAGTATATAATATGAAAAGTGAATGTAGGGGGTGTTTACTTTCACGTCCGTGCTTAAGATATATATACTCAAAGTGACTGACATTATAACCATTCCACGGAATAACCATAGAAGATGGCGAAAGCATCAAGTTTATTCAACAATTTAAGACACAGCTATTTCTGGATATTAGACGGGGAATATGAAGTGGAAAAACTACATCATAAATGGAAAATTACGAAGAGTTTGGACTTTGCAAAAAGACTGAAAATAGCCAGGGAGCTCTTAGGAGGAATGCTAGAAGAAGAAGCCAAAAAGTTACGAGGCTGCATTAATCCACCCTATGTTAGAGTGGGGACATTGAAGCAAGTGATAGATATTGTCGAAAACGTCAAGTGCTTTTTGGATAATATCTTGACAGAGTACCCCCATTTCCAAAAGGGTTTAGACCCGCTCAAGAAAGCTGAAGAACTGATGAGAAAGGAACTATTAGAAGAAGTGAAGAAGATAAAAGATAACTGGAGTAAGGAGAGAAAGGAAAGAAAGGACAATGAAAACCAAAAAAAGAAAGAGGACTTTGAAAGATTAAATAACAATTGGATAAAGATACAAGAGAAGTTTAGAGCTATGGGGCATCCTGACTGGATTCCCGACGAAAAGAAGAAGAAGGGAATCATTAGTAAAATCAAAAGGTGGTGGAACAACAGCAGAAAATAAAAGAAGAAGAAGTATCCAAAGGCCCTTTTCAGGACCACTCATAGGTCTCGAAAAGATAGTAGCTTTCATTGCCACCCTTTTTTCCCTTGTTATATTTCCCTTGACGCTATATAGGCCCACTATGTTCCATTTCCCTTGACGCTATACAGACCCACCCTGTTCCATTTCCCTTGACGCTATAGTACCCCAAGCTGTTTTGACGCTATAGTGCCCCAAGCTGTTTTTGACTGGATTTTCCCTTGACGCTATAAATCTTGACGCCATAGTGCCCCAAGCTGTTTTTGACTGGATTTTCCCTTGACGCTATAGTGCCCCCTATTACTACTCACGAGTACATTTTTCTCTTTGGGGGTGGCAGTGGTATTATCGCAGAAAAAGACTAGAAATATTTCGGTTACATCG
Source organism: Unio delphinus (assembly GCA_029339505.1). Classification (NCBI taxonomy): domain Eukaryota; kingdom Metazoa; phylum Mollusca; class Bivalvia; order Unionida; family Unionidae; genus Unio; species Unio delphinus. The sequence continues at coordinate 1,125,114 of JAQISU010000085.1, read as the reverse complement.
TAGAACGGTTCTCGTTGTATATGCGTACAACGTTACCTACGGTGAATAATTTTTTTTCTAGTTAAGCAGCTGAACTAGCGTGTATCTATCTTGTCGTAGATCGCTTGCGGCGAGAGACACTAAAAGCACGGTATGCACGGGTATTTCACCCTGATTAATACTCACTCTCCTGTGGATTTAAGGAAAGTCTTTTGCTTAACTGATACTCGTCTTTGGATCTTGTCAAGCAGTGAACGTTCTCCATTTTTGTTCTCTAGCCATGGGGGTAAGTGTTACATTTGTAATTTATTTGATATGTGAAGCATATTCAGTTTTTTCTTTCTGTCGTATTGTGAAATGATGTCTTTACTTGATACGTTGTGAACTTTTAGTTACAAGCTGTTTTAAAGTGTTTAATTTAGCATCATGTATTTATAGATTTTAAGTCCGTAACTTTTATTATGGCCAGTTGATATTGTGGATCCATAATAGGTGTACGTTACCAATAAAGTGTTCTAAGCCAATTCAGGACAACAGTGCTGTCTGTACGTATGTGTCTGTGAGTATAACATGCTGTCTGTCTGGTCGAATATATTGCTATGAAAGATGACTGAACCATTAATACCAAACAAAGTCGAAACCGCTAATTTGTAAACTTGTGAGCATGGTGGATTCCTGATACACGTGTTAGTGGCACAAATGGGGCCATACCCAAAAATTCCGGATAAGTGTGGCTTGTCAGCCGTCACATTTGCAAGTTTTTACGGACATTTTATAAATCGTACGGCTGTGCAAATGATTTGTTTCTTCCAACTGATTATTTCAATAGAGTAAAAATTTTGATCATTCTGGTTACATGCGATTATTTGAATCTTATTTTGATTACATTAAAATTATTTGAATCTTAAATCGATTACTGAAGATATTTAAAATTTTATTTTGATTCCAGGAAGTTATCTGAATCTCGGTTTCATTGTAATAAATTGTGAGATTAATTCAATCTAACTCCCATTACGTGAGATTATATAAATGTTACCGTAATACATTGTATATTAACCATTTTTTGGTTTCATGTGTGTGAATGTTTGGATAGAGTAACTGAATGAGATTTATGTTTTAGAGCGTGAGAAATTTTATTCGTAGAATATTTTTTTGTAATTATCCAATCCACAAAATTCAATCGTTCACATTGTATTGTGTCATTTGATTCAAGCATCCATTCAGTGTTACAATTAGTATAAGCTGCAGATGAATGATAATAAAACTGAGGCAGACTCTCATTCACATCGTTTACCTCAATAACTAACGGCAACACCAACATTAAATTCAGTCGATACGAAACCTAGGTATTTCTCTTTACAGTACTCTCACATTGCACCAACATGGCATGAACATATCCAAGGCTTGATATCTTGAGCTGAGAAGAATCCGCTCCATTCGCAAATATATTTCAGTTGATGCCACTTGCGTGTTCATTAGTGGATTATTGTAACTCAATTCGGTCTGGTTTGTCTCAATATCTACTCCACAAACTTCAAAAATGTTAAAATACATCTGCTCTGATGTTCACTGACAAGACTCGAGCTCCATATACCAATCCGTCCTCACCCATGTGTAGACACAAGCAAGATACTTGTTATACTCTTCTAACAATCGTAGGCTTATTATTCCCATTACGAAAACTAAGTAATCTGGACCACTTTCGTTTCGATACAGGACCCAGAAAAGTGGAACAAATTGCCCACTGAAATTAAGACGCCTAGACACATTGATCCCTCTCAAGAGTGCGCTTAAAACTCACCTTTTTCGAATGCAAGACCAAATTCAAAATAAACTAGTAACAATAAATACCAAAGGATTCATATCTTAAATATTTTCAGCATTTTTGTTCAAAAATTTTTTTTACGGGTAATATCTAATGTTGTAAAGCACTTAGATCTTCTAGAGATTAGGTGCTATACAAAGTCTTCATTATTATTATTAGTCTACATATGAAATGAATAGAAAAGTTAGTAATGTCGAACATCCTAACGAGTTATTGTTTATTTCTTTGTAGTTCGATAAATATTATATCCTGTTTAGCAAATATTCTCTCTATTTCTAAACCCACCTTGCTATCCGGTGCAACACATTTCTTTTACCTATGATTATCTCGGCCTGACCTATATAATTTAAGAGTTGTTTATGTTGATCTTAGATTGAGATCTAGTATTAATTGTCAAACTATTTTGTGTACCAGTCAAGATTTAAACATGCCCACACGTGACCAGGAAGCAATACCAGCTTGATCAGTTTAAGGCTTATGAGAGTACATAAAAAGTTATACCTCAATATGAATTAGAAAAAGGGAGATACTTCATAATGGCAACTGCTATAACGCGTACTGAAGACGAACCTACTTGTCCTATTTGTATGGGATTATTCAACGTACCAAGACAGCTACCGTGTGCCCACACATTCTGTCAGAGTTGTCTACAGTCCTACATCACAAGCAAGGCTATAGAACATGAGAAAAAGAGATGCATCGAGTGTCCGGTATGTAGAAAAACAGCAGGTCATTTTAAAGAGACTAAACCAACAAGTGAATGGGCGTCGCTCTTTCCAGTCGACACGGTGATACAATCCATGTTACCGACGAAATCGAAAGTAGATCGTGTATGTGATGCTTGTTACTCTGACGGCCTCTCTGTCACAGCTACGGGATTCTGTGCAGTATGCGAAGAAGCAATGTGTGATAGCTGCCTAAGTGTTCACAGGAAACAGAAATTCTCCAAAGCTCACTCAATTCTTACAATGGACGAGTTACTGAACAATCCACAAAATGTGATGAAATTTGCTGAAGGTTTTACATGTTTTGATCACGACGATGAAGATCTAAAATTTTACTGTAATACTCACAAGATTGCCTGTTGTGGAATTTGTTATTTTGAAAACCATAAAACTTGTTCTGATGTGAGAAAGTTGAAGGAGGAACTCCCTGCTCTGTTATGTGAAACCAAATCAAGTGAAATTATTAAAGAGTTGAAAAAACTGGAAACTCACTTAGAAAGGTTTATCGATGTAAAGGAGTCTAATATGAAGGATCTAGATTCCCAAGTTAATGGACTTACTGATCAAATCAGAGAAATGAGAAAGAAAATCAACACAGCTTTTGATGAATTAGAGATAAAAGTGAACATGGAGGGTAGGAGAATCCATAAAGAAGTTGCTATTAGGACACAAGAAGAGAACCAGCAATGTTTGTCACTGATTCATGCATTACGAAATTCTCATCTTCTGTGTGAAACAGTCCAGAAATATGGAATTGATATTCAAAAATTTCTGACTGCAGAAAAAGTAAAGTCACAACTACCCTTATATTACTCTCGGGTAAGAGAAAAGTATGAGACAACAGACACACTGACAGTACATTTGAAATTCACCCCACTATTAGAATCTATTCTATCACTTTCATCATCTGATATTGGAAAACTTGTGACCAAGACTGTCTCACCCTATACTATACCTGGTCTGGGGAAACCAACAAAGGAATGCCAGGTTAAGAAAGTTGAAACATTTAATGTAAATATCAGTGGATGTACACCACATTATACTGGTGTTACTATTCTCTCTAGAGACAGGGTGATGCTTGTTGATTATTGCAATAGTCGGTGCATTCTTCTTAACAATTCACATCAAGTAGTTACGACATACAAACTCACAGGAAATCCTTGTGACATTTGTGTGGTGGATCATGAGGAAGTGGCTGTATCTGTGCATAATCAAAATAATATTCAGATTCTATCAGCCAGGGATGATGTCATCAGTCCAGTCAGAACAATAACAACAAAATATGAGTGCTTTGGAATTGCAACAGCTGGGAAGGGAGAGATGGTTGTGGTTGGAAACTGTGGTAATAACAAATATTGCTCGAGTCTGATCAGAGATGGGAGAGAGGTCAATTATTCTGATCAGTATGACTCTACTAGAAACTTAAACTACATAGCACTGAATAATTCTAAAACGCAAGTCTATGTTAGTGTGTATGCTAACAATTACCTTCTGTGTTTCAATATGGAAGGCAAGAAGAAATATACCTACAGCCCAGAAAGTCCTACAGGAGTAGCTGTGGACAGGGATGACAACATCTATGTTCTTGGATTTGATTCTTATTACATTCATCAGTTATCACCAGAAGGGTGCATAATACAGGTCATAACTACAGGAGTCCCAAAGTATCCAAGGGCAATCCGTTTTGACAACAGTAGAGATACTTTTATCATTACAAACAGTTGTAAAGGGCAAACACACAAGTTACACATTTACCAACTGGAATAAGACTTAAAAACTGAAAATCTAATCATCATAGATCATATGATATGTCATTTTGCGGAAATAGTTGAGATTTCTTTGAAGCTACACATAATTGACTCTCAATTGATAGACACTCATAAGCTTCTTCCCCTTTCGATATATTATATCCTTTTTCTTACCAGCAATATTATTTAACTATATAAAGGAAATAGAGGAGAATTGTATTTTCAGATTATACTCTGAACTTCATACCTAAATTGAGAATATTATTGTAACCAAATAAAATGAAATGCCATATAATAAAGTTTGGTTATTCATGGTTGTAAACGATTACCAAATCAATATTATTTCATGCATCTATAAGGTAAATAAGGAATATTCTTGCTCAAAAATAAATGTATAAAAAAGTGGTTTCTATTATTTAGAAGATTGGTGGAAAATCAAACAAAAAATGAATTGCACAAAAGGAGCATTATAAAAAATGGAATAATTACAATGTCTTCATAATATGTTACTTGCATTTACCTTATAATTTGAAATTTGCCTAATCTGTAAAATACAATTTACAAGCCTTTTTGGCATATAACATTGAATTTTCAAATAAAACTTTTGTTTCTTATTGTTATTGCATGACATTTATTTTTACATTATTAATGCTTAATTAATTCCATGAAAAAATAAATATTCTGTTTTAATCTATGTATTTCTATTGTATCATCTACATATTGTAACACCCCTTATGTTATTTCGAAAAGACCAAGAGTTCAGGAATAAAAATGCTTTTTATAAACAATATAGGTGAGATATAACATGCTTTTCAATATCACAAATTGACTTTACATAAACACATTATCTATCAACTTTCGAGAATATATAGCAGACTTGGTTATCTAAATGTCAACAGACAACGTTATAATATGCAATATTTAGGTTAAATGAATTGTATCCTTTAATTCATGTGTATATGTCTAATTTATTAGATTAGCTGTGATGATTTCTGACATATTAGAGTAATCTCAATAAAAAGTATTACACTTTATAATAATAAGGCATTTACATTGATACCAATCATGTAATAAATCTACTTGCTATTTCTTATAACAATTTGATTCAGGTTTTGGATTTTAAAGTACCGAAGTTAATATGGGTTAAGAAAATTACATAAGTGATTGTTTTAGAATACAAGGCAGAAATTCTTTTCTACTTAGATGTTCTTACTTTGCCAGTCTGACAGATATCGTCCAGTGCACTGTAGTCATATTTATTGACTCCTAGTCATGTCACATGACCTTAGTTAACCATTATGGTATTACAACAGTGAACTGCCTCATATTTTTCTGACTTTCATGTTTTTACATTATTATTATTTGTATTACTATTGAAAAAGGAAATGTAGTTCTTAATAGTGCCAAGTATTTTGATTTGTTGAGTTAGGTATTACAATATCAGCACGTGTTAATTATTAAATTCCTTGATGAACATGCATATTCAATACACATCATTTGTTGGATCTATGTGACTGACAGCCTGTATACTGGTAGCACTCCTCCATTTCTTCTCAACCTATAGATATAATATCTTCCCCTCTAATGGTACTGCTCCTACTATTATTGCTTTTTTGTCCCTTATAATGGTACAACTATGATTACCATTCCATTTCTACTATTTCGTCCCTGCTAATGGTACTACATGGATTACCACTCCTACTATTACTATCTGAACTTTACAGAAAATAATAAAAGCAAAACAATGAAAATATTTTAAAAGACCATCTCCTTCATAAAGTTATAAAATTCTTTTCATATTTGTTAATTTTCTCTCTTGTTTCAAGTACATTAGTAATGATTCATTTTTTAAATTTTCTTCCTTTGGTAAATTTATTTTATATTTTGATTGCTACAACAGTTTGTGTACTTTTTCAAATGAAACTTCTTTCTTCATGCTGATCAACAAATATGTTGCATGTGTTGTTGGATCATTTTTTATCACATAATGATGAAGTATGTAAATGAGTAATTAAAAATTTGAATGTTTATATTGTTTGTATTTACAATCACCACTTTCTAAATATGAAATATTACCTGTTGAGCATTCAAATTCTTTTTTACAACACTATACATACATAATGGATCTATTTATCTGACAGCAGTAGCACCCCTCCATTTCTCCTCAACCAATTTATATTTCTATCCTTATAATGGTACCATTAGGATTATATCTCTTCCAATTAATACCATTTCGTCCCTTCTAATGGTACTGCTAGGATTACCACTCCTACAATTAATACCATTTCTACCTTTCTAATGGTACAGTTCAGCAGTTACAATGGCAAATAACTGCCAAACAAAAATATCAGCACTTCCAAATATATCTCTCGTAAAAAGACGTAAAGTTTATAGATAAGTTGTTGTGATTCCTTCCAATATGTTTAATATGTTGGATGGCTTGGATAGCCTATTGCTAGGCATTCGCACACCTTTGGAAAACTAATTGTTTGTCCTCAACTTCCAATTCAGTCTATCGCTTTCTCAATCGAGTATAAGGTTAGTTTTAGCGACAACTAGATGCAAGCAGTAAGAGCGCATTATAAAATGAGTGGAAGGCCACATTACAACTTTAATTACAATGCAATATTATGAAATATTCTAGTAGCAGCTTTTATCAGTCTACCACAGAAAAGCAATAACCTCTCGAATATATAATGTGGGGCATTTAGTGAGTGAGAAGTTGCTAAGAGCTGTTAGGGGCTTGGTACTTGAGGCTGCAGTTAGAATTGGATGAATATTTCTTAACATTGCACTAGTCTATTAGTATTTGATTGCTAAATGAATTATCTCGATTAGAAGGTCCCAAGAACAGAGTCGAAGATTTCAAGACATTAAAGTAATAGAAGTTAGAAATTCTTTATTTTAATCATATGTCAATATTATGTTAGTGAACATATGATCAGATGAAGCAGCATTTATAATGGACACCAGGGAAATAGATTTACAGAAGTTACATGATGACCAAGAAACATTACTAACAGTTTATGGTGTTTGCATTGAAGAATAGTTTTTCAACAACTAGCCTTAGGCTTGTTCAGGGTAATAATGGGGATAGTTTAACTAAGGTTATGTTCCAGTCTAAACAGAGGTGTTGGAGCAGCTGAGAGGGCGTACTAACAACTTTGTTCCTCTGGTCCATGACTATATTCATACCACAGGGTTTAACTATGGACAGCTGCGACCACCCTGATAAATTGAATTGTCATGCAAAAGCACCAGGTTGCCAGCTAAGTCATTGGATGTGAAAGCATCCAGTGATTGCATATACAGCGATGAAGTAGAATGCACTGATAAAACCAATGCAATGAAATTCTTAAGGGGGCGCTCACCAGTTAATATGTACTTTTCAGATAGTGACGTATGTGAGGTGAAGTTGTTTGCATTTGTAACATGCACAATGGAGAATAAGTTGGCATATCTCAATGCTACTTTGATGTAATGTGGCTGATATTTCTTTGGATACTGCACTTGTGGAAATTGTAAATGATCTAAGCGCATGGTACAACAAAATGGATGCTCCCTTGTGCTTGAAAAATTAGCCAGAATTAATCAAAAGTACACTAACTTTAGCAGTTATTAAACTAGGGAAAACGAATTTTGCTGAAGTAGGCAATAGCAGCTTCTGAAAGTGCAATGAACAAATTACAAAATATCTGAAAAGTAAAAAAAGTTATCGTACCATTTTTCTACAATTTACCTCTGAAGTCCAGGGAGTGAAAATGACCATGCGGAGCTAGCAGTTTGTTTACATGAGCACATCTTATGTTAGCCCAAGCTGTATACTCTAGAACCTAAAGTACACCCATCAATCATACATCAAAATAAAGGGAATTGAAAGTTCTTCTCCCAACACCTAAGATATACAAAGTCTTTATTATATTGCCAGTATAACCAGTGAAGAAATCCCAGAAAATTATTTTTCTTTAAAATTCTAACCCTATGCAAAGTACGAAACTGTAGAGCACCACCTTAAAGAACCACTAAAGATGTGTTTTCAACTTATTGAAAAACTTGTCATATTCTGCTGTCAATTTCAAACATATTGATATATCATACATGGTATTTACTTCCAAAATTACAAACACATAGTTAATTTACTATACCCCTCTGAAGTAACTTAAATGTAGCTTCATGACGTCAAAACTGTATTTTAACGTCACTGGGAAATGCTATTATTTTGACATTAAAGAAAGACATTCAAGAATAAATGCATATGAAGTATTTGTTTTATTTTTCAATCCAAACATCAAATAATGTATTTAGATCATTTCCAAAGTTGCAAACTATACTTGGGTCATGTATACATGTAAATCAAGTGAGAAAAGTGAGGAAAATTCCATAAAGTTTGAGGTAATAGTGCAAAAATTGTCCAGCATTGGATTAAGAAAAAAAGTCCTTGATGCTATAAATTCATAACAGTAGACATAAATATATATTTTGTTTGTAAATAATTACTTTTTTCCCCGGCACTAGTAATCTAATTTGAATCTGCACTAATGCTTGTATGTCAAAGAATTGAAATGAAAAGTCAAGGGGAATTAACTCCTGGTGAGACCATTCCATGGACCAGGAATGTGATTGATGATTACATACATAATCGATTACAATGAAAATCAAATATGTTGACTGCTTTATATGGTAAAATTAATTATAAAACCAAAACATGCAGACTTGTATGCCAAAAAAGGGGGTAGGTGTGTTTCCCAACAATTTCAAGCCCCAGCCTGATTATGATGTTACATACTGTCTAAGATCCATCACAACCAGGAACAACTGGTAACCCTGATGTCACTAATACTACATCAACCCACATTAGCCACTATCTAAGAAAACATGGCTAAAGGAAGAGCTAAGAAAATAGCTATTTGTCCACAAGAGTTCATACAACACAGTCAACCATAGGACTATGGATTACGAGTATCCAAGAGTGACCAACCTATTCAGGTTGCAATCTGGTTCTACATCTCCACAAATAAAGCGCCCAAGAATTGATGTATATGAAGAATCACTATCTTCCTGTGGCCCAAATAAAGTGCACCCAAGCTTTGCCCTGAATTGGAGAAAGAAAGAAATGAAGAAAACTTAATTGTTGGGTCACATGTTGCAGCGTGTTGTCAACATCAATGGAAATGTAATTATGAACATACCAAAACTAACTAGGATATTGGGAACATTGTGCATAATGTATGACTGAGCTGGAAATTGCAAGCGATACAATCCACCGATGTATAAAAAAGCAAAACTCAAGGACTGTGTGCCTTTTTAACAGTTAAATGTACAAACTGCAATCTGCAGGAAGCTGCCTGTCCAGAAAAGTGCCAAGGGCATAGAAAGTGAGGCCCAGGCACAGGAAATTTAAATGCGATGTTGGCACTTTCTTGCTACAAGGCCAAAGTTGGAGTGACTGACTTGCCCATTTAGCATCCTATTACTCAAAATTTCTGCCATATGGGAAACATTTAAATCTTTCTTATATTAAAACGCTTGAATATTTACTAAGAAAGTTTGTCTTAGATGTCAAGCTAAGTAAAATTTCACACTTTCTAAACACAAATAAGTGCGAGAGCTTGCACAATATCATTTTTACCAATGCACCTAAACTATCAGTATGGAGCAGAAATTTTGATGCATTATGTCATTCATTCCCTCATAGCTCTGAGTATGGTACAGGAAACTTTACACTCCCACTGACCAAGTCTCATGGAATTGTTCTACTCAGTCTGATCCAGTATTTCAGCTCATAGCAGAATGAGATCAGAGAACAGTAAAAGATAGGGAGAGGAAATCAAGTCTTCAGTACAAGTACATATGCTACATCAAACGCAAACAAAAAAGCAACATAAAACTTGTACAAAATTCAATGTTTGCTAATTCAATAAATAATTTTATACCCAATGAACATCCATACACTTTAAATCCTTTAAATGAATGCATGTAACAATTATTAAATGTACCTGACTATCACAGTATACACCACTCCCCCTAGCCCATATTGCCTTGGCATTCACCATAGGCTTTACATGATTTTCTAGCCAAATTTTCTCTTTTTTGGTTCAAGTGATAAATGATCATGTTTTTGTATGGCATCTATGTGATACGTCACACTGATATGGTAGTGAATTTACCATAGTTTCAACATAGAACCTTAGTCGGTGAGCCAAAGCAATCTTTCTTTTCCCACGAAAGGTTACATAAATTATTCCATAACATGTTCATGTGAGCCTGTCCAAATGTGACACTTGCTGTAGACTTGTGTATGTTGAGTTAAAGCTCTTTTATATGTCATTATATCTTGAACTGTTAATTTAGTTTGAAATATTTCTGACTTAGCTTAATAAACCATGACCATATGATACTACAGAATTTTTTTAATATGTCAATACAAAATTATTTAATACCAAAAAAATAAATTTTGTTAATAGTTTAATTTGACAATGAAAAAACAGGGAAAAATATCCAAATTATTACCAGTTCAAAGAAGAACTGATAGCATCTTCCTTGAGAAATGTGAAATTAATGAAACATTTTTAAAAACAATGACACACAGAGGTTTCTAATTGCCACTAGTCTATGTCGTATTGTGTACAATAGAAAGGGACATAACTCTTCTCAAGCCCACCTGCAGCCGCTTAATTAAAGCAGAATTTGGAATGTAAAGATATTTAAGTTCTAAACTGCAGTGAATTTAAACTAAATGAGCCAATATTAATACAAACAGCAATAAATATAACTCCATGGGTATACACCTGAATGCTCTTTATGGGGGCGCTCACCAGTTAATATGTACTTTTCAGATAGTGACGTATGTGAGGTGAAGTTGTTTGCATTTGTAACATGCACAATGGAGAATAAGTTGGCATATCTCAATGCTACTTTGATGTAATGTGGCTGATATTTCTTTGGATACTGCACTTGTGGAAATTGTAAATGATCTAAGCGCATGGTACAACAAAATGGATGCTCCCTTGTGCTTGAAAAATTAGCCAGAATTAATCAAAAGTACACTAACTTTAGCAGTTATTAAACTAGGGAAAACGAATTTTGCTGAAGTAGGCAATAGCAGCTTCTGAAAGTGCAATGAACAAATTACAAAATATCTGAAAAGTAAAAAAAGTTATCGTACCATTTTTCTACAATTTACCTCTGAAGTCCAGGGAGTGAAAATGACCATGCGGAGCTAGCAGTTTGTTTACATGAGCACATCTTATGTTAGCCCAAGCTGTATACTCTAGAACCTAAAGTACACCCATCAATCATACATCAAAATAAAGGGAATTGAAAGTTCTTCTCCCAACACCTAAGATATACAAAGTCTTTATTATATTGCCAGTATAACCAGTGAAGAAATCCCAGAAAATTATTTTTCTTTAAAATTCTAACCCTTTGCAAAGTACGAAACTGTAGAGCGCCACCTAATTAATTAAACCCAATCAACATTTTCTTAATTTCTAAATAATAAACATACTGATAATCACCAAAACACATACATCCTCATGTAACTGTTCCTGGTCAATAAATAGAATATAGATAAAAGAAAAATCTAAATCACACACACAAACACACCATCAAACAATGGTGTAATCAGTGTAATTGTATGCACACAAAAAGCATGCAAACTATCAGTTAGACATAAATATTCCCTATGAGATTCGTTTCTATAAGGTGGATGAAGCTGTAAACAAAAGCAGCCTGACTGCGAGTACATGTACTGAACACAGTGAAGCCCAAATGTTAAATTAGTCCCTCTTGTTAGAATTTTTTGTCAAATTAGATCAAACAATGATTAAGGCCCATCTTAGAAGTGTGATAAAATATTTCACATGCTAACGACAACACTACTGCTTTCATCAGGCATTTGTTAGCTTTGATGTAAAATAACAAAACAATTGAATACTAATTGAACAGCAATTTGAGAAAATAATTGTTTTATTCAATTTTAAGTACAAAAATAACAAAACCAAAATTCATCAACTTTGATACTACTGTATATTCATGTTGAATGAACTGTTTTCCATTGCTTTTCACAAGCGATGCTGCACCTAAAAAAAGAGATAAAAGATTGTAACAAATCTCAAACAGTGTATTATATCATTTACTGCTACAAACCCTGACCTTTAACTAAGGTCTGTTCCAGTAAAAAATACTTGGGACCCAGGGAAAGTAGTTTGAATGTTACAACTCTATTAGTGTATTATATCATTTACTGCTATAAACTCTGGCCTTCAACTAAGGTATGTTCCAGTAAAACATACCCAGGGAAAGTAGTTTGAATCTGGGGTACTCACCCATAGATACAATTCAGAATTTCCTTTTCATTTGAATATGAAATCTGTGCAGTGTCCTGACATTTTCTTTGTGAAAGTGCCTTAACTGGGTACCATGTACGTTAAATGGAACAGCTCTAATAAAAAAGTAATGTAAATTTGCAGTTTGAATACTGTACAATATTCCAAACCAAATTATGTCATATTTGCCATTGTACATCCATGTATATCTGGGATGATTTTACTTGTTGCACAGGTGATTAAGCTATGTCAATGTTGATCTATATCTGATGGCTCATTAGATACCAACAGATCTGAGTCTGTTATATGTTGTTCAGCAATATTAGTCAAGTTCATTATTTCCTTTGTCTATCTAGATGTGTTGAATAAAAACAGTTTAGGAATGTACAGTCAAAAAGTCCTATCAAATATATTGCCATGTTTAATAACATTTGATTGTGATCTGCATACGGGTAATTTTTATAACTGAGAAACGTTATCAAACTAGGATACTCTCAAATATGGTCAAAATTAATAAATGGCTTATTAATTTGTTTTTAAAATTCTATTATTTGTAGCTTCAGCCATGTTTGCTGGCAGGTTGGTATTTTTATTTTCATCATTTTGTAGCAATTTATACCATATTTGATGGCAGATCAATGTAACTTGTAAACAATAAATTTGATATAGTATCAGTGCTCTGGCTTAGAGGATATAAACACTAGCTTTCTACAGGCATTTTATTTTGCCCATCAATTGAAAGTGATCTTAGCTAGGATATTTTATTCTCAAATTCTGTCAATATGTTTCTGTTTAATGGTGGTTATTTTAGTCTTAATAATGTAAATATTTGATGGGGAACTGGTATAATTTAATTAAAATGGAAACACCCGATCAGGAGGCTTCCTTCAAATTTGGTCAAATTAATTCAAGTGATAATCCATTTAGCTGAGGTTTATTGTTGATATCACATGATTATTGAACCTCGGATGTTGTAGACATGTAGCATGCAAGATTCATGTCATGCGACTTGCAATCCAAATGGCATGTACAGTGTACTGTCAAATTTCATAAATGCTACAGTTCTGTCTCATCTAATGATCTATCAGCAGATTAAAACAGAATGATTCTAATACTTGCAATTTGTGAAAAAATAAATAATATTTCTATCTATTTAATGCATGAATGACTCAAAGGTTTGCTAGTCAACAACTACCTCATGTCACAACAATAAGTGGTGGCAGATAACAGCAATTGGTTCTGACCCCATACCCCAACATAAGAACTAAAAAAATAAACAATGAGACAGAAAAGGTCAGTGCAAAATTAGATTAATCTGATTTGACAAGTATAACTGTTTTATATGGCATTAATTTAACAAGGCAGTATCATTAAATTTTCCCTACTGGGGGGGGGGGAAGGTATTTTATCCAATGATGATCTTGATCATGTAAATGCTTTAAATCAATCATACTTTGAAAACAGTACTGTAGATAAGAAAACAATTGATATTATTCACATCTAATGAAATCAAATAAACATACTTCAAATATATGCAGCTAATAAAAGTAGTTTTTCTTTAACATAAATAGCAAAATTGTGAGTCAGTTACTCGCTGATAATTTTTATCCTCTAAAATAGAATTGGAAATTATGGAATGATTCACAGTAATCCTTATAAAATCAAAATACAAACTAAATTCCTTCCTTCATACAAAGGAAACTTCATTACTGTAATAACATTGGTGCGTTATCATGACATTTTGTTGAAAATTCCAGGGAAATTATTGCAGTTAATAAAATCTTACATGGAATTGGATCTCATTATTATATGCACCTTCTTGGATATTAATAAGGTTCCTTCCGTACATGATGGAATTTCTATTTTATACATGGGTGAACAGACCCCAGTGGTTATATTTATCTGTAGCTTAATGCTAAAAAAAATTGCCTGATTAGTAATGTGGCAAGGTTTATTCCACCCAAATATAAATGTATTGCTATTTCATAAAACCTTTGGTAAATATATAGTATAAATGACTCCAAAATTTATAATTATTTGATGTTTTAGTTTGATTTCTAAAAAAATTATTTTACATTAAATGGCTTACATAATAAGCATGTGAAATTAAACACTGAAAGTGTAAAGCTATTGAGCTTTATTTTGGTGTAATTAAAAATGGAATAGATGACCAAAAATAATTAGTTTACATTAAATAATATTAATATCCTGAACATTGAAAATTCATGTTCAATAATGTTATACAAAATAATTCATTATTATAAGACAGTCCTCCAAAGAAATCCTCTCCCTGCGCAAAATTTCATTTTGAGTGGGCAATAAAGTTTATCTACACAGAAAGAAGGTATTTTATCCAATGATGATCTTGATCATGTAAATGCTTTAAATCAATCATACTTTGAAAACAGTACTGTAGATAAGAAAACAATTGATATTATTCACATCTAATGAAATCAAATAAACATACTTCAAATATATGCAGCTAATAAAAGTAGTTTTTCTTTAACATAAATAGCAAAATTGTGAGTCAGTTACTCGCTGATAATTTTTATCCTCTAAAATAGAATTGGAAATTATGGAATGATTCACAGTAATCCTTATAAAATCAAAATACAAACTAAATTCCTTCCTTCATACAAAGGAAACTTCATTACTGTAATAACATTGGTGCGTTATCATGACATTTTGTTGAAAATTCCAGGGAAATTATTGCAGTTAATAAAATCTTACATGGAATTGGATCTCATTATTATATGCACCTTCTTGGATATTAATAAGGTTCCTTCCGTACATGATGGAATTTCTATTTTATACATGGGTGAACAGACCCCAGTGGTTATATTTATCTGTAGCTTAATGCTAAAAAAAATTGCCTGATTAGTAATGTGGCAAGGTTTATTCCACCCAAATATAAATGTATTGCTATTTCATAAAACCTTTGGTAAATATATAGTATAAATGACTCCAAAATTTATAATTATTTGATGTTTTAGTTTGATTTCTAAAAAAATTATTTTACATTAAATGGCTTACATAATAAGCATGTGAAATTAAACACTGAAAGTGTAAAGCTATTGAGCTTTATTTTGGTGTAATTAAAAATGGAATAGATGACCAAAAATAATTAGTTTACATTAAATAATATTAATATCCTGAACATTGAAAATTCATGTTCAATAATGTTATACAAAATAATTCATTATTATAAGACAGTCCTCCAAAGAAATCCTCTCCCTGCGCAAAATTTCATTTTGAGTGGGCAATAAAGTTTATCTACACAGAAAGAAGATTCTCTAAAGGTAATCAGGGAAAATTAGTGATTATCTATAAAGTTACCAAACATACCACACCTAATTTCAAACAAGTATTACTATCTTCCAAATTCATGTATTTAAAAACTTCACCCCTAAAAGTACTTAGTCCCATTTGTTAATATAAACTGTCCCCTAAAGGGCTCTCTACAGATATTATGAACTTCTGAGAAAGTTGTGGGTGTAAAATGAAGTTGTTTACATTTGAAAAATGTACAATGGAGAGAATGTTGGCATACCTGTTAATTGCATTGGATATTGTATTTGAGGAGATGGTAAATGATCTAAGCAAACAGCTAACGAAAATGACTGCTCCCTTGTGATAAAAAATCAGTCTGAATTAATGTTAAGTACACTATCTTTAGCAGGTATTATAAAAAGGATAATGAATGTTTCCAGAAAGTGCAATGAATGAATTACCAAATATATCAAATGTAAAGTTATTAGTTCTATTTAATAGTTTTCCTCTTAAGTCCAGGGAGTGAAAATGACCAAACAGAGCTAGCAGTCTTTTTGAGAGGTGCACATTTGAAGTAAGATCAAGCTGTTTACTATAGAGCCTATATTACCCCCCATCAATCTTATACCAAAATAAAGTTTATTAAAGTTATTTGAAAAATACTTATGACACACTAGGTCCTTTATAAATAGCCAGTATAACTAGTGAGGAAAATAATTGAGTTTACACTAAATTACTTTGCATGCATAGGAAATTTAGCAAGACAATAAGCAGCACTTCACTTGGGTAACCAGTGAGGACGCTAGGGAAAATAATTCACAGTAAATTACTTTGCATGCATAGGAATTTCAAAGCTGTTTCCAGATTATGGGTCAGAAGGACCCATATCACAGATATTTAGCAAGGCAATAAGCAGCACTTCAGTCAGGTAAGCATGTTTTACTTTCTGATTAGGTACAAGTTAAGACATTTGTTGACAAAAGTCTCTGATGAGACAAATTTGAACTTCTGTCAGTAAATAAGCTATATATTTTCCAGCAGTAAGACAGAGATATATATCATGTCAACTTGTACCATCCATAATGGTGCAAAAGAAATAATACTGAATCCAGGCAAATTTTCTCCAACAACACCTGTCAGTGTCCTCCTAAATACTAAGAAGACTGAAATTTATATCAATAGTTTGTTAAGCAAAGGGAGACAATTCTGCAATATAGCATTATAATCTTTTAATTTCCAACTGAATTTTATGAGTTAGGTAATTTATTTAGGATTTCTGAAGGTTTAATTTTTTTTTAGGTTTAATACACAGATTAGTTAAATGATTATCCCCATGGTGAGCATACCAATTATCATAAATCTAAAGTATACTTTAAGTCTGTTCCTAAATATAATGTAAATAAAGATAAAGCAAAAATAAAATAACTAAAATACCAGATATCTTTCATTTGTAAATAGTTCATGCATGTTCCAGACTTCTAGGCTAACCTAACAAAAACAACCATTTTCACAAGAAAGGCACTTTTGGTGGGGTTATGGTAGAGCCATTCAATAGTTCTGAAAACGTTATTAGGATTTCATTACTTTACGTTCCTTCAGATTTTTAAGATTTTTAGGTATCCCAATGTCAAAATGAAATATTAGATTTTTCAAGGATTTCTAGGTCCTCTTCTAACCATATTTATTCTGATCTCTTTAATTCAGGCTAGAGTCAATTGATAAGCTCAATGCAGATCAAAATTAAGTCAGTTTATGTGAGAAGTCTGTGAAGATCAGAAAATCAAAGGAAACTGAATTTGTCACCAGTCAACTGAAACTTCATCTACCTTCAGATTTTAAATACTGAATAATTGCTGACCCTATTGGAATGGGATTTAACTTTTATATCTTCCCCCAAGACCAATATCTTCTCTATAGAGATAGCTTTAATTTACATGAATGAAATGAAGATATTTAACCATACATGTCACATAGGTCCATTTCTGCTGTTATAACACAATTACTTTTTCCCACCACCAATCCTCTATCCAATGATAAAAACTACTTTGCTTCTGAGGTTAAAATATTGGTACCTTTAGTGTCAACATGACTGGACTTAGGAGTATATGCAATATAAGAAATTTTCCACATTGATTCACATGATGATGCCTTCACAAACATGATTTGAAAATTGAATGACCTTGACCCCCCAGGAAAATGGATGTAATTTGTATATGTTCTCAAAGAGGAAGTTTCTTTAGAGATAAAGATGTCTCATTATACCTGTCACATTGGCACAATAGATGACTTCCATTTCTGCTGCAAGAACACAACTCTTTTCAAACCATCCACCAAACAAATTGTTTTGACTCTCCACTCTACATTAATGATACAAACTGCCTTGCTTTAAAAACATCACATCTTGCCACCCTTGTGTTATATTGTCAGCATGACTGGAATTATGAGTTTTAAGCATAATATGAAATGTTTCCACATTGATCTACCTAATAATACTTTTTCAAATCAATGTCTTCTACCCAAGGAAATATTATGTTTGTGTAGACTGAATGGTCAATATAGATATACTCTAGTGCCCACATACTGCAGGGAGAAACCATTGTCTAGTCAGGATACACCTAGCTATTGACCACTGAAGGCAGGCAGCCAATACAAACACACAAATTATATAGAACATTGAGAAGGAATTACAATGGCCAAAGTGAACAGCTGACTACTGGGTAAAGGTGAATGTTAGAACAGGTTTACTGTAATCAAGGGATATAACAAGTTGGGGGAAAAAAAACAAACTTAAAATAATAGGGATATTAGGAGTTATCAAGACTCCAAAATAAGTAACAGGGATATAAGGTGTTGGTGGTCTGAGACACCAACACATGGTTCATACAGGTCTATGTAAAGTGAAAATTCTAGGACAGAATCCAGATTTTCAAGTAACAGAGATTCAATAGATAAGCTTAAGTGAGTCTAAAATAGGTAAAGTCAAAGAATAAAACAAAAAAAAAATGTACATCAAAGAAAGCATAACAACTACAAGTCATAAAAAATAACAAGGGCCATAATTCAAACTGACAAGATGTATAACACTGGCACCACAGAATAAAACTAAAAACTGCATCTCGTCATTAAAGGATGAAAGAAAACAAGCGGGTGGGGGAAGAGAAACTTCTTGCATGAAACGCTGTATACTTTTTTAGTGCCTTTTGTCAACATTTTAAAGCCATATTCCACATTCATCACTTTCAAGCCATATTTCTTTAAAGCAGCAAGAAATAAGTTCATAGTGAAAGGTCATGATTGATCAGTTACTGTGTTGTGTTTTGTTTTCTCTCCATTTCAAAACCATCTGTCTGACAGTTACATGCAGTAAACACTTTATCAAGTAAAAAGAATCTTTCATTTTCAAAATTCAAGTATATTCAAGGACATGACAAGTTATTAGAAAATTGTGTAGAGCTAAATAATTGGGATATAAGGACATGTGATACCAAAATGATTTTGGTGTGGACGGATGCCATAAAGCACAGCAACAAAGTTATGTTATTTAGTCCCAAGGCAATTAGTGAAAAAGCTGTACACAGGATAACATGATGATAACTGAATCCAATGGTAGGATCTAAATCTTTTGGTCATGAATCAATTAAGGACATTGTACATATGGTATGTAAATCAATGGGCCACTCCAACTCTTGCCTTCATTACTCAGGCCATGATTGTATTTTGGTTGTTCCAAAACTTTTGTCATAAGAGCGTTGCATTGGAAATATATATACCAACCTGTTGCTTTAACCACAGCGCCATTGTTTAGTCGCATTTCAAGTACTTCTTTTGCTCCACCTAACCTGCCAGCCTGGATTAGGTCTGGGGTACAAGACAGTGCTAACATCTAGGAAGAGGACACCTGGAATAAAAATAAAGAATTAAGTATTTTTTCTATCATTTTTTTTTTTTTAAATTTATAGTTCAGCATCACATGTAAAAATTTTATGTAATGGCAACTGGAATAAATTAGTTTGCTCAGGACACACCCCACAGACTTATCCAATGCTATTAAAACACACCCCCTTTTAGTCATGAATCTTTAAAGCATCCATGGCTTATCCAATGCTATTAAAACCCACACCCTTAAGAGTCCTGAATCTTTGAAGCATTCATGGCACCTGCCTTAGTAGTAGTGTTAGAAACAAAATGATCAAGGAAGATCACTCTTGTAACATGAACAATGAACCATTGATTTGAATTGGCTCAATACATATTTTATGTATGGACTGTCACTGTTTGCACACTTGGTAATGGTCAAATTGTTTGTACCATGAACAATGTCATTATTGTTTGCATACAATGCAATTGTCAGGTCAATATCATTTTGCATACTCTTTAATGGTTAAATTGCAATTTTTTGGCACCAGATTTTTTCACCCAAAATTTGCCTGTAGTCGGAATTGATTTTTGGGTCCAGATTTTAGACTTTTAGGCATCAGACCGAAATCAGACAGGTCTAAACTGCAAAAAGTACAATCAGGTGGGCATTTGGATTAAGGAGTGGTCTCAATACAAAGATGATGGGTCCTTTATGCCAAAAAAAACCTCCAACTTTCCTTCTGCTCATGCACGAGCAAAATAACCAATGGAAAACAATGTTTATAACACAACTATGCATTAGGCTAGTGGATAATTGCTTGGAATTTGATGTATTATGATGCATTCACAGACTTCCCGAAAGCTAAAAAAAAAGTGTCAGACATTCGGTCTGACAAAACCTGAAAATCTGTCAGACCGAAAAAAATCTGTCAGACCGACAAAATATAACAAAACTGAGGTATTTTGTAACGTCTTTTGTTTTCTATTTTCTAAGTGTAAATAACACATGTTAATAAATTAAAGTTAAGTCAAATTCACTGATAGTCTTGTAAACATGATCAGTTTATCAAAATTGTCAAGTTCATCTCGATAGTCTAAACAGTCTTCCTCAATGTCCAAGGTCTCCTTTTCATCTCCTGAGATATATGTACTTCCATCCATCATAAAGGCAAAAAATTGGATTATACTCTATAAGATTGACAGTTTTTTGCTTCTTTGTCTGTGCTATACTGTGTATGAAATCTGCAGCTGCTTTGTCATTAATACACATACTGCCTATGTCTAATTGTTTAGCTTTGTCAATTTCACACAGTCATGTATAATCTGATAGTGGACGATTATTTTTGGCTACTGCGTGTGCATTTCTGAACAAATGCACAATTCTACTTCTTTCAGCTGCCTTTAATTGCCGAAGTGATTTTCTGGCTTCTGACCCTAGTTTTTCCTGAGCAGTTTTCTGTCTGCCTGAAACAAACTCTGATGCTTTTTTGTGGGACTTGGAAAGTTCATGATCATTTATTGTTGACATTCTAAAATGTGTACATCCGACGATAAACGCGTTTGTGTTTCGCAAATTTTTATCAGACCTCGCTTTCTCGCCGTAGAAACTGAGACACATGGCATACTGCATAACTTGCTTTATTTCATCAAATATTAACAAGTCTCTTGTTTTCATTCCATTTATCATCAAAGGTTCTTTCAACCCTATGTTTTTCATAATTCTTTTTCTTTTCTTTCAATTCTTCATAAGATAGTTTTCTTTTTTCCCCTGGTTTCGCTCCGTCGTAATATTTCAACGATACCATGCTGACAGGCGAGACGCATGACTGTTTATAATAGGCGTAGCGATTGGATCTCTCAAAAGCTTGTAACCAATGAAAATCTGTTTAACAAACTAGATTTAAGAAGGACTACTCGAGCGGTGCAGAGTGAGAAAACTGCCGGACAGTCGGTCCGATGCCGACTAACAAACTGTCGGTTCGGGTAAAAATTTGTCGGTCATGTCCGACGGACCGACGGCCTTCGGGAAGTCTGCATTCAGAAATGGCCTCCAAAATGTTTTTCCTACTCGTATCTCGTGTGAAAACAGCTAAATCCTCATGGAGATAATGTGTTAACAGATTTATCTGAGTTACGAGTTATTTCCTGATACGGATAGCAGTGTTGAAAGCAGGCAATGATTTCAGTACCAAGGTCTAATTACCCTTGGATGAAAGCCTGTTCTTATCAATGAAAGAGGGAAACATTGAAACTGATCCATCTTGCAAGAACTGTTTGTAAATTCTCATAGAAAAGTCAGAAGAGGGAATTAGATTTTTTTGCATGGAGTGCTTTCTTGCTTGAGCATTTCTCTCCATGACTGACACAGTGAAATGTATTGGTCAGTAGAGAACAATATTCACAAAAAAAACAGATTAAGCTGTGAAACAATAAAGATTAATGCTTATAGAACATGAAGAAATTATCTTTTAAATATTTTAATTTTAGTAAGTTTTACAGTGGAGCAGGAAGAAAGACAGATACCTAAGTGTTATGTAACTACTGAACTGTAGCCGTTTCCTTTTCTGCTAGCTTTTGTTAGATGGAGGGAAATATCACCTTATGAAAAAATCCAGGGTGATGCTCTCCAGTCATTTCCACATGACCTTCTTAAAATGGCTATATGCCCATGAAAACTAAATTCTGGATAACTGTTGATGCTCCATACTGAACCTCTGGTGGATGAAGCACATCAGGGCTGACTCCTCCATGTCCTTGAGGTCACATATTAAAGTTAATTCCATGTCTTCAGCCACTGCATATCTTTACAAAGCCATTTTGATTGACTAGGATGGCAGCAGCCAAGAATCTGAAATCAAATTATGGTTACTTTTACTTCATGCTGTGGAATTAAGATGTTAGAAATTGAGAGTCAATTTATTTTATTATATATTGTAATATATAGACAGAAAAGAACTTAAAATTCAGTCTTACTATTATTTATTATGACCCTGAACCCTTTATTTCTAATTAACAGGGAATCTTAGAAATGTACAAAATATTTCAAACGATAAATGTAAACAATTACCTTTCATGAACTCTTTATTCTGAAATTTTGAAAATATACAAAGTGAATGTCAAAATATATCCAGGATAAAAGATAATTCTTACTATTAATCCCTCTCAGGATTACAATAAGTTATGTCCCTTTAGGTATCCTGAAAGGTTATTTCATGGCCAAAACATATAGAGAAAGTACATGAATAAAAGAATTACAAACACCTTTTTGGTAACAGACATTAGACTGCGTACCTACGGCTTCTAATGAAATCTTTCCAAACTTAAAATTAGTTGTCAAGGTTTCAGATATATGATCTGGCTAAGCAAAGTCAACACTGTCAATAGTAATTCTGATACCAAATATGCCTCAAAATTTGCCATCATTAATCTGATGGTACATGTATATACTTTATGCATAGGATTCTCATGGGTCAATTTTTAGGTTAAATTTTTAATCCAAAAACATATTTTCCAAAATGTGACATAACAGTTCCCAAAGATTAAAAAGAAACAAAAGCAAAACACATTCAGGAGAACCTAATAATAATAATAATCTTTATTTTCATGCAAATGACAATCATCACGAAATAACTGTAACTTAAAAACCAAGTAATAAAACAAATGTCACAGAATTGCATAAAACTTTTTTTTTTATTTATTTATTAAATTCGTGTACTAGAGTTTCTTTTTTGGCGTACAATGGTACCCGAGTGTGGTTAATGTATATTGTGTCCTTTTTCAAAACAGCGAATTCAGTTAATCCTGTACCGCAGGTGCAAAGTGCTTTTAATGAGACGAACATAATGCCTTTAATGCAAAGACAATACCTGTGTATAAACATCTCACAATAAATATATATACCTGTGTATAAATACCTCACAGACAATACCTGTGTATAAATACCTCACAGACAATACCTGTGTATAAATACCTCACAATAAATATATATACCTGTGTATAAATACCTCACAGCATGTAAAGCTCTTTATATTATGACAAGTCTTATCAGTCCGTGATCTACTAAAAATGGATTCACACATGTAAAGCTTTAGAGCTGTCCAGTATCTGTTGTGTCCAGTGTTCATCAAAGTGTGGTGCAAGCTCTAAAGCCATCCACAGGAATTGTAATAGCTGTAAAGCTGAACATTAGCAGCAATGGAGCTAAAATAAAGTGTTCTGATAATGTAGTGTATCTCCTTGCATGTATTATTGTAGCTGTGGGCTAAATTTTGGAGTTCGTAACACCCGTTGTATTTTTAGGGACTGTAAAGATAAGTTAGATATCTGTCCTGTGTCATCTGCACAATTTCACTGAGTGAATTCATTTTACTACATGAAAACAAAAATCTACATTGTTTGCTAGCTGAGTAAACTATATCAATCTTTCCATTAATGGTGAAAATAAAGGTTAATCCGTCGATTGGATTCAGGACATGGTCATTTAAGAGTTATGAGTTGGTACGTCACTGTCTTTTGAATGCACATATGTAGTTTTTCAGTCTTCTTGCGATTCTGAAGCGATAAAAGAATTGGGAGAACAAGTCGAATCGAGCGAAGGAATGTGGTCACGCTTGCATTACTTGTGTTTATTTATATTATTGATAAGGGTAATTCATGTTTTCAGAAATTTCGCCGTACTTTATTAAGTTTATTGATAAAACGTCAGACTCCTGTGGTCAGAGCTAACTCGGATTATTCCGGTGTGACAAGTCGTATAATGGTGTTATTCAAAGATCCGAACATCCATGTAATTAACAAGAATGAAAAATCATGATGTTAGAATACTTTCTATCATATTTCTAAAGTGCAGCCTTTGCTATTTTTACTAACAGAATGGGTATTTGTGACTTGAGCATCATTCCTCGAAAACTGGTGAGTATCGTAGTCGGCTGTAACCCTGCAGAAGATGCACCATCTTTGCTTAATCACTTCAAACTGCCTGATATCTAATCAATCTCCACATATCACCGTGTTCATCTAAAGTGTTATTTTGTTTAAATAGAATTATTACCTAATGTAATGATTTCGCTCTGAAATCACGCTGAATACCCTTCTCATGCGGCGTACGTCGGTGACGTTATAACGGTGTATGACCTAATATGTGCTTCGAAGTTTTGCTCTTAACAAACGGCAGTAAACACGGTATCTGCAGCAAAATAAGAAAAATATTTGTATACCATATCAGAAAAATCGCTATGATTATAATATGTAAAAAAAAATGATGACTTTGAATTTATTACAGCAGTTTTTGAACAACTTCATTAAATTTGAATCCATCATTGCAGATTGTCCTGTTGGAATTTTCCAAACAATATAGTGACAAATGTTTTTATTGGAGGTATACAAGTTGATGCGGGTTGCTTGACGGGATGCGACTCAAAAGTTTCCAAACACTTAAATTCACAATTAAATTGTACTTTTCTTCGGGTACTCTTCTTTTGTTGTTAGACTTCACATCACTGTTAATTTTATTTGTTTATTTGTTTATTTTTTTTTAAATTAAAATTGTTAAGTTTATTAATTGGCTATATCGGTTTTAATGTAACTTTTAGCAATATTTTTAATTTTACTTTTTCCTTTCCAATTAATTTAAAGCGAAATATAATCCCTACTATTTATTTCTGAAATTGTTTCGTCCAACAAGCCATGGATTGAAAGAACGTTGACTAGACTTTTAACTGCAGACAAAATTAACAGCGCCCCCCTGTGATTGTTTGGATTTACGCTAGCTGATTCGTATTTTGATCAGATGGTTTACTTTCATTACTTTTCATGTAATGCCACATCATTTGGAATATGAGCTGATCATTCCATTCTACGTCATTTGGAAGCAGAATTCATCAATCCGTTTTGTTATTTAAATCATTTAATTTAATATCACATCATTTGAAATCTAAATTCATCATTTCATTTGTTGAGTTAAGTCATTTTATTTCATTCTACGTACTTTCATTTAATAATATATCGTTTGGAACCAGATTTCATTAATCCGTTTTGTTCTTTTATTTAATACCACATTTGGAATTTAAATTCATGAATTCATTTGTTGAGCTAAATCATTTCATGTTAGACTACATCATTTTATCTAATAGCACGTCATTTGGAAGCATATATCATCATTCCGTTTTGTTCTTTAAATCATTTAATTTAATACCAGATCATTTCATTTAACGCCACATCATTTGAAATCTGAATTCATTATTTCATTTTTGGGGTTCAGTCATTTCATTCCATGCTACATCATTTCATATCACACAACATCATTTGGAATCTGAATTGATCATTCCGTTTGTTGGGTTAAATCATTTCATTTCACACATAACCATTTCATTTAATACCACGTCATTTGAAACTTAAAAGCATCATTCGGTTTTGTTCGTTAAATCATTTCATGTGACACCGCATCATTTGGAATCTGGATTGATCATTTCATTTGCTAGGTTAAATCATTTGATTTCATACTAGATCATTTGATTAATGTAATTTTGGAGGCGACAGCTGCACAAAAAAAAGGCGGAGAACAATTTCTTCGTCTAGGTGTTTGTGTCGTGTGCATCATTCCTCGAAATATGGGAGTACCAAAATTTCCTGTTGCAATGCTTGGCAATTTAATATACACCTATCTTTGCTTAACCATGTCGAATTCCATTGTTAGGCAATGTCCTTATATCACCCGATGTTAATTTGGTATGTGTCATTTTGTCTAAATCTATTTATTTACCTAAATGTGCTGCATTTTCGGTCCACACTCATGCTGACTTTTTTCATGTCATGCAGTCTGCTTCGGTGACATTCAAAAATTGTAAGACTTAATACATGCATCGAACTGTTGCTCTGAATAAACGTATGTAAACACGGTATCTGCAGCATAAAAAGAACAATATTTTTTAATACTGAGATATAATGTTATGATTACATTTAAATTTACAATTAAATTTTACTCTTTCGATACTCCTTTTGTTTTACACTTCACATCAAAATTTATTTATTTATTGTTTTATTTGTTTTTTTATTAAAATTGTCTTGTTTCTTAATTGTCTCCATTGTTCTTATGGAACATTCAGCAAAATAGTTTTGCATTTTTGTTTCAAGTTTATTTAAAGCAAAAAATAGTCCTAAATATTTTTGTCAGAAATCGTTTTGTCCCATGAGTCATGGTTTAACGGAATGATGAGATAAGCGATATAGACGGTAATGGTTTTAAGGGTTTCCTTAGAGCGCAAGCCCAGATGCATCCTAATAAAAGAACTTACGTGTTTAAAAAATGTAGTGTTAAAGTGTTTAGTGATATATAATCAGGACAGGAAGGATGGTTGCTCGATCCTCAATGTGTGCCTGGTAAAGATGATTGTTTGATTCTTGAAGTGTGCCTGGTAAAGATGGTTGTTGGATCCTTGATGTGTATCTGACACAGCACTTAACAGCAAATGACATTAGATACCCTATTGATGGAAACTGGAAGTGTTGAAATTATCTTGCTCTGATTTATACTGAAATAAAACTTATATCATTTTTATATCAATCATAAATTATGCATTTTATTCATTTTATATTATACACTATCCAGGATATTATTTTGAAGAAAATAAAATTAGTAACTATCTAGAGATAGAATAAAATAAAATATTTCAGATCGAAAGAAGCTCGCACGAAAACGCGAAAATTATATGGCGAATATCTTAAAGTAGATGAATTTGCTATGTGTATGATACTTATTGTGTAAGCTGCAATCTTAAAGCTGTAATTGAAATGGGGCGTTTAAGTTTACACCACTGCTGTTGCTGTGAAAGATGTCGTGCTGACATTACAGAGTATGTTTAAATAAAGTGGAAGTGATGAAACTTAAGCCTACAATTTACTAACTACATTGCAGGGAGTGAAACTTTGAGATGCCAACACCCGGCAATATAGTTATCAGATAGGGTCTGTAATAATAAAACACTTAACAAACGAGAAAAATATTTAGTGCACATGAGACATTACAGTAAATTTCTGACAGAAAACATGCACGCTTCTAAAAATCGTAGGATGGTTCGCAATCGAACCTTAGGAACACATGTGTTATCACATTCATATTTGCTAATAAATAACTAAACCATGATACATTTTAAACTTTATTTACTCCGAATGTTTTTCTGAAAGCTGAATTTGACCAGAGAATGTTTCACAATTTTCCATTTTAGCCACTCCATTGACATATGGGACACGTTTCCATTTTAGTCACTCCATTGCCATATGAGACACGTTTCCATTTTAGTCACTCCATTGACATAGTGGACACGTTTTCATTTTAGTCACTCCACTGACATATGGGACACGTTTCCATTTTAGTCACTCCATTGACATATGGGACACGTTTCAAACGTGTACTTAAAGGCTTATAAATATAATTGTATTTTGTAAAACTTGTACTTAACTTTTCTTACAGAACAATTTGAAAACTATAATCAAGAGATAGGTATGGCTTATTAAGACGTGGAGAGGAAAAATCAAGAGATAGGTATGGCTGATTAGGACGTGGAGAGGAATAATCAAGAGATAGGTATGGTTGATTAGAACGTGGAGAGGAATAATCAAGAGATAGGTATGGCTGATTACGACGTGGAGAGGAATAATCAAGAGATAGGTGTGGCTGATTACGACGTGGAGAGGAAAAATCAAGATATGGAAATGAATAATAAAGATATGGAACCGAAAGATTAATATATGGCATAAATAAACAAAAGAAATAACCAAGACAATGAATAATAAACAGATGATGGGATATGAAAACTAATTAACGAGTTTATGTGAATAATTTAGACAGGAAGAAGCATCATCAATATCAATAATCAATATGGTTAATTAGGACCTGGAGAGGAATAATCAAGAGATAGGTATGGCTGATTAGGACGTAGAGAGGAATAATCAAGAGACAGGTATGGCTGATTAGGACGTGGAGAGGAATAATCAAGAGACAGGTATGGCTGATTAGGACGTGGAGAGGAATAATCAAGAGATAGGTATGGCTGATTAGGACGTGGAGAGGAATAATCAAGAGATAGGTATGGCTGATTAGGACGTGGAGAGGAATAATCAAGAGATAGGTATGGCTGATTAAGATGTGGAGAGGAATAGTCAAGAGATAGGTATGGCTGATTAGGTATCACGGTACCAATTGTTTTTCCATAGACCTCAATGCTAATTTTTGGAGAGATAAATATATTTTCTATCCTAATTTAGCATGCATCTCACACACTGTTATAGAGAACAATGTTAGATTGTCAATTTGATGATGACAAAACCAGGTACTCCATTGCATTTAAGAGAGATAACTCTGCTGGAACTAGACAGGGGTATGAGTTATCTAGTCACAACATACATATTTTCAGTCATGTGTATTACATTTTCAAAAAATCATAAAAAAATACAAAATTTTATCTATTTAGGAATTAGCATAAATTCACATGTTGCCAAGAGGCTAAACTTTTTTTTAAGCCTAACAGAAAGTACAACTCTTACATAATCCACCAATCACAGCTTGTGTTGTTCTTTATTACTGCCTGCAACACCTTAAGCACCGCCCACCTGGACATGCGCAATTGGTACCGTTATACCATTAGGACGTGGAGAGGAATAGTCAAGAGATTAAAGAATGGCAAACAAGCTACTGAAAACGGCGGGAAACATAGGGACGTGTGTGTGTGTGTGTGTGTGTGATTTAGATTTTTAACGTATTTTTAGCGATTTTAGTCATTTTATAGTGATGGCCTATACAGGACTGATGCATCCGATACTGGGATGAGAGCCGTTTTGTTGCAATAACAAGACAGGTTTCAATGACTGAAGCCTATGCCAGTAGGAAGTTACTGTCTAGGGAACAAACATACTCAGTGATTGAGAAACAATGCTTAGCTGTAGGATGGGGGATTGATATGTTTCGGGACTATCTTTTTGGGAGAGATTTTGTTCTCAAAAGAGACCATCGACTATTGCTGTACTTAAACAAAGCTAAGGTAGCTAACACTGCAGAGTTGGTTGCTAACCCTTCAACCCTATCTTTTTCGAGCTGAGTAAATCAGTGGGGTCGAAAACGTAGGTGAGGATTATTTGGGTAGGATGTAATTAGAATACCCAGATTACTGTATAACCAGTGTAGATATTGTAAAGCAGTACCAGTAGTTATTTGCTTTTATTCTGTGTAAGATAAAAAAAAAACATGAGTAAATTTTTCTCTTTGGGGGTGGGAGTGGTATTATCACAGAAAAAGACGAGAAATATTTCGGTTACTCCGTAGAACGGTTCTCGTTGTATATGCGTACAACGTTACCTACGGCGATTAATTGTTCTCTAGTTAAGCTGCTGAACTAGCGTGTATCTATCTCGTCGTAGATCGCTTGCGGCGAGAGACAATAAAAGCACGGTATGCACGGGTATTTCACGCTGACTAATACTCACTCTCCTGTGGATTTAAGTCTTTTGCTCAACTGATACACTCGTCTTTGGATCTTGTCCAGCAGCAAACGTTCTCCATTTTTGTTCTCTAGCCATGGGGGTAAGTGTTACATATGTAATTTATTTCATATGTGAAGCATATTCAGCTCTTTTTTTTTTGTTCTGTCGTATTGTGAGATGATGCCTTTACTTGATACGTTGTGAACTTATAGTTACAAGCTGTTTTTAAGTGTTCACTCTAGCATCATGTATCTATAGATTTTAAGTCATTACCTTTTATTATGGCCAGTTGATATGGTGGATCCATAATAGGTGCGCGTGACCAATAAAGTGTTCTAAGCCAATTCAGGACAGCAGTGCTGTCTGTACGTATGTGTCTTTGAGTATAACAGGCTGTCGGTCTGGTCGTCTATATTGATATGAAAGATGACTGAACCATTAATACCAAACAAAGTCGAAACCGCTAATTTGTAAACTTGTGGGCATGGTGGATTCCTGATACAAGTGTTAGTGGCACAAGCGGGGCCATACCCCAACATTCCGGATAAGTGTGGTTTGTCAGTCGACACATTTGCAAGATTTTACGGACATTTATGAATCGTACGGCTGTGCAAATGATTTGTTTCTTCCAATTGATTACTTCAATAGAGTACAATTTTGATCATTCTGGTTACATGCGATTATTTGAATCTTACTTTGATTACATTAGATTTATTTGAATCCGGTGCAACACATTTCTTTTACGTATGATTTTCTCTTCCTGACCTATATAATTTAACAGCTGTTTATGTTGGCTTTAGATTGAGATCTAGTATTAATTGTCAAACAATTTTGTGTACCAGTCAAGATTTAAACATGCCCACATGTGACCAGGAAGAAATGCCAGCGTGATCAGTTTAAGGCTTATGAGAGTACATAAAAAGTTATACCTCAATATAAATTAGAAAAAGGGAGATACTTCATAATGGCGACTGCTATAACACGTACTGAAGACGAACCAACTTGTCCTATTTGCATGGGATTATTCAACATACCAAGACAGCTATCGTGTGCCCACACATTCTGTCAGAGTTGTCTACAGTCCTACATCACAAGCAAGGCTATAGAACATGAGAAAAAGAGATGCATCGAGTGTCCGGTATGTAGAAAAACAGCAGGTCATTTTAAAGAGACTAAACCAACAAGTGAATGGGCGTCGCTCTTTCCAGTCGACACGGTGATACAATCCATGTTACCGACGAAATCGAAAGTAGATCGTGTATGTGATGCTTGTTCCTCTGACGGCCTCTCTGTCACAGCTACGGGGTTCTGTGCAGTATGCGAGGAAGCAATGTGTGATAGCTGCCTAACTGTTCACAGCAAACTGAAAATCTCCAAAGCTCACTCAATTCTTACAATGGAAGAGTTATTGAACAATCCACAAAATGTGATGAAATTTGCTGAAGGTTTTACATGTTTTGATCACGACGATCAAGATCTAAACTTTTACTGCAATAATCACAAGATTGCCTGTTGTGGAATTTGTTATTTTGAAAACCATAAAACTTGTTCTGATGTGAGAAAGTTGAAAGAGGAACTCCCTGCTCTGTTATGTGAAAGCAAATCAAGTGAAATCATTGAAGAGTTGAAAAAACTGGAAACTCACTTAGAAAGGTTTATCGATGTAAAAGAGTCTAATATGAAGGATCTAGAGTCCCAAGTTAATGGACTTACTGATCAAATCAGAGAAATGAGAAAGAAAATCAACACAGCTTTTGACGAATTAGAGATAAAAGTGAACACGGAGGTAAGGAGAATCTATAAAGAAGTTGCTATTAGGACACAAGAAGAGAACCAGCAATGTTTGTCACTGATTCATGCCATACGAAATTCTCAACTTTTGTGTGAAACAGTCCAGAAATATGGAATTGATATACAAAAATTTCTGACTGCAGAAAAAGTAAAGTCACAACTACCCTTATATTACTCTCAGATAAGAGAAAAGTATGAGGGGACAGACACACTGACATTACAGGTGAAATTCACCCCACTGTTAGAATCTATTCTATCACTTTCATCATCTGATATTGGAAAACTTGTGACCAAGATTGTCCCACCCTATACTATACCTGGTCTGAGGAAACCAACAAAGGAATGCCAGGTTAAGAAAGTTGAAACATTTAATGTAAATATCAGTGGATGTACACCACCAGATTATACTGGTGTTACTAGTCTCCCTAGAGACAGGGTGATGCTTGTTGATTATTGCAATAGTCAGTGCATTCTTCTTAACAACTCACACCAAGTAGTTACGACATACAACCTCACAGGAAATCCTTATGACATTTGTGTGGTGGATAATGAGGAAGTGGCTGTATCTGTGCATAATCCAAAAAATATTCAGATTCTATCAGTCAGGGATGATGTCATCAGTCCAGTCAGAACAATAACAACTAAATATAAGTGCTGTGGAATTGCAACAGCTGGAAAGGGAGAGATGGTTGTGGTTGGATACTGTGGTAATTACAAGTCTTGCTGGAGTCTGATCAGAGATGGGAGAGAGGTCAATTATTCTGATAAGTATGACTCATCATATGAATACTTAAGCTACATAGCACTGAATAATTCTAAAACACTAGTCTATGTTAGTTCTAAAAATTCCCTTCTGTGTTTCAATATGGAAGGCAAGAAGCAGTATACCTACAGTCATGACAACCTCAAAGGTCCTTCCGGAGTAACTGTGGACAGGGATGACAACATCTATGTTCTTGGATATCATTCTCATAACATTCATCAGTTATCACCAAAAGGGTGCATAATACAGGTCATAACTACAGGAGTCCCACAGTATCCAAGGGCAATCAGTTTTGACAACAGTAGAGATATTTTTATCATTACAAATGATTCTGAAAAGCAAACGTTACACATTTACCAACTGAAATAAGACTTAAAAACTGAATATCTAATCATCATAAATTATATGATATATCATTTGCAGAAATAGTTGAGATTTCTTTGAAGCTACACATAATTTACTCTCAATTGATAGACACTGAAACTTCTTACCCTTTGGATATATTATATCCTTTTTCTTACCAGCAATATTAGATAACTATATAAAGGAAATAGAGGAGAATTGTATTTTCAGATTATACTCTGAACTTCATACCTAAATTGAGAATATTATTGTAAGCAAATAAAATGGAAGACCATATAATAAAGTTTGGTTATAACATGGTTGTAAACGATTACCAAATCAATATTATTTCATGCATCTATAAGGTAAATAAGGAATATTTTATTAAAATTAAAATATTTTAAAAGACCATCTCCTTCATAGAGTTATCAAATGCTTTTCATATTTGTTAATTTTCTCTCTTGTTTCATGTAGATCAGTAATTATTCATTTTTGAAATTTTCTTTCTTTGGTAAATTTATTTTATATTTTGATTGCTACAACAGTTTCTGAACTAAAATATACTTGTCAAGAGACCTTTTCTAGATGTCCTCAAAAAACGTGATGACCCCATCTAAATCTTT
Organism: Unio delphinus; assembly: GCA_029339505.1. Classification (NCBI taxonomy): domain Eukaryota; kingdom Metazoa; phylum Mollusca; class Bivalvia; order Unionida; family Unionidae; genus Unio; species Unio delphinus. The sequence goes on along the minus strand of JAQISU010000085.1, from coordinate 1,091,390 downwards.
CATAATGCACTATTGTGCTGAGATCTACGTGAAAATGCTGGATGGGCTGATGTCTGAGGCCTGTCTAACCTTATATGCCCCATAAAATTTTGAGTAAAATACTGAATGGCTCTACATATAGGATATATCTAATTTTATAGGTGGAGGTCCTCTATTTCTTGTAACTGCTTGTGAACAAGTGGATGGCCCTAGATTGGAGACCTTTCAAAATCTTGTAAGGGTCTCACTACTTCTGAGAACTGGTTGTCTAAGCAAGTTGGCTCTATGCCTGAATCCTGTGTAAATGTTGTATGGACCTTCCAGTGAATGATACAGGTCAAAACTATCATGCTCCTATGGCTGTATCTTGTATGGGCCTTTCTTCCAATGAAACATATTAGTAAAACAAAAATGGCCTTATGCCTGAATCCTGTTTAAATCTTGCATGGACTTTATGTCTAATGAAACATACAAGTCAAATCTGGATTGCTCTGTGTCTGAGGCATGCCAGCAACTTATATGGGTCTCTCTTCCAGAATAAAATGTCTGAGGCTTAGCTAAGTTTTATATGGGTCCCTCATTATTCTGAGAATTACTTGAAAACATTGGATGGCCTTATGCCCAGTGCCTGTCTTAATCTCTCCCACTGATAATTGTCAAAATTGATGACTATGCCCACTGCCTGTCTTAATCTCTCCCACTGATAATTAACTGTCAAAATTGATGACTATGCCCACTGCCTGTCTTAATCTCTCCCACTGATAATTGTCAAAATTGATGACTATGCCCACTGCCTGTCTTAATCTCTCCCACTGATAATTAACTGTCAAAATTGATGACTATGCCCACTGCCTGACTAAATATTATCCACTGATAACTAGTTGTCAAAATGGATGTCTCAATGCCCACTGCTTGTCTTAATCTCTGAAGCCATTCCGATTCCCAAACACTGATAACTAGTTGTCAAAATGGACGATCTATGCCTTCTATTACCAATCCATTTCTACTATTTTTTTTTCCCTCCTAATGGTAAAACTAGGATTACCATTCCTACTATTACTTACTGAACTTTGCAAAAAATAATAAAAGCAAAACAATTAAAATATATTTAAACATTAAATTCCAGAATCAAATTGGTTCACATTCTATTACCTTTGCCTCATAGGACATTCTGTTTTCCTTGTTGCATTTGAAGTAATATCAATAATATTTGTCTTCTTCATGCTTTCTTTTATAATTTAGTGGAGGAAGTTAATAAAGAAAATAAAATGTCATATTTAGATGGCTGCACTAATTGATGGTTCATGTATTGCATAAATATTTAACATTTTTTTGTAAAATTACAACAGTAACAATTGCAGGGGTTTTATATATATGTATATATATGTGATTGTGTGTGTGCGAGTGTGTATATGATTGATTTTCTAAAAGTGCTTGTGTGCCATTCAAAATCAATCATACATAGATACATATAGATATATAGTCCATAGTTTAGTCTCAAAACTGTTTGCTTTTTATATGTAAATTTTGGCTCAGATCTTGTAGACATTTTTTTTTTAGGCACTGGAGATGTAGATTTGTTAATTAATTTATAGCTGTATCATATTCTTATTCCTAAATAATTAAATCAAACCATGTAATCAGTTGGAAGACATCCACTGCTTGTAACAAGTAGATTTTATGTAATGTAGAATAGTTTGAAAATATAATTTGTTACAGATTTTATGTAATGTAGAATAGTTTGAAAATATAATTTGTTTACAGAGGCATGCATCTTATAACTTAGATTAGGTTTATCACTCATCACAATGAATGTAAATATTTACTGAAAAGTAGATCATTGTTTCATATTTATACATTTATGATCTCATAATTTCAGTTGAGCTGAAAATCTCCATAGTGCATGTCAACCAAAGAGTAAAATTTTTTAGCCATTTGTTCACCAACTATTTTTTTCCCTTCAGTTTTGGTAACCTTGTTTCACAGTTATTAGGCATCAAGGATTACTGTACAGTCATAAAATCCCATTGTTTTAATACAGAACTTGGTTTTTCACATCTGTTACATTATTTCTCCCAGTGAGGCAGTTCTATATAGGAAGTCAATGCAACCCCACCCACTACTGGGATTTGAACCTAAACTGCACATAGAAATGGAGACATTTAATTTTATTTTTTTAATGAACTTATCTATTACCCTTTCATCTGTGATTAATTACAAATGCTTCAAATCCAATACAGTACTATCCTCTCATTGCGTGTTGGTATCTTGAAAATCTAGTCTGAATATGTGATATAGTCAGTAGAATAACTACTTTTTTACTGGAATTGCATTGACAATGAAAATGTTTATATTAGCAAACAGCCAGGGTAAATTTTAGCACTGTTTATTAAGTGTACCCATAAAGTTTTTTAAAAATACACAACAAATTTAAAATAATAACTACTAACCTCAACAACACAAATGCTCATGTATTTGCAATAACTATATGAAACAGTTTTATTTTGAAATATAATGTATTACAGACAATGGTAGATGCAGAAATTCCTGTACAAATCAGTCACTTTAAAAGTTGTTTGGAATAATTTTCTGCAAGTCATTATGGATAAAACTGGTACAGTGTTCTATACAAGGGAGCTAACTGCTCAGCATTCCTCTAAATCTGTCTGCAGAGGGAGGCAAATGGGTTTTGCAAACAAATGGTTTTCTGTTAGGTAGCTCGTGTTCGTTTTTGGATAACATTTAAGGTTAGTTTGATTGTATAAATTGTATGCAAAGAAATATGACTTCAAATATGTTTATACTTTAATAATGTATATATTATCCATGTATAAATTTATCACAAATATCAAGAAAGTGAAGTGAAGAATGATTTGTCAAAAAGCTATGTAATATTTCCAGAAAATTTATCATGAAATATCTGTATATATGGAATGTGTTTTTAAATATTAATTTATACATATTTGAATGATCTAGTGTTTTATAGAGCCCCAAGTGGTATAAGGCACTCACCATTATGGATCACTGCTGTCTCACCTCAGTCTGCATGGGTTCGAGTTTTGGGCTCAGCCAATGTGGGTACGTGAGAAAGCTTGCTGGTGGGTAAGTGTTCTTTCTGGGGTTTTCCCCAATTCTTCCTCTACCATTTATACTGTATGCCACATACAGCCTATCTTGTGCTGAAAAATGGCATTAAACCCTACAACAAAAACAGCAATAATTGACTTTGTGAGAACAAAACATCAGTTTTATTTTTGGCAGTAACAGCATCTTAAATGATATGGAGAGGGAACATGCTTAGTTCTGATACTAGACAAAAACCTCTTCAGTGACCTAAGTGGTTAGAGTGTCTGTCTCATATGTGGATTGCAGGTTTGAACCCTGAGTCATACCAAAGTCTTATGAATATAGTACAAGCAACTGCCTCGCTTGGTACTCAACATTCTAAGGTTAGAACTGGTTAGCCGGGTGTCAGGATAATGTGTGGACCATTGGGTCACATGAAACTTGTAGATAACACAACCATCCACCCTGGCACACAAGCTATTCATGAAATTAGCTTCAGCAAATTATGAAAAGCCTTGATACAAAGAAATCTACAGGTGTTGACAACATACCACCTAAATTGCTTAAAATCTGTGTAGCAGGATAATATATTTTATTTTATATATTAATGTTTTATTAGGCAGAGTTAGATATTTTCTAATTTAATTTAAGTAATGTTCATTACTAACTGAAATAAAGTTACCATTTGCAATTATTGAGTTGTTCCTACTTTGCACCCATTTAGCCAACCTTGGATCTGTTCAAACTTTCCTTACTTTTGCATTCACTGTATGCTTGGAAATTTTTAACTCATTTCCAGATCATCTCAAATACGCACAGATAACCCAATATCAAAACATTTGTTCATATGGATGAGGGCAATAAGAGACCATTTTACCTCACAGCTCCAAAATTTTCAGATATAATTGGATGTCAATAACATTTTTCACAGCTTTCTATCTGAAAAGGATATGGATGTCAATTAATTCTATTGAAACTGGTGGAGGCCTGGAGAGGCCACTAGACTGAATGTTAGGACAATAGTAATGGACTTGCTCAAGGCCTTGGTCAGTCTTCTGAACAGCCTCCTCAAAAGACTAATGCCACTAAACTTCATAAACTAATTCAAAACTATTTGCATAACCAAATACAACACGTTAAACTGGATCCACGTATAATAACTGGGATATGACCTCCAGAGGCGTACTGCAAGGCTCAATACACGTATGTCTAATATTTAATATCTTTATAAATGACATTTTGTAATTCACAAAACAAGCAACATTGTATAATAATGCTGACAGAAATGTCATATCTGACATCAGTAAAGATCCAACTAATTTAATATCTTAATATAACTAGTTCGCAGCAAATTTTATTATAGCAAACCGTAGAAATTCAAAGCATATCTTCTTGGCAAACAGAAACCACTATCATGACAGAAAACCATGAAATAACATGTGAGGTCTGGGAAAAAGTAGGAAGACATTTAAACGTCTTGTTGTTTATCCATCAATACTAAGATCTACAAATTCTTAGGTCAAATTTCAACTACTGCACCCATATTTGGTATTAACTGATACAAAATTGGGAAAGTACAATATAAGGCAAAATTAGTATTCACCAACTTTACTAGCTCTTATGATTCTCTGCTAAGAAAAGCATACCTTCCTCCCTTTTGCAGATTAATTAGTAGATTAATATATATGACTGCTGAAATATACAAGATACTATGCAGAAAATACCTGATTTACTTGAGCAATCTGGTCACTTTTGAAAATTACAAATACATCCTAAGAAAACAAAATTTGGCAACAGCATGAAGATTTGACACTCCCAGAACTAAGAACAACCTCTGATTACAAAGAATTAAAAAGGAGAAAACCTCAATCATGGACAACAAACACAAAATAAATTGAACATACATAATATTACCAAAAGAATTTAAAATTGAAGCTTACATCCAATCAACTTACACTTACTCCATTTAAAATGATAAACATATTACTAAATATATTGCCTGTGGCTTCTTGTGTCTTGGTGATTCTTTCCAGGATTTTCCTGGATTCTTCCTCAACCATTCATACTGGCTGCCATGTATAACCTATCCTGTGCTGGAAAATGGTGTTAAACCCTATAACAACAACAGCAACTATAATGAACTTAATTAAATTAATGTTCGTTTGTTTGATTAGGACTTTTAACACCTAGCTTTAACAATTTTTCAGTCATATTGCTATGACCTCTTCTGTGAGCCGGTTTATATTGATGTCTAGCACTGGGGCATCATACCGCAGACATATAGTACGATAATGTTTAACTCACTTCAAGTCCTGTTTTTTTTTCTTCTCCAATTTATTTTTTTGAAGTTTAGTAAATAAATATGACCAAGAGGTGCTGGCGGTTATTTATTTTTATAAATGCACGCCTGCAGTTAAGGTCATGTATAATCTATAAACCAAAGTACACAACTCAAACACTAAAAAAAAATGATAACTTTATAAACACAGCAGGATGACCAAAACCTCTAAATCAAATGTAAATATGCACCACAAGACAAAGGATCAAAAGTGAAGATGTCTACAAAAAGACATTCAAAACAAAGATAAGAACTACACTGGATAAAGGCCATAAAGTAGAAAGTCTAAAATGTACAAATAATTCGTGAAAAGCAGCTTCAAATCCAAGAGAAAACGTCAAAAACGTTGCCCTTTGAACCCTGTGATTTTGATCTGTTCCATCCCACTTCAAAGTGAAGAATTTATCAGTGACATCTCAGGAACAATTATGGCAAGTTGCATTTTTCTGTCTTTTCTGATAATAATTGTTCACTTTTCACCATTGTATGGGATGTAGATGGGATGGAATTGTTTGGCACTTAGATACTAAATAATAAATATTTTGAAAAAAATGCCCAATAATTATTCAGTAGGTCTGTTTCGATACTTGCAAGTAAACTTTTCCAGCTATACAACCAAAATATAATAACACAGTAGTAACATGTTTGGTTCCTAATAAAGTAGCATTGAAAAATGAAGACAGGAAAGATGGGAAGAAGAGGAGGAAAGATGTTTGGTCTACACTTAGCACAGCTAAGAGAAGGTTAATAAACACAAAGTCTGCTTTCACCTGCTGCAAATAACAAGAGCTTATGGTCACTATTTTGAAGACTGTGTGTGGTCTAAAGGAGAAAACATGAAAATATCCATTTTTTGTGCAGGGGGAAATAGCGTTTAAATTGCGTCAAATGCACAAACTTTTTGATTTTCTTTGCAATAACTTGGGTGGTTTGACTCCTTGATGCAGTTCATTTTCTGATGAAGGTTAGCAATCAGCAGCATGTGTATACACCTGAATAAACATCTGTAACTTTACCCACTTAGTAAGAGGGGTAGTTAATTGGATTTAGCTCTGTTATCTAGGGAATGACCTCCCTTGATATTATGACCCAGTGTGAACAGATAGAACATAAATAGAGAACTGGGCAAGATTATTGGGAAGAATTAATGCAATACGAGCGCCCCTTAGACAAGAAAAATAACGAATTTAATCAAACAAATTAATAGTGGTAATTTCAATTGAACTTAAGTTATATCAACAGGATTTAATAGCAGTGTCTAATCTGTATTTATTTTGTCATCATAATGAGTGATGAAAAAGAGTGCCATGTTCTCGGCTAATTGAATCAAATTCCTCTCGACGGTGTTCCAATGTTTAATATTTCCTTTAGCCTTCTATATCGACTGCCTCATCCTTCTTGGACTGCTTAGTCCTTTACTCTGAACTCATCACTTCTCTTTTTTTTCCGGATTTCCATCTTCAGGCTGTTGAGTCTCACTCTCTCTTGAAAAGCTGTTCCTTAATGCTGTTATCTTAGATGTTGACAATTGTGCCTCCCAGCACTAAACTACTTCTTTCTCAGAAGACAGACATCTGGTACCTACTTGTTTAACAAGGAAAGCACTATTCTTTTTCTAGGCTACCTCTGAGTCAAACTTCTCTCTCAAGGACTTCGGACTAAAGAATTTTGATCAAGGTTGTCACTTTAAATTCACATTACTTCCAAGGTGTACGGATTAATTTCACTGGTCAATCATAAGCAGTTATTTCTAAAAAAATCCTAAGACGAACTAGTTTCATCAGTCAGAATCTCTGAATTAAGTTATAAAACTTCTTCTTTTGAATAATACACTATTTGACACAGATCAGAAGTTCAGCTCTCTCTTTTTCAAAACTGTTAAAATATCCAGTCAATTTCACTTGAGTCTAAGACTTCCAAGGTTTTAAGATGAAAAAATCTGAATAATCAAAGCATTAAACTTTAATGTTCAATGCTTATTCAAATTTTAACACTTCATAACACCCATTCCATGTTTATGGGGCCAGATCACTTTTTGAGAATGTAGGTAGAGGTGACAGGAAATGAAAAAAAATCAGTTATTACATGAAACTTGAAAGTTTCTTAAGCAATTACATACACATATTAGAAAAAAGTTTGTGATATTAAAACTTTCCTTAAGTTGGTGGTTTTTAGCAATATTACCAGAAATCAAATAAACTATACAGTACTCTCACTTTAAATCTATCCATGGGAGTCATTGAATATACAGTAAGACTGCCTTGTAAGAAAGTCCATTGTATATATACTTTAACATCATCATAATGAAATAGGACCCATAACCATTCCTACTTTATAACAGAAACAATGTTATAATTAAGGGCCTTAGTGAGGGAATTTTGTAATTATTACTGCAGCAAAAAAAAAATTTGTACAAAAAATCTATGATTGCTGTAAAAGTGGTCTTTGTTGATGTTTTAATGGGAACTAGATAATAAAGTACATAAAATAAAACTAAGATACTCGTCTCAATCATTCTGGGTACTATCTTAACCAAATATATTTGCTGCCATATATTTTCTATAATGTGCTGAAACATGGCATCAAATAAAACAACAAACCTCAACCAGACTCGCATGTGGCTATGTCCAATCTCGGTGACATGAGAAATCTGGTTGAAAGAGACTTTAATAATACCCACTTTTCTTCACTTCATGAACATATTCAACCTCTAAATAAACCGAACACAAGTACTGGTACATAGCCCACTGATTAAAATCAGATCTCCACTATCCTACATAAAGATCTGACAGTGACTGCTTAGAGGTCATGTTCTGGTAACCGTGTTATCGCCATAATCGCTAACTTTATCAACCAATCAGATGAAGTCTTTTATCTTAGAGTTTATAGGCTGAGCAGTGTTGATGAAGTACATGAATGTGTACCAAACAATCGGATTCACTTTCAGATTTTAAAAGTTGTATTTCCATTGGTTTAATTTAAAGATAATAAGAACATGGACCTTAAGCGGTCATTGTCATATCTTTATGTAGAACAGCAGAGATCTGATTTTAATCAGATTGTGGTACATAATTGCCTGATTCTTCTATATTTGGTTTTCTTTGGTGCTTTATGGCACAACAATAAAAGTTGGCTATTTAGTGCTGTGGATAATGTATAAATAGCTTTCACACACCACTACCCGATCCAAGCCCATCTAGTGGTAGGATTCAAACCCGCAACCGTTTGGTAGTGAATCTAGCAAGATAAACAATGAGCCACTGCAGCTTGTTCCACAGAGATAAAAACTGAGGACAGAAATATGTTTGTACTAATAAACACGTCATTTTTTCAAATTTGTCATCCTTTATTATCTTTATCACAGAAAAAAATGCACAGGGTCAAAGATCCGCAGCAGAACTTAAGTTATACAAACTGTAGCAAGGTCTTAAGTTTCTAGCAAGCAAATTCAAAATGAACAAAACTGTAACTATAACATAATATTGGAAAAAATAATCAGAGAGACATGGTGACAAATTTAAAGAATAAAAACTCCAGAAAAGTATAGACAGAAAAATATATAATTAGTGACATTATGAAAATTTCTTTCAGATCTATTCCTTGACAATTTACAAAATAACACATTACCTTACTTTATATCCAAGAATTAACCTCAGCACATGGTTTATGAATGGAAGCAAATAGATTTCTGTAGAAGTGCCTATTAGCTGAATAAATAAAATGTACTATCAATATGGTCTTTTTCAACAATGTTTTTGTACACATGTGGATACCATCTCTTTAAAATAACCCTTTATTGGATTATCTGATGCATTTAATTAAAATGAAAATCATGTCAATCAATGTTCTTGTTTTTATATACAGTGTGCAGTCAAAGACAATATATACAACACATGGCTGTAAAAGACATAATGGCAAAGCCTTTTAAATAATATACAATACTAGAATATATATATTACTTTTGTTATATATGGAAATGCCATCTGAATTCATTCTGACCCTAAGCTCTGAAAACATACACAAAATAATAGATTCTGTATGGCACCTGACATTTAATACATAGCGAAAAGCAATATTTAAAAAGGTGTTTTACTAATGATCAGGAACACATTTTACAGTATATGAAACTTATCTGTGAATAATTACTTTAATACATTTTATATATCAACACTATAATTGACATACAAAGCTAATATTTCCAATGATTAGTGGCGTAATATTGAACAGGGAGTCATTCTGCCAGTATTTGCAGACATTGCAAACAGGTCCATATTCAAAACACCCATTAGTATATTATCATAAATGTGCATCATGTTCAATGAACATTTTAAGGAATTAGGAACCAACACTAATTCCCACCAACAATCAAGACATCATTTTGCTATGAGACAGTTATCTCACCAACACTGTAATACAAGAGGAGCTATGAAAGCAGATTTATTTTTATTTATGAGCCATTATAAACCGGAAAATAAAAGAGATTTCACTGATGTAAATAACTATAAAAGTGCTGAATTGTGACATAAATTGCATATAGGCAATTAAACTTACTCCATCTTGTGTTATACCAAAATATGAAATGGATTTATGAAATGTTATATCAGTAACATCATGACCTAAATCGAATACAACAGACAATACCATCCTACTCATAGAAAGACGTCTGTAAAGCTTCCAGTAAGATCCATGTTTCTTATCTTCTTACCATCTATACCTGCTAATAAGTTGAACCTAACCAAACCTGCACAGACAGATCTGCCATTCCATAATGCAATGGTATGGGTCCAAGCTGTTTGTTAGGTGCAAGCAAGTGGAACAAAAACAGACCCTGATCTGTTGGCACATTATTAAACAGCACATTAGGATGCATGTTACTTGAAATATGCTTTGTATGTGAGTACAGACAGTGTACTAACAGGGAAAGCAAATTAGGTGGTATTACAGAATTTTTAGCACAGGTCCATCCAAACTTTGGACCTATTGTTCCTTTATTCCAGGAGTGAGAAATCCAGAATCTGCATGTCATGCCGATGACTAAAACATTACTGAAACATATAAGACTGACCCCTGGATCAAAAGGATGGGCAAAAGGACTTGTTAATGAAACTTCATAATGATTCATCCAATTATGAACAAAATCAATCAAGGGAATTTTTAAATGTAAGCAAATGAAAAAACTAAAACCAGACAAATGTATAGAAATTTAGTCAATGTGACTTAAGGTCATGAGAGAAAACAAAGTCAAGAGTTGGAACAACCTGGTATCAAAATGATTCAATCCATAAAGAAGTTCAAAAATATCCAATTTAATCAAAATCGTACGGCAATTTATTTTGGATGTTGTTGTTACTGAATTAGGGTTTAACGACATTTTTCAGCATAAGAGTGACTGTACATGGCAGCTAGTATTAATGGTGGAGGAAAATGCCAGGAAAGAACCACCAACCCACGACAAGCTACTGGCAAGCTTTATCAGATAACTACATTAGACAAATCTTAGACTCGAACCCACACAGACATTTGAGATGGCAGTGATCCATAACGGAAAGCGTTTCAGACCACTCTGGGCCCCTATTTAGGATATTGTTGTTGTTGTAGGGTTTAACACCATTTTTCAGCATAAGATAGGCTATACATGGTGGTCAGTATTAATGGTGGAGGAAGAACCCCAGAAAGAACCACTGACCCATGAGAAGCTACTTGCAAGCTTTCTCACATACCCACATTGGCTGAATCCAAGACTTGAACCCATGCAGTCAGAGGTGAGATGGGAGTGATCTGTAACGGAGAGTGCTTTAGACCACTCAGCCACTCTGGACCTCTATTTAGGATGTAATCTTTACCCAAAAGTCAATTGGGCCAGCAAGCGTGTTACAGAATCAGTTTTGTTAACATCATAATGATTCAAACCATGTTTTATAAAAATCGATATCGGGGTCTACGGAATATATATAAACTGAAAACTTAACCAAAACCCTGACAATGCCACTGCCAGACATGTCAATGCTACTTCCAAATAACTTGAGACAAAATAAATTGCCTTCATTTCTTTGTTTCATGGGTCCATTGGACATGAAACTCTAACATTTTCGGGTTTGGGTTTACAATAATGAATCATTCAGCACCAGAAGCAGAAAGTATGGAAGAGATAAATGTATCAGCCTTCCTTAACTAAAAGCTAAGAATTGTCATCGTTTGTGAGCTACTCCTTTCCAGAAAAGTAAACAAAGTGTACAGTTTTCATGAACTGATCTTTATTTAGCTTGTCATGTGCTATATATCTGTTTTGCAAAGTTAGCTTACTGCGATGGAGATGAATAAATAAATACTTTTTCACTGCAGTGTTTGAAGCTACTTTCTTCATTACAAACACAAACTTCTAGAGAGCTGAATGGCTGAGATCATGTTAATGCAAAATCTTGCAAAATACATCAATCTGCATTCACCTGAGACAAAAGTGGGAAGCAAGATGCAATAATATGGCAGTTGCATGCATTTCCCCAAAACACTCCAAAGCAGAAAAAATGAGCACTCAAGCAACTGAGCTACCATGGCTTCTCAAAACAGTGCAAGGACCAAAAGATTACGAGAGACAAGGATGGAATGGTTAATGTCACCCCTGGAGCTCTAAATGATACAGGAATATGTGAAATGGTCAAACAGTTCAGGAATGCTCGAAACATCTGATATATGAATATGTAAATAACCTTAAGTTTATTGTAGTTGTGATATTAAAATTTTTAAAAGAATTAAAAAACACTTGATAACCTAAGATGTTGAAACTAATATTCTTTTTCTAATGTCCCAATATGGCATATTCATCTCATTTTCTCGACATGCAAAAACTTATATCCTTTATATCCTAATATGACAAATTGAAAAATTATTTAAAAAAACATTTTTGATAAAAAAATTTTTTTATCAAATACCCTATTTTTTCAAGCACTTTTCATAGAAATGATTCTATCTGAAGTACTACATGTGACAAGCTATATTAAAGGTAATCACTACAGATCTACCGGTAATCATTTCCTATCTGGAAAGAAATTGGAGTTATGTCCCTTAACAAACCGACATTTAACATTTCAAGGCCAACAGAGCTGAATATATTAGAGTGCCTATTATTAGAACCAAAAATTATTCTTAGTAACAGACAGGAGGCAGCATGCCAGGGGCATAAGAGGGATAAAGCTCTTCAAGGTATAAACCTGTATAAAGCATCTGAATTTTAATGCAGTCAAACAGAACAACCTTAATCAGATTTGTTAATAACTTGAAATGTTTACTACCAAAACCAATGTAAATGTGTGCATGCGAATAGATCATGACACAAATGTATTTTAATCCATGCAAAATGTACATCTGCAACAGTATAACTAGTGTCTGCCAGTCATGCAGATCATTATTTGGGGCATTAAAAAAAATAACATAAGATACCAATATGATCTAGCTAAAACAAATACCGAGTATCTGATATTAGTTCATTACACTATCATAGGTTGTTTTTTTAAAACCAAACTAGCAGTACTTTATAGACATTAAAACAGCAGAACAATAGATTGATTTACAAACATTGATCTAGTTGTTAACCTACTGTCTGGAGAAAAAAAATCCTAATAAATTATTGTGAATTTCCAGCATTATTTCTGGCCACTCCAGTTTCCATTTCAACATCAACCCCCCCCCCCCAAAAAAAAACAATGTTTGTTTATTTTTAAAAAGTGCAAAAGTATCAAATATCCAGTGGCCCAACTTAATTCGATAACCCGTTCTAGCCCGGATTGTACGCACCGCCCATTCCGTACTTGATTCATAGTAAGTAGATACCCCCGTGCGACCATTTGTCACCCGTGCTAAACACTCCGGCCTATTTTAAACCAAGATGGCGACAGCAGAAGAAGACACGTGACATACACATTGCTATCTCCGCCATTTTCGCTGTATTTTTCTTTCTTGATTGGATCACCCGGTCAATACGCCGAATCACGTGATAGCATCATCACGGTCCTCCGGTCGGGCGATAGAATCAAGTTGGGCAAATGATTATGAGGAAAAATGCTTCCCTCGACGACGGATTTAGCTGGTGATTTTCTTTCTTTTATTGCTTCTATTACTGTTCAAAATTGTATTTGTGTAGATAGTTACTGGAGTAACATAGTGAGTGTAAATCATTTAGAATAGTCAATTCTTTTGATTTTATCTACCTCATACAAAAGACATACCCATGTACAAACAATATCCTTGCCTATGAGAGAGAATAATAGAATATTTGCCAAGTGTAAATACATTTTAAAAAAATGAAACATGTGCATCCCTGGAAATGCTTTTACATAGCACAACAATAGCTGATAATATTCTTGGATACAGATGCACATTTTACAAATTTAGGGCAAGAGTATGAAAAAAGTAAACTATCACCAATATTCAAATAGAAATCATAATTTTAAAACTAGAAAAACTGCAGTCTAGCAATTACATTTATCAATTTTGACTTAAAGACTCGCGTTTGTATAACTGGGACATGTTCAAACTTTTAAAAAATGTTCTAAGCCATTTTCAAACAGAAACAATAATATTAATACTGTTATCTTGGATTTTTGCATGTACTCCATACAAACCAGTTGACGAATATTGCTTATAAATAGGCAAGTAATTTTTCAGAATGTCAAAACTATTCTTATGCACAACCAAAACAGTAGTAACACAAACAAAAATAAAAAATAAATCACTCGTGTTCCATTAAATTGGATGGAAAAATTACAGATAGTAAACATACAAATAAATGATAACAATATACAAATACATTGAACACTGCAGTCTGCTGCTAGCAAAAATACAACCTTAACATAAGTACACCTGAGCCAAAGTAATCAATATCACCAATGCTGATGCAAAATCAATGTCATTATTAATAATAAATAATTATATCGATATTTAATTAATAAATAATTATATCGATAATAAATAATTATACATATTGATTTATCCTTGAATTCATTTTCCGAGTTTGATGCAACATTTCAATACGTTTTATTTTACAGCAATTTCAGTCCGTTTCTAACTCTAAATTCGGTACTATTTTCCACAATGTAGGTGAGTACTGTTTTTATACATAAATGTAATAAACACCGCATCATTACCAAAACTTCCAGAACTGCTTAAGTAGCAAAATAACAATTTACAATGCTGGACATTTTTGTAAATGTGCATTTATATTCATTAAATCTGTCAAATACTCTACACTTACGAAAATCTGAAAAATGGTATCCATGTTTTAAAAAAAGACCATTATTCAGAATAGATTAAAGCAATACATAAATTCCGTCCAAGTTTTATTCCCCCATCCCCAAATTACCAGTATCAATATCCTTATCAGCATCAATGACCAAGTTGATAGTAGTCAAACTTTTGTATAGCAACCAACTGGGAAACTGGCCAGACATGGTTGTGATGAGAAACAACTTAGCGACTACCCACAAGTGTTTATTACGGTCATGGTGGTGATAATATTCAGACAAATATTATATAGTTATATGTGTTTTAGTCAGGTGGTCATTATATATAGCTGTTATAGGCAGGTGGTTGTTATAGCAGGGTCAGCTAAACTTGAGACCCTATTCTAGAGGTAAATGATTGATATTGAAGCTATGATTCACTAAATTAAAAGCTTCGAGCTATGGCATCTTAGTGAGTACAATTTCAGTCAGTGGTAGATGGCACTATTTCTTGACTGGCTGTTTCGAAAATTGCTTCCACACTGCATTATGCAGAACAATGGCATCAATAGAAACTGATAAATGCTTTGTTGAGGTTACACAGCTGAAGCTCTTGGATCCAGAGTTGTATCTGAAAAAGAACATGAAAATAAAATCATGAAAGTGTTCATAAGATATAGATGCCCCTACATATTACATGACCAGCAGAGCTAACACACAATGACCCAAATATCTGTAAACATCATCTTTTTGCATTAATGATCTGTCAGATATTCCTCAATACATGGGTCCCGTTTCCTCCACACTCAAACTGTCACACAGCTCATATCCTTTGGTGTTGTATAATGTCTCCCAATTCTCCAATGAATACACATGCTGATAACACCCTAAATATTTACCTATATTTAAACTTAGCTATTATACGGAAAGCAGTCTTACATTTTTGCCTCCTTCCTTCACTTACTATCAATACTTGCTTATAAACAGAGTCTAACTGCAAAAAATAAACATCCTGATCTGGCGAGGCATAATGTACCTGTAAATCAGAGTCTATGTTGTCTACTGATTACTCTTAACAAACTGCACAGACCCAGATCTGCTGGCTTATTATGTGATGGCAGCTTGACTTGTCTTTATACACAAGTATATATGGTATGTAAAATTCTTTCATCCAGTGTTGGAATTGTTCTATTTTAATGATTATTATGACCTCAACATTAATAATGATCAACTTTAATAACAATTTAAGCAATTTTAAACAGACTTTGGGTAAAGATAAGAATATATGAATCCAAGAATGAAATTAAAAGATATGAACTTTTCCAAAAACAGAATAAATGTATTTGGAGAAAAAAGGCAAAACTTGTTTCCTCAATCAGAAAATGGAATCAAGTCGACAAACAAAGGGTTAATTGGTTGCATTATGGTGAACAGATTACAGCTTAGTGTGTGGGTTTTAATAACTGTAACATAAAAAAAGCAACAAACAACAAGAACCTATTATGATGATAATCAGATGTGGAAAAAATAAAGATCACATTCCCCCATACATTACATACTGACTCCAAAGAGAAAAAATTATTCAAATGCTACTTTGAAGACCTTTAGGAAAATAACTTACGATGTTATTACTGTGATTTTTTACAGTTAAAAGGAATGGTTACATAAGTTGGTTTTATAACATGTACCTTCGTCTGGTTTATGGTCTGTAACATATAAGAATACCTGCATGACCAGTCAATTTATATACACTAGCAACCAGTCAACTTTCTTTTGCTGCTTAGTACAGTCTACACTTTGTATGCACACCCTCCTAAACAGTCATGATTACAATGCTATAATTAAAGATCTGGAGTGCATTTTTCAGATGAAAGATCATAACAATTTGTTATATAATAAAATGTATCCTTGCATGACAATTTGAGTCACAAGTGGCAAGTGGTCACAGATAGGTGAAGTTCCTCTAGGCAGGTTTAAATAACTTTAACCAAATGATTAGCAAGACTAAAAGAAAACTACTCTCATTGTTTTTTTACTTTCTGTTACATACTTTTATAAAAATATATTTTTTTGTATGTCAAAAATTCTCATTAAAAATACTTACTTGTAATATTTTTCTATCATCTTATTGTTAAAGTGTTTTGGTCCCACACCATGTATTTTGCTAATTTCATCCACTTCTGGGTTATATGCATACAAGCCTCTATAATGGCACCCCGCATCCCGAAACAAGATGATAAAATGTTTAGCATCGGATTTGGCCAGTTCCTGGAATGAAAAGTGTTAAGTACAACAACTGTCACTTATATCATTTCACCTGTGTACAGCCAGATTTAAGGACTAAAGTCAATCAATCAATATTTACCTGTGTACAGCCAGATTTAAGGAGTAAAGTCAATCAATCAATATTTACCTGTGTACAGCAAGATTTGAGGAGTAAAGTCAATTAATCAATATTAAACTGTGTACAGCCAGATTTAGGAAGTAGAGTTAATCAATCAATATTTACCTGTGTACAGCCAGATTTAAGGAGTAAAAGTCAATCAATCAATATTTATCTGCCTTTACATTAGACCTCTGACAACTCTCGAATTGTGTCAAGATTCCATAAGACATATGTGAGCAAGTGAAAGAAATTATTAAATGATCATGCCTTGGTTAACAAAAACTTGTGATCAATCATTATACTTATCCTATTTCAAACACTAATGAATACCAGAATATACTGAAAGCTTAAACATAATAAAATGATGTATAGGCTATGTCTTATATTCTGATATGCAGGCGAGACAAAAACCATTACCAGATGAGCTTATTCTAAAATTCAAAATTTTGATTCAAGCTGTATATGGAGTTAAAAATGGTCTAAGTATGTTCATATAATAATAATAATAATAATAATAATAATAATAATAAAATAATGCTGTTTTAATGTACTTTATTTGTTCTGAAACTACAATAAAAAAAATGTGCATAGTTCACATATATAAAATGATTTGTGTAACATTTCTTTGCATGGCTACAACATGTAATTTGTTTTCTCCATCAAGTTTAGTAATGAAGTCATGCAAACCAAACATTAAAAATGTGATTCATAGATGAATACTAAGGATGTATATTTCAAATGTATGAAATATGAACTGAAATTCTTGTACTTGAGTTCAGCTCTGAGATTTTGCTTTGAATAAATGCAAATGATGTTCCTTCTGGAAGCTCATGTCTGAGCTACCAGTGCAAACTCACTCCTAAACTTGAGTTCAGAATTTTACGATCACCAGGTATTGGGTGTTCTTACAGTTCATTGGAAAATTGTTTCTCCAGTAGGCTGGTTGTTAAGTTGGTTGGCATCTTGTTTTATGGTTGGTTGTTTGGTTAGATGGGTTCAAGACATTTAAACATATGAAAGATAATATTTTGAGGCAATTCAAATAATATGCATTTCCCTGGGATGGTCCATGGCAGCAGACTGGCCTGGTCTAGGCAACAATTCAAACTTGCACTCTTCCAGTTACAAGTATTGCACAATATCCACAAATGTTCACAGTGGCTCCAAGCATATAGATAATAAATTTATCAGCACAATACTTGTTGCTCCTATATTTACAAATTCGATTTAGTCAAACTCGTATCATCCATGCCATCCAAAATAGTGTACACAGTTAAAAGTGTACGCTGTTAAAATATCTTAATTACACTCAGTATAGTTGACAACAAATTTTCCTGAATCACAAACTGACATTGATAAACTGTATCAATACTGTACGATTAATGACATGACAGTTTTGACATTTTTTGTTTCCTTACCAATCTGGCAAAAACTTTATGCTTGCAAATATTTTCTAAATTTAAAACAAAAAAAGTACATTTCAATTTTCAGGATTGGAAATAAACCAGGTTCTTGTGCATTTTGAATTATTTCATATTTACCTCTAATACTTTATTTTTTAACTCTGTATTTACACTTCCAGCGAGACAACAGTGGCTAAGGGCATTTATAATGATGTGGCGATTTGACTTGGAACTTGGTTTGACGAACAACTTGGGCCCTGTGTAGTCTGAACCCGTTGTAGAACCAGCTTCACTGCTGTCGTTACTTCCCTTGTTACCAAGACGCAGTCGATCCAGGTCTAAAATATATTAAAAGATTATTTTTTATAAATCTGAATAGTATAGACTACACAATGTGTGTGTATGTATGTATGTATGTATGTATGTATGTATGTATGTATGTATGTATGTACACACACACACATGTAGAGATTACCCTTATGAAATGCTGCATATATTCAATCTCAAACTGTGGAATAATGAAGTATATTTTTATGTTTTGTAGATCTTCTTCACTTGTTACAATTTAAATTAAAAGTCTGATACATAAAAATAAACAAATGATACAAGACTATTATTTTTCAAGACTGCAATTATCTCTCTTGTTTTCATTCATTCATTCATTCAATGAAGTTATATTTATCAATGAATCAGGGTTCTAAATTAATTACCTGTGAAAGTTTCTATATCAACAGCAGAACATGAGAAATTTTGATAAACCATAAGTATGTTACATAATTAATATATTTTTAACTTGCATTTAAAATTTTTAACTGGATAATTCATGACTTTCAAAAACAAATAAAAGCCTTTTATGGCCATATAGGTCTGTGGAATTATAAAGCCTTCTTGTCAATAGCAAGAACATGTCTTTGTGGAATAATAAGATATGCCTCTGTGGAATAATAAGGAATTCTTGTAAATAGCAGAAATATGTGTGGAATTATAAAGCCTTCTTGTCAATAGCAAAATCATGTCTTTGTGGAATTATAACGCCTGTTTTTTTCATGTTCATTCTACATTAAACAGACATTTCTGAGAAGCTAACAGTACTGGCAAACTGACACATTGTTTTTGTAGCTTGCAAATAAATGTTAGCCCTACCACATTCCAGCTCAAAAAATTAAATAATATCTCCAATGTCTTATATCTAATTTAACAAAAGCTTGAACAATATTACCCCAATCTGAGCTGCATTATGTAGTTTTATGCTTAAAAATAAAACTGTCTTTTTCTTCTTGGTACCAATTTTCATGGATTTTACAATACATAAATTTAAAAATAAAAACAAAAGGGCACCTGCCCCAATTTATAAATTATGCTGAAAGATAGGTTCAGTGTCCCTGATTTAGTGTGCATTGACTAGTCATGACAAGAATCATCGAGATAGCAAAGCAATGACAACTGTACTGGAAGAAAGGCCATGAATTTTGTAAGTGTGGAAAGAAGATCACAGTGACCCCTATCTGGGTAAATATAATCTATCCCGGCAGAATCTCCATACAGACAATCCTCTAATTCTTGTCCTGCCTCATAGCACAATAATGTTTTGACTTGAGCTCCTCTTGTTTTTATTGTCATCCCATACAGTCTGTTATTTTGTCTATTGGTTTAATTTTAGAATACGAGTTTCGTAGTATTTTCTCTCGATTTCCATAAAAAGGGGCCCTTAAAACCCCATGGTTTAATGTATAGGGTCCTTCTCACTTTCCAGGGGTGCTGCCTATTATTTTATCTGTTACTTCCTTCTTACATCACCACAATTATGTAAGTTAATATTATTTTCAAATACTCTATTAATTTTAAACTATTCTCTTTCATGCTAAATTTGAACAAGAAAAAAAAACTTAAAACCTACACATAGATCATTCATGATTGTCTTTTTTTGTTCAAATTTCTGCCTAGTTTAAAAGAAATAAAAACTTTTTTTATCAATTTCAAGCCATTCTAATATTTAAGATTTTTATTAGTATTTCTATATGCATTTTTTGCATGTAAATGGACAAGTAGTAGCCCTCAGTACCGGTATCTGAAGCAATGCCAATATTGTCATCATTATTAATTTTAGTTCGGTGATTACTGCCAATAAAACAATAACAATATTGCATTTACATCAGTCAATATTTTATTTACCTATTCAGCATGTCAAAGTCTGTTATTCTTTAATTCCTTACAATTCTTTTCACCAAACGTTTTATCAAAACAAGGTAATCTTGATGAATGAGAACCTTGCTGCATGGTATGTTTTATAATAAAGTCTTTTGATGACTTAGAGGATTACCCTAACATTTGCCAATGTGAGCAAAACCTTGCCAAGTAGAAAGAAAGCTACTTTCTCGGAATGTTTTATGGCATACTGCATTGTAACCCTTCTAATCCCACTGTGCTATCGATAATCCATGTATACGAATGTTTCTGTCTGTGGTATATATATATATATATATATATATATATATATATATATATATATATATATATATATATATATATATATATATATATATATATATAATTTGAATGGACAATTGTTTTTTAATGCTTTAATTGTACCAATTGTGAATCATTTTACATAAAAAAACAAAAAACAACCCACATTTTTGACCCAGGAATGTGAGAAAATATTCAACCATCTGTGTTCGTGTAAAATTAGAAAATCCACTCTTGTTCCTGCCCATAAATTACATAACCTTATGAATATGATTCCCCTATCAAATTCCTGAAGGACATAACACAAATTAAGATAACAACAAAAAGCAGTACCCTTGTACAACCCACTAAAAACTATCCTGACATAAAATAGTACACAAGTATACAAGACAATCAATTTGAATGTTTAGAAAATGGTCACAAGACATTCTTCCTGTTTAGTATTAAAATTGTTTTCGACAAACAGGAAATGGATAAGCATTGACCACATTCGTAAACATTTCAAAATTTCTCAGCATAACATTATCAAACATGATGCACAGTAATATATAAAATACCATGCTGTTAATTATTCTATTCATATTACCATAAAGATGGTGCACATTTGCAGGCTGATAACATGCTGTTAATGACACATATACTTCTGTATGAAACAACAGGATTTCTCCCACTCTATTCACCTTAATGGGAGAATTTTTGAATTACATGCTAGATGGTTTTATTTTGTCATAGAGTTTTCAATTAAACTCATGGCAATCAAAATACATTTCAAAGCTAATTAAAAATAGTTACTAGTACAGGTAAATCTTTAAATGTTCAAGCCGCTTTAAATGAAAGTACAAACTTTAATATATTGAGTTTAATAAGTTTTCTATAAAAATTTTAAAAAGTTGTTCTTTGTTATATATTTCTTTTTATTGTCTAACACATCATACCATACGAAGCAGCCAATAACAGGGACAACCCAAACTAACAATAATAACCATTGCCTTCTGTGGATGAATTCAATTGGAACAATGGCTGGATCCAGTACAGTCCCATGCATGTCAGGCAGTTAAATATTTGGTCAGAGTCAATCACAGCTTGTCCTTGTCAAGCTGATGTGTTGTGGTTCGGATTTAACACCATTTTCTGTGCAAGAGAGGGTACACATCTCCCTTAGTATAATTAGCGGAGGAGTAACCTAGGAAAACCCAGTAAGAACCATTAACCGATGGGGTACAAAGTTAATAACTGTCCATCATCGCAAGCCACAAGTGATAATATGCTATGCTCCTTAATCACCATGGCCAAAGGTGACAAGATTATGAATATGCTTAAAACTGTTAAATCGATTACTCGAGGTACTCGTAAATGTGACTTGCCACTGATAGCTTCTCATGCTGTTAAAAAAAGTTCCTCATATATGGCCCGTCATTTATCAAATGATAAAATTTACCCTTCCATTGATGTGTAGAAGATTGTTATAGTGTCTAGTTGATGACACATTCTTGTTTAGAAGTGTTACTGAAAATCAAGGAAACTTAGGCATGGGCAGTCATGGGTTATTGTGGAGATTATCAGATTGTCGTCTATGGCTTACCAATATAAAAACTCTCTGAACAATGAAAATCTGAATATGATAAGGAGTGAATGGTAAGCAAAATGATATTTATACATATGATCAACTAAAAAATATAGATAGTGATATATTTTTGGTTGACAATTAAAAATGTATGAATATTTCAAGAAGCCAGGTCTAGGACCAAACACATATGGTAGCATTAGGAAGTTTATTTTCTTCTGACACACATTTACATTCCAACTTTAAGATTTTATATTATTATATTATGACACTCTTTTTATTATACTAATGATAATCATCATAACATCTAAATTTCGATACCTTTTTCTCATTTTTTGACCCCCCTTTTTAAATCATTCCATCCATAATAAACAGAACACACTCCCTGACAAATCCCCTGCCTTGAATCTTAAATAATCAATTTTATGGTTAACTGCCTATACTCAATTGTGACTCGAGTCCAGTTGCAAAACTACACTAAGATATGTGGTTGCATAATGTGCTGAGAGATCATGATATATGCGGCTCATTAAGAAAAAATGTAGACCATAATCAGCTGACACACTATGTAACACCAGATCAGACACAATATGTAACAGCAGATCAGACACACTATGTAACAGCAGATCAGACTCTCTAGCTTGCAGCTGAACTTGACTTATGAGTATATACCGTATTCGGCTTAAAATTTCTTGTCAATTTTCTTTTTTTAATGTTTCAATTTTCCAGGTAATATTTTATAAGAAAGTTCTTCCTTTATCACAACTATATCAATTTTTAAATATCCAATATATTTGCATTCTTTAATATACTGATGATATTGTACACTGACTAATATACAACTCAAATTTGAATAAAGTAATTATCTGTAATTGACTGTAAAATATGCACTAGTCTGGGCACAGTATAGACATAAATTTGCTATAACAATGGTTACCACCATAGGGGTCTACTCTCTTTGATAAAGTAATTTTTGCTGGATACAAATTTCTTTCCCCCCAAGAGATGAATTGGTGCAGTGTATGATTTTTATTTCCAAGAGATGAAAGGGTGCAGTGTACATGTCAAATAAACATTTTTTCTACATCTTTGATGTTGACTTAAATTTAGGAAATTACCTGAATATTTTCCGAGTCATGATAATACAGTCCTACCCGTTTATATCGACATCGCTTATCTCGACAAGCCGCCTATGTCGACAAAAAAGCAAAGTCCCGGTCCCATGGTCTACTATTACCATCAAATTGTCATGCCTATGTCCACGTCGAGATAAAAGAAAAACGTTTATATCGACAGAAGCCCTTGGTCCCAGCTTGAACAAATCCTTTGTTTTCAAAACGTTTATGTCGACAAGCTGCCAGTTAAGACCAATACATTGTTTAACAATTAGTTTATCTTGCCGCCAGACTACAATTTTGCCGCCTAATCATTCATGTCGACCAGCTGTGACTTCCGACCCATACTTTGTTTCAACAACAGTTTGATATTGCCGCCAGGTTTAAATTTCACCGCCTAATCGTTCATGTCGACCAGCTGCGAGTTCCGGCCCATACTTTGTTTAACAATTAGTTGATCATGCCACCAATTTTAATTTTCCAGCCTAACCATTTATATTTGCAAGAGGCCAGTTACAACATGTACTTATTCAACAATTAGTTGATCTTGCCGCCAGGCTTTAATGTCGCGGTGGGTTAAAAGTTATTAAGTTGGCCTCTCACGGCAACTAACATAAACGTAATGATCTCTGATAGATTATTGCATTTTCCAAAGTGATCAGTGATTAAAACAAGAGTATTGTGCTCTGAAAGTCTTCTTTTTAAGTTTATATTTATGATGGCTACCAACACCAGTGTAAAACGCAAATTAAATTTACATTCTCTGGAAACTAAATATCTGGCTGTTATTGAAGTTGAGGGTGGAGCATCTCGCAAAGACGTCTGCGAAAAATTTTCAGTTAAACATAACACCCTGTCAGGATGGATGAAAGCTGCTGAGTCTGTAAAGAAAGACTATGTTGAAGGTAACTGCACTCACCAAAGGAAGAAGCAGAAGACTGCTAAATTTGTAGAGGTGGAGGAAGCCACATCAAAATGGTTCAATGAAACCCGCATTGCACATTCCACTTTATCCATAGATCGTGATATGATCGTTGAAAAAGCGAAAGAATTTGCCAAAAAAACTTTGTGTGGAGAACTTCGCTGCAACAAGTGGTTGGTTCAGTCGATTTAAAGATCGTCATAATATTGGATACAAAAGGATTTGTGGAGAAGCAAACTCAGCAGACACATCACAGCTTGATGGATGGAAAACCCAACTTAAAGATATATTGCAGAACTATAAGTCTGAGGATATATATAATGCGGACGAAACCGCTTTATTCTTTAAGTGTACTCCAGACAAGACGTACTGCATCAAAGGTCAACCATATATTGGTGGGAAACACCCCAAAGATCGCATTTCTGTTCTAGTCACATCAAACATGATTGGCAATGATAAAATGCCACTTCTAGTTATTGGCAAGTCCAAGAAGCCTCTCTGTTTTAAAAATGTGCATCATCTTCCCGTGGATTATTATGCGAACACAAAAGCTTGGATGACGTCAGATATTTTTATGGAGTGGATAAGAAAACTGGACAGAAAAATGAAAGTGCAAGGAAGAAAAATTGCATTGCTTGTGGATAATTGTTCCGCGCACCCACATGTGGACAATCTTCAACATGTGCAACTAATTTTTCTTCCGCCTAATACAACATCACTCATACAGCCAATGGATCAAGGAATCATCCAGAATCTGAAACTACATTATCGAAAACTTCTCTCCCATAAAAAGCTGGCTGCGATTGATCAGCAAGAACAATTTAAGGAAGATTTGCTTGGGGCTCTCTACAACTTCAGGAAAGCTTAGGGATTAGTGAAGCCAGAGACAATACAGAACTGCTTTATGCATGCGTTCTTTCCTGAAAATGAGGAATTTCATGGCTTCTCCCCATCCGATATCCCACATCTTGAAGAAGATGATGGCTTATATGAAGGCATTGGAATTCCAATGGATGATTTTGTTCGGATGGCTATTGAAACGGACGACAAGGAACAATGTCGGACAGCTCATACAGATGATGACATTATTGCTGCCATAAAAAGTGACGTTTTAGAAGATGGCACGGAAGACATGATTGATGATGATGAATCGGAAACACCACCTTTGCCATGTGTTTCTTGCAGAGAGGCTTTTTCAATGTGTGATGGCTTGACAAGATATTTTGCTCAGTCAAACTCGTTAGTAATATCAGAAGAAGCGCATGGTCACTTGGGAAAGTTGCAGCGTCTTCTCCAGAGAGAACAGATATCAAGACTCAAGCAGAAGAAGCTTGCATAAAGTTCAGAATGCATGTACTCCCCGTATCTTCCGTGCACACTTGTTGTGCAAACATTTAATTATAATTATTTAAATTAAAAATTTTATTGTAATTTTTTGCATTGATTATGTTATAGACAATAATTTCAACTACATTTACATGTATTTGTCATTAAAATCTTTTACTGTTACATGTATGTATTTGTATTTTGAACTGCTATCTCTGAGACGTATTTTAAATGTATACCACTTGTTATAATATTGTATTGTAAGAATTATTTTTTTAATACTTTTTTTGGTCAATTAATACAATATTATACCTTCATTAATCATATCAGCCACGTATCTCTTGTTTTCTTTGATGTACTTTTCACGATGACTTATATATAAATAAATACATGCACTGTTTCAACAAACGTGTTGACAGGTTTTCATTTTCCCGTGAAAAGCCCCATCCCCTTGGTGGCTTCAATAATATGGGAACAGACTGACCGAAATCAAGGCTGATTTAAGTACATGTACTTAAGCATGCAACTAACAACTAGACACAATTGTGCTAATGCTGACATTGAATTTCTCATGTTTTTCATATCATAATTTGACCGATGCAATATTTTATTGTGGACTTTATTACACAAAGGTAACCAAAATGTTATTTGTCAATATACCAGTGTATTTCACTTTAGTTTTGTCCTCACATACTAAAAATTTACATTGTTGTTTAAAGTGTAAATACTACTCAGTGATGACCGGTTAACCCTTACTGAAGAATTTAACTTGCATTTTTTTGTGTGCAGACCCCCCCCCCCAAACACTTATCTCGACATCCGCTTATCTCGACAATATTTCCTCGGTCCCGAGAATGTCGAGATAAACGGGTAGGACTGTACCACTACCAGCAATGTATTAAAGAAATCTCCTAGAATCAATTAATTTGTATCAAATAGGGCTGACATAAATTCATTTTGGATCAAAACTAAGCAGCATAGAAAATAACTGGTACCCTATCAATCAACATTGTTTGATGACCACAGGTGATAAAGACATCTTGTTATGTACCACCCAATTAAAGGATATGCATGAATCATTGCCTGGCACTGTGTCCACTTGTTTATAAACTATCATAAAATGTCCAGTGACTAATGCCTAACAAATAAATTTTCAATACATCAAACAGTACTTATCTTTTGACCTGAAGCCAAAATGACTAGTCAATCATGGCTACATAAATAATAAATGTAGCTACCGTCTGTGTTATTGACTCCAGGTCGAACTATTAAAAATTAAATATGGTCATATAGTTTTAACTGCTGCACTGAACACAAACTGGCCTGTTTAAAGAAGACCTATTCATGAGAGTTGATTCTTGAAATATTTGCAGGAAGTTCAAGTGACATTAATTATTATAAATAATTGCTTTTGTTTCTTTAAAAAATAATGAAAAAAAAAATTCACATGCAGCTTGTATGCTGATTTACAGTACATGTTTTCAAGCAGACTAGTGTGCATCTTACATAGATAAATACAATTTTTTAACTGAAATGCCATGGGTCAACCCAAAAAGACCATAGCTAAAATAAAGTCAAAATAAGTCAACTAGTCGTCAACATATGTCACTACAAAATGTGCAGTTAAAAAGCAGCTGTGAATAATTCATTCCTAAAAATAATATGACCAATTATTATGAATATATTTAAACTTAGTTTGATGATGCATACTTTAACATGTCCACTACAATTTTACTAAGCTGAATTATTACACCGAGCCCTAATGCCACCATATGGTTGTAGGGTGGATGGGGAATACACACCTGCTTTCCGCATTTTTCCGGCAGAGGAGGCCGGGGTTAGCCTACTTTTCCGCGGAGGTGCTTTGGCTGAAACAATAGCAGAGGAAAGATGCAACCAACTGAAAATATACCAGGGTCAAGCACATGCAACAAAAAATATGCAAAGATCAATGTAGCTGAGAATTTAGGTTATGAATACAAAGCAGTTATTCTTGCATACCAAAATATTTAATACAATGAAACAAAAATTATAATGGTACACCTATCAATTTTTTAGTCAGTCATTTCCTAGAAACTCTCAAACATGGCTAGAACAACAAGTTTTGCATTCATAAACATTGATGTACAGGCGCATATCAGCAAATCAGAATACAATTTGGTTTACGACTTGCATTTAAGTTTGTATTAAAAAGGTTGAAATATTAAGCATTTCTCGTTTCTCTGTTGTTTTCAAGGATTTTATGAAATTTTTGGAAAACTGATAGGTGTAAAACATATCGTTATCACAGTACTCCAATCTTTATTGCAAGATCACATCTTGTTGTCAATAAAAAAAATCGAGATAATAAATCCATATGATGCATCATGAATCCCATCATGCTATGCATTATGAATCCCATCATGCTATGCATCAGGATCTAGTAATCAACATCGATTATAATAGACTCTGTTCATCGATTTTTCATTACATATGCATAGCTCAATTCTGAAAGATGCATCAGCTCAGTTTAAAAAATATTTTATAATCTGATTCCAATTAATGACAATCCAGTCCCCATTTCATTTACTGGCCAATTTTTTCCCCACTGATTTTGGGGTTGCTCCAATGCACAAATCTCACTCAATACAAAACAACACAAACATTCTTCGGCAGAAATGATAGGAACCCCATCACATTTAATAATTTAAATATCAATGAAAATGCCACTTCTCCCAAAGCAACAAAACCGATACCTGCAAAAAAAAGGAATCCACAGTACAATGTATCCATGTCTATGAGATTGTAAAGGGTATCATTCATAAGGTGATGATTATAAAACATAAATGAATACATATATAGAGATTTTAAATTGGACCCTGACATTTTTTACTCAAGGGAAAAATAATACTGTAATTGAAAGAATAAAGATGAATTATTAAACCAGGGAATGGTCAGTAATTGTTTTGGTATATATAAGTTCTATTCACTCCCACTTCCCATTCCTACCTGATGATGGAGAAAAGCTTCCTGTCAAACAAGGGCATACATACCTAATGAAGAAGACCAGCTAAATTTCACAGCAATCCCATGAAAATGATAGAGTAATTGTATTTTAAAAGCAGTCCTATACATTATATTAAGCTTGAAGTCAAACAGGGCAAGAACTGTTTTTTAAAAACTTGCAGGAGCAGCACAAAGATTTATTAATACATACATTTTTATGATACCAAGTCTGCGTGATAAAAAGGGCAATAACGCAACATAAATTATAAAAGCACTGCGAATGGTCAACAAGGATGTCTTCAGATGAAGATCAACAAACATTTAATGATGACCTGTCATACACTACACCCAAATGCAAGTCAAAGGGGCAATAACTCTAATGACAAAAGCACAGGAACAGTAACTTGTTACTACACTCATCTTATGGCCATACTATCTATAACTATAACAATACACTATAAAACTATCAACTTTATCAAATGTCAACAACAAAGAGCCAATATATCTTTATAAATACATATATATGAAATTGATAAACAATTTCTGCTTAGTACAATTTAAAACTTGCCATTTAAATTAACATACAAACTTTAACTACAAATTTGTATCCCATAATTTACCAAAAAAGTAATAAATATGGTAAGGCAGTTCCTTTCTATAAGCAATAAGTTGGTTGGTACACTGGCTTTAATCTGATTGTGAACACAATATTGACTATATCATGCCAAGGAAATGAAAACGTGCTGCTCCCCCACCCCACCCCGACCCCCGACACACTTAAGGTGGGGAGTGTGGAATGGCATACAATACACCATCAAGTCATGATACATCCTTGGGCAAAGTATCATGAAAAATCACTCCAACCAATGTATAGTTATGGCTCGGACAAGCAAATGCTGACTAATGGACAGAAGGACCTCAAAACATAATATATCCAGCTTAACACATGCATATACAGTAGTCCCCCTCTTGTACGGCCCCCCTGACCAGCGGCCACCCGCTACTAATGGCCAGAATTCGTTGGCACCGACGAGTTTCTATTCAAAAGTACCCCTCACGAAAGGCCACCTGGCTAACACGACCAGCATTTTTGTGCAATAATATCAAATTTACCTCTCACGAGCGGCCTCATTTTATTTTTAAATATATCCAGAACCAATAATTAATTCAAATCTTGATGTAAGGTAAGCAATTTTGATTATCTCTATCGTAGATACACGTCTCCGAGTGTCAAGTCGCCATTAAAAGTGTCGACTAAAGTTTTATAGTATATCGTTATCTATGAAAGTCGATGTTTACAGGAAATGGGCTCAATAAAGTTATAATAGAGTTTGGGGTTTAACACCTATGTTGTGCTCTTCTCGTTGATGATTATAACCAGACGTAATTGTTATAATCATAACAAGGTCAGCATAGGCTAAAAATAGATTTTGTACATTGGCACACACAAACAACCTTAACAAAGACAATAGGGTACCAGACAAAGACCGGAAAAATCATGTGACCACACAAAATGGCATCCTTTACGAAGGCTGTATTTCGTAGACTCGACACAAGTTTTGTCTGCATAATTAAATCGCATACAGTCAGCAATAACCGAATAAATCATTACCAAACATTAAAATGTCATCACGTTAACAGATACATTATTTTCGAAGAAAGTCGGTTATTCTACTAGACGAAATCTGGGGGGGGGGGGATGCCGAACAATTGTATGTACAAAACGTCAAAAGACTCGTAAAAACAAGTTTATGTTGAAATAATTTGAATAAACAAAGTAATAACCGATAAGAAGGTTATTCAGCAGTAGTGGGGAAATGGAGCAAATGGAAAGATAACTATGTATGTACCAAGATGTAAATGACGTTTTGAATCCATTTGCAATGTGCACAAGAACAATACCAGTTCGCATATCAAACTTACGCAAAGAAAGCAAAAATAGTAACGTATATTCAGTTGAAATAAATTTGTTATTATAACAAAAAAAAAACTTTTATTGATTAATGTTTCATTTAGACGAAGATATTTAATGTTTTGAAGTATGTAGCTTTCTTACTACGTACATTACATATACATGCACTTCTCATAATAAATTTAGCCCCCCTCTGGAACGGCCACCCGTCTTATAAGGCCACTTTCCCGGTGCAGCAGGGGTAGCCGTATAAGAGGGGGACTAATGTACTAGTTAAAACATGTAAGTGAAATTTAAATGCATAGCTTGAAATCAAGCTTAAGCATAAACTTCAACCTGCTGTCTACATCTAATGCCAACAATGCCAAGGGCATAGCTTAAGCTAACACTCTAAATGAGATCTAAAAACATCAAGAAGTTGTGGTCAGAAGCATTTTGTAATTACGATAAAGAGAAAAATGCCTGAGATAAACAAATGCTTAGCAACAGTGTCAACAAGCTTCGAGAACAGGCATCATCTTAGGACTATTGAATATTATTTTAAAAGCAGTAAATCATTGATGAGTGGAAGAAAGAAGATATTTGTCATAACTAACACTTGATATAAGTAATTTATATAGCAAACTTATAGCAAAAGATTTAATAACAGCACAACAAAAGCAATCATAAAAAACACTGGCAAGCACTTGCATTCAACAAACAAGATGCCAATTTTGTATATGTGACATAAAACAATCTTTTAGTTCAATTTATAATATTCATCAATCTAAAAATGTTGGTTAGTAAGTTTTTAATGGCATTCAAACAAATTATTTGCAAAATCATTAGAAGCAAGTGGGAGCTAATTGCCTATCAGGACACATCGAGGCAACTGACCAGGGCTGACCTGCATTAGAATCGAACCTGCGACACTTGATTAAGAAGCTTATGTTCTACCATTCAAGGTACTCAATCTAAAACTGTTAAATCTGATGCTGTACATTGCCAATTTTTTTGCTTTGTAGATATTTAATATATTTGCTTCTTTTTAAAATATTTAAATTTCAATGTTTGAAACTTTTAACTTTTATATGGATTACATATTGAAATCGACAAAATTTTAAGTACTCAATTCTTCAGAATTTTGTAGCTTCTTACCAGTCACAAAAAAAAAAACATTGCAGATATTTCACAATATATGATAGGTGAAGCTCTAATCAAAAGTCCCTCAAAGGGACTGTTGATTTACTGGCTAAAAAGATTTTCCACGAATCTAAAATTAGACTGTTTCATCTTTTTAATTGCCGAATACAGAATTCTGGTGCATTAATAAGTCTATCAATACTGGAAGTCAGATCAACACTTCTGTCTCTCTAAGGTCCTTTATTATAACACACTTCCTGTTACAAAGTGAGTGTTAGTCCTGCGGCTTATTTAATTAAATGTAAGGAAATACTACATCATAATGTTCATTATAAGGTGACCAACATGGTGCAGTTTACGGCTGAGAAAGTACCACATATAACCACTCACAAGTCCCATAAACATAGACCCTGATTTGCCATTTCAAAATGCTCCTGCAGATCATGCTCTATGTGCTTTATTTTACTGATTATTCCAAGTGTGTTCAGTTTGCAGTTGGACTAATGAATGAGAATATATGGTATTTTATTTCCAACTTAGACACGACCAATAAATCTGAATGGTTGTAAGAACCTATTGTTCATTCTACTTCCTCTTATAAATGTAAACAAATATTTCAATAAGAGTGCACACACACACACACACACACACACACAGAATGTCTTACTGGATAACATGCCATGCTATAAACAAAGTCTATCATTTCTGTTAGGTAAGTATATTTTGAGAAAAATGCATTGCTTGTTCCTGTTATAGGTATGTACATATTTCTGATAATTCCCATTTCCAATGTTAAGAAAGGTGAAAAAATAAAAATCAAGTAAGGTAATGCAAGCAAAAAACATGCACCTTTCGGGCTGGCACTAATTGTAAAAGCACTAGCAGACAAATCCTTACTTGACATAGAAGCATCATAAGTTTCATTAGAAATTCTCTCTGGACCATCTAAAGCCTTTGAATACATGGATTTTGGACGCATCTTTTGACGACTAGACTTGTCGGGCTTTTTCAAATATCCACCATCCTCATTTTCCTTTCTCTGCAAGTACTGTTGGAAGATGATTTCCCGTCTAGCTTTTTCTTCTTCCTTCCTCCTTTCTGCTTCATCCTGCTTAAGCCTGATGATGAAATTTCATAATTTTAGAAATAATTATAGAAATAATTTTATTTTTAAATTTACATCAACACTGGTGGTAGGCATGAAACAATCGAAATATGTGATATTGCCTCGCCAGATGTTTGTATATGGATAACATTGCATAACACATCACAGTTCCCATCAGAGATGTACAGCCTTTGGATATAACTGCGATGATCTGAAGACTGACAGTGGTTTTAAAATTTTGATCCATCGGGGAGGGGGGGTAACTTTTCCATCTATGATTTATATATATACTCGAGGCCAAGTGCAAACTAAACAGACCCAGATCTGCGATTGCATAATGTGTTGGCAGATCTAAATGTATGCAATAAGTCAGTAGTAATCACCTGAACAAACAGGACCCTGATCCAATAGCACATTATGTGACTGCAGATCAAGCTCTATGCTTTTGGTTGTTTGACAGCTTCTAAACATGAATTTAATTCAATACAAAATATTAAGTCATTTCAGGTGTTTTTATATCTTACATTGCTCAAGATTGAGCTTTCTAACTCAGAATGAGTGTCCTAGTGGATATGGTGTCTGCTGCATGAGCGGGAGGTCATGGGTTTGATCCCCGGCCGAGTCATAGCAAGCCTTACAAAAATGGTACTAACAGTGGCCTCACTTGGTGCTCAGCATTAAGAGGTTAGTGTTAGGGCTGGTTGGCCTGGTGTTAGGATAATGTTACTGGCTGGGACATCATGCTACATGTCTGCAGCATTATGCCCCAGTGCCAGAGATCACTATTAACTGCCCACTGCAGACATCATAGCACTATGACTGAAAAATTGTTAGAGCTACGTTAAAAATCCTAATCAAACAAACCAACTCAGAATGCAAATGAGAAGGGCGTTGATACATATGCAACATGATCTTGGAATTTTTATCTAACCCTCACCCATGGGGGGAAATATGTTGATTTGTAACACTATTAAGGTTGCCATCCAAAAACTATATAATTCAAAAGCTTATCCAAAAGTTCATAGAGCATATTAACTATGGATGAAACCATACCTTAACAAAATTTTACTACCAACCATTTCCAAATAAATTTGTGACATTTTGTCAGGTTTAGCAGATACAAGTTTCTTTACTTATGGTGACTCAGTACTGTGAGCATTTCGCTAGGAGGGGCTTAAATTGTGACTTCAGTCTGTTAGAAAATTACATATTAAGCTTCAACAAATGCCAATCAAAGAATACTTTGAGTGACATGTGAAGTCTAACTGACACAAATAGAAGAGAATTTTTAATGATGCAATGGTCAATTGTAAAATTAAACTTTAATGAATTCAAACAAAAGATACACCTAAAATTTATTAAGCTGTGTAATGTAACTTACAGAGCAGGGGGCACAGGCAATTTTAAAAGTACAGCTGACACTGATTTATAATAAAGGGCGAGAAAGTTCAAGTGAAGCCAAAGCAAGAAAAACCTGACCACAGTAAGGCCATACAGATTAGTAAAGCAATAATTTGTGGATATGAAGCAGTCCTACTAGTTGAATGGGTTACCATATTTACTCATTTTCAAGTCAAAACACCATAGCCACTTATCTGATGTATCATAATGTACAAGCAGAACAGTGTCTACGTTTCTTGTTCTACTGATTACTCCTAACAGACTGCATAGACCCAGATCTGAAGGTGTGTTATGTAGATACAGTAGGCTCAGATCTGTAGGTTTGTTATGTAGATACAGTAGGCTCAGATCTGTAGGTGTGTTATGTAGATACAGTAGGCTCAGATCTGTAGGTGTGTTATGTAGATACAGTAGGCCCAGAACTGAAGGTGTGTTATGTAGATACAGTAGGCTTAGATCTGTAGGCTTGTTATGTAGATACAGTAGGCCCAGATCTGAAGGTGTGTTATGTAGATACAGTAGGCTCAGATCTGTAGGTGTGTTATGTAGATACAGTAGGCTCAGATCTGTAGGTGTGTTATGTAGATACAGTACGATCAGATCTGTAGGTGGGTTATGTAGATACAGTAGGCTTAGATCTGTAGGTGTGTTATGTAGATACAGTAGGCCCAGATCTGAAGGTGTGTTATGTAGATACAGTAGGCTCAGATCTGTAGGTGTGTTATGTAGATACAGTACGCTCAGATCTGTAGGTGTGTTATGTAGATACAGTAGGCTTAGATCTGTAGGTGTGTTATGTAGATACAGTAGGCTCAGATCTGTAGGTGTGTTATGTAGATACAGTAGGCTCAGATCTGTAGGTTTGTTATGTAAATACAGTAGGCTTAGATCTGTAGGTGTGTTATGTAGATACAGTAGGCTTAGATCTGTAGGTGTGTTATGTAGATACAGTAGGCTTAGATCTGTAGGTGTGTTATGTAGATACAGTAGGCTAAGATCTGTAGGTGTGTTATGTAGATACAGTAGGCTCAGATCTGTAGGTGTGTTATGTAGATACAGTAGGCTTAGATATGTAGGTGTGTTATGTAGATACAGTAGGCTCAGATCTGTAGGTGTGTTATGTAAATACAGTAGGCACAGATCTGAAGGTGTGTTATGTAGATACAGTAGGCCCAGATCTGAAGGTGTGTTA
The DNA here is from genome assembly GCA_029339505.1 of Unio delphinus. NCBI lineage: Eukaryota > Metazoa > Mollusca > Bivalvia > Unionida > Unionidae > Unio > Unio delphinus. The sequence goes on along the minus strand of JAQISU010000085.1, from coordinate 1,055,893 downwards.
TGTAGATACAGTAGGCCCAGATCTGAAGGTGTGTTATGTAGATACAGTAGGCCCAGATCTGAAGGTGTGTTATGTAGATACAGTAGGCTCAGATCTGAAGGTGTGTTATGTAGATAAAGTAGGCTCAGATCTGTAGGTGTGTTATGTAGATACAGTAGGCCCAGATCTGAAGGTGTGTTATGTAGATACAGTAGGCCCAGATCTGAAGGTGTGTTATGTAGATACAGTAGGCCCAGATCTGAAGGTTTGTTATGTAAATACAATATAGGAATGATCAAAGTAATGTAGCAAAATTTCAGTGCAGGACTTTACTTGGCAGGACTTGTGATCTTCACAGTTGCTCGCGGTATTCTGACCTTAAATACACTGTAATTCATCTATTTTATAAAACAGTTGCATTGCTTTTAAAAGTACTACAGATGCTCAGAAATAGCTAGTAAATAATGTACAGAAATGTTTAGACAGGATCATTTTAACTGATTGATATATGCAATGTTCACAAACTTTGCAACAACTCTTGCCATTTATAATGCTTACTGAGCACACACAACAAAGAAAAATTTGGATATGTAACTGATATGGACTCGTAGTTTCATCTAACTGATATGGACTCTTAGGTATATCTAAATGACATGGACTCTTTGGTATATCTAACTGATATGGACTCTTAGATATATCTGACTGATATGGACTCTTAGGTATATCTGACTGATATGGACTCTTATTTATATCTGACTGATATGGACTCTTAGGTATATCTGACTGATATGGACTCTTAGGTATATCTGACTGATATGGAGGTATATCTGATATGGACTCTTAGGTATATCTAACTGATATGGACTCTTAGGTATATCTGACTGATATGGACTCTTAGGTATATCTAACTGATATGGACTCTTAGGTATATCTGATTGATATGGACTCTTAGGTATATCTAACTGATATCTGACTGATATGGACTCTTAGGTATATCTAAATGATATGGACTCTTAGGTATATCTAACTGATATGGACTCTTAGGTATATCTGACTGATATGGACTCTTAGGTATATTTGACTGATATGGACTCTTAGGTATATCTAACTGATATGGACTCTTAGGTATATCTGACTGATATGGACTCTTAGGTATATCTGACTGATATGGACTCTTAGGTATATCTGACTGATATGGACTCTTAGGTATATCTAACTGATATGGACTCGGGTATATCTAACTGATATGGACTCTTAGGTATATCTAACTGATATGGACTCGGGTATATCTAACTGATATGGACTCTTAGGTATATCTGACTGATATGGACTCTTAGGTATATCTGACTGATATGGACTCTTAGGTATATCTGACTGATATGGACTCTTAGGTATATCTGACTGATATGGACTCTTAGGTATATCTGACTGATATGGACTCGGGTATATCTAACTGATATGGACTCTTAGGTATATCTAACTGATATGGACTCGGGTATATCTAACTGATATGGACTCTTAGGTATATCTAACTGATATGGACTCTTAGGTATATCTAACTGATATGGACTCTTAGGTATATCTGACTGATATGGACTCGGGTATATCTAACTGATATGGACTCTTAGGTATATCTAACTGATATGGACTTGGGTATATCTAACTGATATGGACTCTTAGATATATCTAACTGATATGGACTCTTAGGTATATCTGACTGATGTAGTCTGTTGAGTTGATCCTGATCATCACTTGGGGCAATGTTAAGGCAACCAAAATGTACTAGATGATATCGTGTAATTTTGCAAGTTTTAGAAAATTGGATCCAAATGAAACAAGAACTGGGACTTTATTTTTTATTTCTATATTTGTTGCTAGTCATATCATAAGGGTTTTCACGTCTGGAATACAAATGAGGGACATATCAAAATCCTATACAGCAAATGATTTGTATTCAAATCTGAATAACAAACTAAGGCAAATGATTTGTATTCAAATCTGAATAACAAACTAAGGCAAATGTTATTTAAGAACTGAATTTCATATTTCACAGCATTATTTTGCTTCTGCAGTCACAAAGCTTGAAAATCTATTAAACAAGGCAAGAATGGCTGTAGTAAAGCAAATTTTATTGATGTATGTGGTGTATCCATGAAAGAAAATTTGTATTTATGTACATTTTTGCCACTTTATTTATTACTTGACCATCATTATGTGTTTCTGATCTATATGGTTAATCAGTACAAGGAGATAATGGTCTGGACATGTGTCATAGAGGTCAGTTATACAGTTTCTAACATATGTGATGTAACTGAGTGGAGATGGTGTCAACAAAACCTACCTGCATGCTTAACTGCATGCAGTAACTGATAGAAGAGTTCTGCAACATCCACATATCCTGGTAACTGAAGACAAAAAAAAAATATATATATATATATATATATATATATATATATATATATATACACACACACACACACACATATACACACACACTATAACTGCTCTATTTGCCCCAAGAGAAATTTCACTTTTTCCTGAACTTTAGGCATTTTTGCAGAAAAAAAACTGGGAGAAACCTACTATATTCCCAATATTTTCCGGTAGTAAGGGAACCTGTATTTATTGCAACTGATGCAAAACCCACCTTCCTTCCTCTCGTTTCCTTGCCATTTCTGCCTCTTTCTCCATTCTCTTTCTTTCCTGTTCCTCCCTTCTCCTTTGCTGCATCTGAACCAGTTTTTCTTTCTTTCTCTGCATGTCCAAGTCGTCCTTTTTTTAAAAATATAAATAATTACATGGAAAGACAATTTAATTCTGTGACACCTCTACTAGAGTGGACATTGAAACCTGCCTTAACTGACACCTCTATACAAAGAGCACCTGATCAAAACTGAATCTTCCTCTGGTACTGATCATCTGTCTAACATCAAAAACAATACTTAATTTTGTTACTATGAACTATTAAAAAGGTGATTTCATTCATGCAGCTATTGACATTACTGTTTTAAACAAGCCTTGAAACATGACTAAGTCATGAACTTCGAGGACCAAAAGTACTGTCAGAGTAAACTTATAGGTATAAATTCAAATTGCATGTGATAGACTGACTATAAATGATATATAGGTATAGAGTATCCAAGAATAGACTGAATGGATGGTAGTTATCAGGAAAAGAAACAATAAATCATGATATATTTAACAGGAGGTTATGATCTTGTATGCATTTCTCATCTACTTAGTAAGTCATTTTCTATTACCTGCATACTGAATAGAAAACCTAGCAACCTACCATTTAAGTTCTTACCTTGACAATAGGACTCTCTTCTTGTCCTATCATGAAACCAACTCCCGGTGTGTGTTGCTCTGACAGAACTGAATCATCCTGCTGTGATCCTGATTTGTTCAGTTCATGACTAGTTTCAAATGGTTTTTCATCTGGCTGTGGTGCAACTAATTTCTGCTCAGGAACACTTGTCTTCTCCTTATGAGCTTTCATCTTTGGCTTTTGTCTCCTGGGTGAATCTTCACCAAAGGAAACAAAAAAGCCACCTCCATCAGGTTTTGACAATGATAGCTGTTCACTATCAATTGGAACTGAACTATCACCAAGTCTTTCAGATCCACTAGAATCATATGAAGCTTGATCCTGTGTGTACTGCAAGTCTTCGACTTCCTTTTCTATAGGACGAGTCTTCAGTTGTGAGTCTTGATTCAGAATTTGCATCGCCATTTCCACTGATGAAGAAGACTCCTGGGTAGTCTGAACAAGCTCTGGCCTGGGTTGGAAACCATTTCCAGAGTATGGAACTGCTGATTCAGCAACATGAGATGAAGGCATCATGGAATGTTGAGGATGACTTGAGACTGTGTGCAAAACATCAGAATGAAGAGATGGTTGATAAGTGGGCACTGGCTGTGAGGGTGATCCGTACATGGAATGAGAGTATGGTTGACTGGGAGATGTCAAATGCATTGTGTGTAGAGAATATCCATGTGGAAACATCTGACTAGGACCATTAGGATACATATGGGATGGTGAATGCTGGTATGAGGGTATCCCTATATGCTGTTGTGCCCCTGTCCCCATAATGTACCCCCCATAGTGGCCACCTGGCTGCATACCAAGATTGGGTGCAATATGACCATACTGGATTGGATTGGGGTAATTATATGAGAAGGACTTTGCAAAGCATATGGCTGAAAATTGTGTGGATAAGTTGGCGGATGTGTCATGGTGTTGGCTTGAGGCTGAGACATCATTCGTTCACGTGGCAAAACAGGTGGAATCCCATGACCTTGACTCTAAACATATAGCCTATTGGGAAATTGACCTACATCGGTATGTGTTGGATAACCAAGGTATTCATGTTCACTTCCTTCAGAAACGTTCTCTGGAGCTGCAGGTAATGTCTTCTTTGTTGCTTCCAAAGCTTTTGTTGGTGATCGTGATCCCAATCGTGTGGAGGACTCAACTGATTCTGATCTGGGAGGTGAAACTTTTGGAGAACAAACTTTGCTTTTTGCACCAGTTGAAATATCTGATGTTGAGCTTTGTATCTTTTCTTTTTTCAGGGACAGTTTCATAATTTCACCCTGCAAGTCTGTTATACTTCTGTTCAACCTATCAAGGGAACTACTGTATTCATCGTAATTATCACCCTTCTCTGTTCCACTTCTAGACATGTCTTTCTCTACTGATGACTGTGAACTAGACATTCCAGAAGATTTGCTTTGATCAGAAGCAACTGGCTTAGAACCAGCATCTTCGTCATCTTTAAACCATTTCTTCCGAACGTTTTCTATTGTCTGCTGGATGTCCTCTCTTGAAAAAGCACGGGAAGACTTGACCTGTTGGGTTGGTGACTGTGGTGGGGTCTCAAATTCATCTTCTTGAGTTGATTTTGAGGAGTTAGTTGAGGCCTCTATTTGCATTTCATTACTTCTCTCTCTGAATGATAACTGTGATGTGGTACCTTGTCCTGTTGACGTTGACAGGTCACTTCTTGAGAGGCTACTTTCATTAGTCTCCTCAGAACCATCTTCTTCCATCGACTTCTCCTTTGGTTTAGCAACAACATGCAGAAATGCAGCTTTCCCCATTCTTTGTCTCATTTTTTGTTGTTGAATTTCAGCCTGTCTTATCTTCTTCTCAATAGATTTTCTTTTCTCTTCCAGTTTTAACCGAATCTTAAACAGCTCTGCAGGAACTGGCTGAGACACATCACCTCCTCCATTCTCCAGATTCTGACATGCATCCTCAGGACTGGAGCTGCTGGTCTGTGCATTTTCTTGCCATGTTGTTTGGCAGAGGTGCAAATGTCATCGTCTTCTCAACTTTCTTGGGTCAAGTTTCCTTGAGCGTACTTCACAGTCCCTCTGTTCCATGTTGCATGTATACAAAACCAGAATTATCAAAGGTGCCTAAATTTTCCTTCAGACTCTTCATTTGTGCAAAGCTTGTCGTATTTTTAGCCTTTTCTGGATTATCTAATATCTTTGTGGGTTGATCACACACCACAACTGGCTTCTGACTTCTATATGCCTCTAGCGTAGCTGTCACCTGTACCTTACTGAGTATTGTATCACACTGTCTTTTCATCTCATCAGATTCCCTGGTTTTATGATCTTTGTAAGTTTTATGAGTCTCGTGGTCTGAGAAATCTCCGGAGCTTCGTCTACTAACACTCCCTTCATGAGAGGCCTTAAAGTGCCACAACAGTGTATCAACATTTATTCAGTTCATTTCATGGTGAACGAGATTATATATTCAAAATACGAATGTAAAAAATCCGAGTGAAATATTTTCAGTAATAACAGCATAGGAGCCTACATAATATCGCGTTTGCACCTGTCTACGAAAATAACCGAGTGCAAATGCCGACCACTTCCGGTATTCAGTGAAACCAAAGCGCTACATCACATTTTGAACACTTTTTGTAAACAAAGCCCGAGGTGGTATCATCATATTATGGAAAACTCTTTAGAAATTCAACACGAAAGCAGCGATTCTGAGGGAAGTGAGTTATCACTGTCTTGCGGGTCTTCGCCATTCGAAGATGGAGAGGTAATAAGCACGGAAGATTCTGATAATGGTGTAAAAGCGGCTGCCGGCATCCAGATTAATCCGTACCAGTTTGAACCCTATATTTCCTATACCGACGAATCCAAAGTTGCAGATGAGCTGCTCAATGATCTCTTGCACATAGGTTTTTTGAAAATTGTGCCAAACACTTCCAATACCAGGATACAGGTAGAATTTCTGATGGTTGATAAATGTTGACATGCTTATGCAGGACACGTTCATGAATTTGTACATGCATAAGGATTTGCTAGGAATTGAACCAGAAAATAAAATTCCTGCTGATATTAGCAAATTTCCAGCTGGTTTACTTCCAATAAAAGGCTGGCTAAACCAGTGGCGCACATAAAAGCAGTTCTTGCATTCTTGTTTTATTTTTACCAAAGATCCATTCACATAAGTAATTTCACCAACTGTGTTTGAACAGCACTTGGTACAACATCTAAATAAATCCATTAGAATTGATTCAAAGACTAAAAATTTAGTTTCCACATCAGCTGGAACATTCCTGAAAAATAAGAGTTTGATCTATATATCGAATAGCCATAGCAAAGCATACTACATGTGAAATGTCCTATATAGAGCGGTTTTGAAACTTTATTTTCTTTACTTAGCATACTCATACTGTACTTTCATGTAGGTACATTATCATCTTCCATATTCTTCAATAAGCAATTTATAACTTGCCTCTTAAGTTTATCTTAGCATTGCAGTAAAGGGCAGTATCTGTATCAGCTACCTTGGCATTTGTCGGCTTGATTGTGCAAGTGAATTCAGCTAATGGGCACATACTAGAGGAATATGGTTATGTTACCTGTTTTCCTGTTCATCAGTTCTGTTATCTTCATCTGATGACTGAGGGGAAGTTGGTGGCTCATAGTCACTGTCTGACAAGTCATTTTTCACTGGTGATGAGAGTGGTTCTTCAAATCGGCTGGCTGATGCACTTTGGTTGAAAATGTTTTTAGCTGTTGGTCTGGTATCAAACTCAATGTAATGCTGGAATGCATCTCTCATCACTGGTCTGTTATCTATAAAATCAGTCTGCACTCCTAGATAATTTTAAATAGTTTATAAAAGCAGGACAATTTTACATACATGAATACAGATTTTTAAAAAAATGTAATTTCATCTACATTGAGAATTTAAATAGTGTGTTCCATGACAAAGATAGTTTTGATGTACTATTATTCAGCTTAACTATCAATTTCCTGGTATAAAACACAGTAATTGACAAAAGAAAAAGCCAATCACATTTCATCAAAATTCTTTAAAATAGTACATGTTTAAAAAGAAAGCATACATTTTAGTTTAACTTACTAATAAATTGGAACAGTATATATGGACATTGTTTAACTGTTGCCTGGAAAAAAATCATAACAAAAAGTGATCATATGAAAGTATGAGTACCTGTGCTTATCATCTCCACTGCAGGTTGTGTTGTTGATTTTGGCACCTTAATATAAGTCTGGCATTTCTTTGACCGCTGTTTTGTCCTTTTGTTGACTTGGTAACCAATGGATGCAGACAGAGGATTCACTTTATCAATTTCATATTCAACTACCTGAAAAAGGTCAATTGCATCAGTTTTATTACTTTTGAATACTGTACTTTGTTCAAGTTATTTTAGCATTTAGACATTTTAAGAAGATGAAATCATTTTTGGGATAAAAAAAATAGTAATTCAGTAATCCACCATAACAGAATGTGTTTGAAAAATGTGTTATTCAAAACCGACATTTTTTCCTTATGATGATCAAACCTATCCTTTTCTCCAAACCTTTAAGCTGTAGTTCTTCCTTTATTTCTAGAAATCTAATATGTAGTTTGTTAAAACATGTTCTTGTCTGAAATGTCACTCTCATTATATATATATATATATATATATATATATATATATATATATATATATATATATATATATATATATATATATATATATATATATATATAATCTAAATTTTACCTCTTTCATAATGTCAAATGAGTTTTCTAATCCTTGATCCTGAGTTGTCTCACTGCCTGTTTGTTGTGAACATTGTTCCTCGTGTGCAGCAATAATCTAAAACAAAATGTACCCTATTAGAGAACATTTATCACTCATGTTTGTAAATATCTATATGTAATCTGATTCACACATTAGTCTGACAATGAAATATATATGTAGGCCTTCTAAATCTACCGGCAGAAAGATTTTTATATTCACATGGTCAAAGTTGAAGGCAAGATGAAAATGTTGATAATATTTATCAGATGTTTATATCTCAGTTCTTGATTGATTAGATATTTACAGCATTTGTTTTGAAAACTATGCAAGAACGTTCTAGAGGGTACAAATGGAAATGTTGCAGTGATTGTTCTTTTGAATATCATAGATATAATATATGGTACTTGTCATCATAAACTCACCCTTGCTGCTTCTCTCTTTGAATAGCCCCTTCTTATTTTCTTTGGTGGTGACACTTGACAAGTTACTTCCTCTGATGGTGATAACATTTCAAGCCTACACAGCTGATGTTTTGGTGTTGAAGGTTCTGATACAGTTGCAGTTACTTGGTTGTCAGTTTCCTTCAAGCATTGTACAGACGGGACAGCATCATCATTGAGTTTGACTTTCTTTCGTGCCCTACCCATATGCTCAACCTCAAATCTATACCTAAATGGGAAGCATTCTGGTGTGAAATGAAAGGAGCAGAGGGCAGAAAACTTAGTCGGACCATCCCAGTTTGCTCTTTTGATTTTTACAAAATCTGTCCACCTAGTGACCTACGACAAAGTGCTTGGTCTTTCGGAAAGGAATGCATGGAAAACCCATCGGCATTTGTATTAACACAATTTGCGGCAACACACCTGACACAGCTGCCCTTGCTTGTACCTCCACGATCTCCTCTTTGCATGATTGTGATGATAAAAGCTTTAAAACAAACTAATATGGAACGGAACACGAGCTTTGTTTATGTTTCACTAGAAACGGAAGTAAGGCGTGTGTTCATGAAGTGACGTCAGACGGTCTTCACTCGGCGGAAATTACCGAGCGATAAAATCGGTCCCATGTGTATTATTTTCGAAAACACACCTGAGCGTATTTCTCAGTTATTATGCCGATTTTTTCCATCGGGTTTGTTTATACAGCTTCCAGATTTTATTTTCTATTTGAATATTATTGAATTGTATTTTGGCACTTTAATATCCCAGCAGCCCTTGCTGTCTCAGGAGTGTAAATGTGATCAGCAACTGTATAACTGTGTCCTGTTTCCTTTGACACATCGGACCGATGGCTCTCAATTATATGTGAATCTCCTATGCTACCTGTGATAATAAATGCATCAAACCCTTTCCTCTGCTGAGTTGCTGGAGTTACCTGCCCTTGTACAGGCAGAATTAAATATTCACTCCTTGCAGTCAATTGATCCTCTGGTAAAGGAGTTATTCTATCATCATCAGAATTTCAACCAGTTGATTCTGATTTAATTTCATCGGAAAATGTTTCTACACCAGGTTTTACAATTTTTGGAGATCTTTTTGATTCATCATCTCCCCTTTCTTCTTCCTTTGTATGACTATTTGTTTTCTCCTTTGCATGCTTAATCCTTGCAGGCAACAGTGGCTCTATATTATCTCCCTTTGATTTTGACTGTTCAACACTAGATGTCCTTGCAGGAAAACCTCAATTTACACTCTCAACTTCCAAATAATCTGGATGTGAAGAGTCTCGAATATCTGAAGGACACAAATGTTCAGATACAGAATATGTGCATGCAGAATCTGTCCTAGGCGAAATTTCAAATTCCCCTAAATCTTTACTTTCACTTGAAAAACTTTCATTGAGCTCTGAATCAATGCTGACATTAGTTAGTAAGTTGCTTCCCTTGCTAAGGGATGTAGTGTCCAGGAGTCCATTCTGTTCTTTAGGACTGAAAAAAAACAATAAGACTCTTTTAAAGATGAGGGAAAATAAGAATCAATACCTCCTAAGCTTATGGCAAGGATACCATGAAGGGCATATTATATGCATCCCAATGTTCACACTCCTTTATGTATGCACTGACATGGCATGGTTGAGTCTGAATATAACAATGGATCACAGTCACCTCAACTTTTGGTCAAGGTTAAGGTATGCGGTCTAGAATTAAACTTACTATGCAGAGATAAATGCTTTATAAATAGTCTGTTCATCTCTGTGATTTTGAATATTACAATGGGTCATGGTAACCTCAAAATTTGGTCAAGGTCAAGGTAAAGAGTCTATAACTAAACATACTATTTAGAGATCAATACTTGTAAAATAGTCTTGTCATGTCTGTGACTGTTAAGTTTAAGATACTAAAATCAAACTGCTTCTTTATTTCAAGCCAGTCATAAAATTTGAACAAGAAACCTACTCTAGAATATAAAATTAATTACTGTGTAAAATCGTTTTTTTTCAAGCGACATTGAAACTGACTTCTGACCTTATGACCCCAAGAGCAAAAGGTTTCTCTCATATCCTAAAAGCCAACTCTCAACACTCTTTGGTTATTGTATTGTCTAGAGTTAAATTTATGGCTTATAACATTTTCCTTCCATCAGTCAGTGACCTTGACTCTAGACCGTTTTACACTAATTGTTGATAAATTTCTTTCTTATAGAATGTGTAAGTCATCTGCAGATTTTGGTGAAGGTACTTAGCTGAGAACTGAAATTTGTTTGTAGAAGCCATTATTCAGCTAGTAACCATGACCTGTGACAATTTCCTATTACATCGACCCCCCCCCCACACACACACATGAGTAGTCTTCTAACTTATTCTAAATGCAAGCATGCCTAAAGTTTAAAGTATGTAATAAAAACAATGTTGATTGAGTTGAAATTATTTAACATTTTTCAGTCAGTGACTTGGACCATTGATCTCAAACTAGATAAGTTACTTCCCAGGTGCAAGCCATCCACAAAGTCTCATCCAGGTCTGTGATTCAGAGCAAAGAATGAAGAACAAATGTTATTGTCAAAAAGATTATTTTGTAGTGAGACTCTGTGACCTTCAGGTTTGAAGTTTTGACCCCCAAATTATCAGACTTCTTCATTAGTATAGGTGTAAAATGTAAACCAAGTCTGAGATCCAGATCTGTGGTTTGGAAGTAAAATTGTTCGGAGGAATTCTGGCCACTTCAGTGGCCTAGTGGTTAGAGTGTCTGCTTTGAATGCAGGAAGTTACGGATTCAAACCCAGGCCAAATCATAACAAAGACCAATTAAAATGTTACTAACAGCTGCCTTGCTTGGTGCTCAGCATTAAGAGGTTAGTGTTAGGACTGGTTGGTTTGATGTCAGGATAATGTGAATGGGTGGGACTGCAGATGTCATAGTGATATAACTGAAAATTTTTTAACGCTACAGTAAAAATTCAAATCACGCACACACACACACACAGAGAAATTCAGCTAATCATTCTGCATTGCATCTAATGTCATTTAGTGATATATTTTGAAGTTCTCATCTGATACAATTGAAATGCTTCATAACCAACATTTAAGACAGATAAAGAAGATGACAAAATAAAAATGCTGAATCTCATAACAGTTTAGCTAGATAAAAAACTTGGTCAATCCAGTAGTATCTGTCAATCAACTATTGCATAATGGAAAATAGAACACTGATCAAAATGCCAATTAATGTGTAATTTTATTGCATAAACTACATCTGAACTGGTAGGGTCTGGATAGTTGGACAAGAGTCAGTAGTCATCAACTTAGTTATTATTACCTGTTTGCTGTTTCTGTTATGGTAAATCATTTATTTCCTTTTCCTGGGGTTAATGGATCAAATCTGGATCAAAATTAGTAAATCTGGATCAATCTTATTTGCTGTACTGATAATTTCAATCTGTCAGAGTAGACCTTGATTCAAAGTTGTAAATGTACATCTGGACCTTATGGTTCATTATGTACAGTCCTGGATTACCCATTAGGCAGAGTAGGCAACTGCCTATGGGCCCCGCGACTTTTATGGGCCCTATCAGGGACCCCCAGGGGCCCCCATGAGACCGTGACCGTGGGTCTGGGGCCCCAAAAGTTTGACTGCCTATGGGCCTCCACGGTGCTTAATCCGGCGCTGATTATGTACCTGGGTCTATATTATTTGTTGTATTTACGAGTCAAAGCTATCAGTATCTGTCAGCTTTTTATACACCAGGCATAACGTTAAACTACAGGCAATACTGGATTCATAGAAAACTGACATAATACCTGGCACAGCTTCATCTTCAATCAATTTCATCGCCATTTTGAATTAAAATCCGGAGCTGCAGTCCACAACTCTGCATCAAAGGCTGAATAGTAGGCCGGACTCCTGTCTACATTCATACAATGCTCAGGAAATTTGGCTGTCTCTTGTGCCAGCTTAAGGGACTGTCCCAGAACTATGAATAAAAATGGACAATTAGTAACAAATGGATATTATGGCTACAACTATTGTGAACACATACATGAGTAAACTTTCTGGAAATGGAAACAAATGTAACCTGAAAACTTAAATGTCACCATTACATTTTGCACATATCTAAAAAGAAAAACTTTATATTCATGCAAATTCATTCATAAAATTTCAACAATTCGATGAAATTCATATTACCAGATATAGCCTGTCATTAGAGTTGTTATCAGAATATACATTTTTCAAAGAAAGCTTAAAGAATGAAATGAATTTCATTCTTAATTACAGTGATAAAGGACAAACATTTGCAGACAAGATATGCAGAGTGCAAAAATATACAAGTAAACAATACCGAAAGTTATATGAAATGATAGTTTTGGGCCAAGGGAGATAACTTTGAAGTATAGCATTAAACTTTTCGATTTCACACATACCAACATATAAATTGTTTTCATACATCAGACCCTTTTCTTGTTAACCTGGAATGTGTTTAAAAGATGAACACATTAAGCTTTATGTAAAATAAAATTAGTGTGAAAACAAATACAAAAATGTACATCTTCTACAAGAAAATATTGCCTTATGATTGTTGTTGTAGGGCTTAACAGTTTGTCAGCGCATGATAGGCCATGTTGAGGTCACTGTGATCCATTGTTATATTCAGACTCAACCACAAAAGTAGTGCACATACATAACACCAATACACCTCTAAGGAATTCAACCACAAAACTAGTGCTCTTAAATAACACCAATAAACCCTCAAGGAATTCAACCACAAATGTAGTGCTCATAAATAACACCAATAACCCCCCAAGGAATTCAACCACAAGAGTAGTGCTCTTAAATAACACCAATAACCCCCCAAGGAATTCAACCACAAAAGTAGTGCTCTTAAATAACACCAATAACCCCCCAAGGAATTCAACAATAGAAGTAGTGCTCTTAAATAACAAAAATAACCCCCCAAGGAATTCAACCACAAGAGTAGTGCTCTTAAATAACACCAATAATCCCCCAAGGAATTCAACCACAAGAGTAGTGCTCATAAATAACAACAAATAAAACCCTAAGGAATTCAAGCACAAAAGTAGTGCTCATAAATAACACCAATAAACTCTCTAGGAATTCAACCACAAAAGTAGTGCTCATGAACAACACTAATAAACCCCTAAGGAATTCAACCACAAAAGTAGTGCTCATAAATAACACCAATAAATCCTCAAGGAATTCAACCACAAAAGTAGTGCTCATACATAACACCAATAAATCCCTAAGGAATTCAAGCACAAAAGTAGTGCTCATAAATAACACTAAAAAAAACCTAAGGAATTCAAGCACAGAAGTAGTGCTCATTAATAACACCAATAACTCACTAAGACAGTCAACCACAGGATTCATGCTCATAAATGACACACCAAAAACCCATACAGTTAGGGTGGAACAATTCATCCATATATTTATGCATCAATATTAACTGTAATTAATTATCCAATACAATAGATGGATAAGCAATAATTTAAAAAATACTTACAATAGAAAAGTTATTTTATTCTTCTGAAGTCATGAATAATTATTATCTGTTTGAATAGTTATTCCTTTAAACATAGAATTCATCTAAAATAGCATTTGCAGTCATAAGCACTAATTTTTATTAATAAAACAAAAAAGACTAATTAAGAATATTCATTCACCATTTGCAAATTAAAATTAATTCGAAAGCTACACTATTGGTGTCACATGGTGTCACATGGTGAAATATGTTACATTCTAGTACCATATAACTTATTGCTTGTTAAATTAAAGCAAATTGATACAGTTTGTAATGTCACTTTCCCCCATTCCATGCTAATTGTCTTCACACATCATGTTCGGCATGAAGAATACAATCCACACATGTTCCACATATATAATGAAGTACTTCACTCATCATGTAATAAATACTTTTATGCAAAGTTTCTACATTGAATTGTATCTTGTCAACTTTGGTCAATTTGAAAGCTACACTACTGGTGTGTCACATGGTGAAATATGTTACATACTAGTATCATTTCTGGTTATTGATTGTTATTGCTTGTTCCATCCCAGGATAAATAAAAACCACCAATAAGGAATTACTGTAGCTCATTCCCAGCATGACAAATGGGAAGTCTTAGCAAAGCAATAGAAAAAGTCTGCGCTTAAGTCATTGAAATTTAAAGTACTTAAGCAGAGATGCTGTCAGGGCATGTGATTGTTTGAATCATGAATAATTTGTACAAATCTGAACATTGATGCACTAGTACTCTCCAATCTTTTGCAAATCCCCCATATGAAAATGTGTTTGGCAAAGTGTATAACCTTTAACCATTATTGTAACAGAATCTGTTTCTAAGGTGGCAACTGTTTGCAAATCTGGGTTCATCAAGCAAGACATGAATGGTTGTTAAACTAAATTTGATTGGCACATTGTGCTCTGGAATAAGCATTATAGTGTAGTTTGAACCATTCATGAAGGAATTTCTCATTGGGTGAAAGAAATTGGAGAAAACTGCCATACCCTAGCTGTTCCTGAAGGTATGAACCCAAACTCTACATTGATACACTGCATGCTAATGACTGAATATTACACATGTCTGATTTAATTTATATTTATTTTAAATAAAATTAATTTAACCCAAACCCTACAGTGATATTATGAATGCTAACGACTGAATATTATGTATATCTGATTTAATTTATATTTATTTTAAATAAAATTAATTTAACCCTAACCCTACAGTGAACACCTGTCATGAGATAACTATATACCATGTTTGGGACACAAACTTGTGTCACGATACAACTACATGCCAAGTTTGAGACAAACACGTCATGATAAACCAACATACCAATTTGGGGGGGGGGGGAAACACTTGTCATAATATAACTGTTTACCAGGTTTCATTGAAATTATTTTAAATTGTTATCCAGATAAGATGAGAAAAATCCAATGGCAGGACAAAAATAATGAATACAAAATATGGGGATAATTCTTCAAAAAGTTGATCAATAACACTCACTGGACACAATGTCTAGCAATGATATATAAGCAGGCCCAGTTAGATGAAGAAATCTCAATATGTTCAGTAGTTAGGTAAAACATAAGTAAAATATATAAATAAATTGACATCATTATACCCCTCTCCACATCAATTTCATTGACAGGGCATATACAATTTTGATTTATGATGCTATAGCTCTGTTTGGGCGTTACAGTAAACCTTGCAAAAAGCAGATCAACATCATATCAAGTCAGTATGAAAAAATAATGCAAATCATTTCTCACTGAAATAAAACTAGAAAACCTTGCAGCTGACAGGCTAATGTCAAAATCACTGACCAACCAGATGTATGGCTACGAGTCTCTAACATCTAATATTAGACAACTCAAATGTTGGCATTTTGTATGGCTGACTGACAACATTTCACTGTCCAATCATATGACAGACTGAATGACTGTTATTAACAACTTGAAATTTCAGACATCATGCATTGATTGGCTGATATAATATCATAGCCCAATCTGATGTCAGATTCTGATTTGCTAATGCCAAATCGCTAACCATATGTAAAACATTTTCAGCCAGGTCTGAGTGTAAAGACATCTTTACAACCTTGGGGGTGGGGGCCAGAGTGGCTGAGTGTTCTAAAGGGCTCTCCATTACAGATCACTGACATCTCGCATGTCTGTGTGGGTTCGAGTCTCAGATTCGGCCGATGTGGGTATGTGTGAAAGCTTGAGTAGCTTTTCGTGGGCTGGTAATTCTTTCTGTGGTTTTCCTGTGTTCTTCCTCCACTATTAATACTGGCCGCCTTGTATAGCCTATTGCGTGCTGAAAAATGGCGTCAAACCCTACAACAACAACAACCTTGGGACCTGACAAGTGTGACAGAAATTGCAAGTCAATTCATTTTATTAAATTCTATAATTACCACACACACAAGATATGAAAAGTCAAACTTGTACTATTATACAGTTATTTCCTTTTTAACCTGATCTTTTGATGCAATCATTACCATAGTTATTTCAGTTGTTGGTGAACCTATAAACATGTACTAATATTCAATGATCTTTTGAGTTGCATTAAAAGGATTCGAATCTCTCAGAAACCAATACACATCATGGAAAACTGCTTCACATGGCATGTGGAAAGACATTGTGATCAAACCTTGTGTAGGAAACTGCATAAAGTTTCCTTAATAACAAATTAATTAAGTGAGGTAGAAAATCTCTGAGGGAAATTTAATTCAAGATGTTTACAATCACCTGTAACAATATAAATCTTGGAATTATATTCTTTCACAGAAAGTTGAGCTTGGCTTATTATATGTAATACAGGAATGCCTACTGAGAATTTATGTAACAAGTTGAACATATATATAAGCACAACACAATGTTTTATCAGTTTTCTGCCAATCTGTTTCATATGAAACGTTTCAGTCCAAATGGTGCCTCTGTTTCATATGAAACGTTTCAGTCCAAATGGTGCCACATCCTCTATATGGTCTTGAAGAACAGAGTCCCTGCCTGAGTTCTGTAAGACTGATTTTAAAATTATCAAGTTTGTAAACAAAACCCTCAATTACGCGCACCCAATGGAAATATAAACCAAACAGAAAATGTTCAGTCATTATTTTTGCCAGATATCTAGCTTCAGAGGATTTCAAGTATTTTTCATGCTTCTGGTGAAACTCCTAACTACTGTTACAATTTTAGTGAAATCTTGTTGTAGTGTTTAACGCCATGTCAGTGTTGCTAGTATTAAAGACTAACTGAGTACTGTAACTTTTCCTGGTGGGACTCCTACTACTGTTATAATTCTAGTAAGATCTTGAAAGTTCACTGTTGAAAACAAAATGTTCATTAAGGTTGAAGAAAAATGCCTTGACTTTGAGAACAAAGCTTGATAATGTGTTTTAAATGTACATGAATCAATTCTCTCTCTCTCTCTCTCTCTCTCTCTCTCTCTCTCTCTCTCTCTCTCTCTCTCTCACTCACAGAACTTACACCTGAGACATGGAAGTGGTACCTTGTAACATCTTCAAAAGACTCTAAAATATTCAAATAAGCAGTTCATTTGGACACTGTAAAATATCATCAAAACTGAAGCCTTGGCTTGAAAGAAAAAACAGATATAAATAAATGCATAAAATTTTCGCAAATTTACTTAGAATCACAGAAATAAAATATTATAATGCACATGACATCCTTATAAGTGGATTTATTGTTTATTTATACAACTGAACAATATACTGAATACACAACCTAAAATTACAATTTGTCAGAAAATTGATTCATTACATAGAATCATTTTAAATTAATAGTTTTTTTTTCAAAACAAAACTTCCTCCTCACATCAACTGTGTTTTTATTCTAAATAATCCTTTTTTTTCTTCTTGTTTTTAAAATATCAGACTAACTTTGAAAAGAGATGTCCACACGATATTTGCAGAACAAATACTTTAGTCGTGACCTTTGACCTTGAAACTACTTTCATGAATAGTTACAAATCCAAAATTAATAAAACACTAATTTATGACTCTCAAATGATTAATCCAGATTGTATCAAAAAGATTTTGCTAACATACTAAAAGATAAACCTTAAGCCTCAACCTAATGATAGAATTAAGGCTCTCTCTAGAATTCAAACCATAATATAATAGAAAAAGTTACAATCTTTCACCTTTAAATCAATTTAACACTGTTGTCTAACAACTTGTTTGATGAATTGCAACGAAATACAAAGTCTGGTATGCCAACCAATGAACACCCCTCCCCTTGATAACTGACACATAGACGAGAGTCTGAGAATGTAGACTGCACCACAACGAAGAAGCTAGGGTGAAAATTACCATGGAACATTTTAAAATAAGAATTGATCCCATCCTGACTAGACATTGAGAAAAGTGTGGGAGCAGGGCTGTTTATGGACTCAATACTCAATTCATAATCACATTGTGAATAAATCTCAGTAGAGCACTTTTTCTGATGAAGCTATTCAGTAGAGCACTTTTTCTGATGAAGCTATTTCTTATTTTGTAAAACTTACATTTTTTTCAAGCTGCCTCACATCCAAAAGATAATTAACAATATTTAAACTGGTTTTGACTGTTATGGTGGCCTAGGTGGTTAGTTTGTTTGTTTGTTTGTTTCTTAGGGTGTAATGCCATTTTTCAGCACACGATAGGCTATACATGGCAGCCAGTATTAATGGTGGAGGAAGAACCCGGGAAAATCTCCGGAAAGACCCACGACCCACAAGAAGCTACTGGAAAGCTTTCTCACATACCCACATTGGCTAAATCTGAGACTCGAAGCTATGCAGACAGATGTGAGATGGCAGTGATCTGTAACGGAGAGCGTTTTAAACCACTCAGAGCCCCTGAATGTGAATAGATTCTTAGTTAACAAAAAAGTTGACCTTTCTGAGCTAAGTTAGCAAAGGGTGTTCTACACGCTTATCATTGGTGAATACTTATTTAGTGTTTTTCTTATTCATTATTAAATGCTTCAGATATACATTTACGCAAAGAGGACATATAATTTGGGTTAGTGTTTCATTGAGGAAACAACTATTTATATTTCTCATATTGGATTATACCAAATATACTAGGCAAAGAATAAATTGGTCATTTTGTGATACATTAGCATTTTTCTGATGTCAGACTGAGTATGACTAAAGTGCAAAAAGTTACGAAAAGTTAGGAAAAGTTAGGAAAAGTGCAAAAAGTTACAAAATTGAGAAAAGTATGTAGAATGAGTTGTTGCACGATATAATTTAATTTATATATAATTTTGAAGTTAGAATTGTGATAAATGAAAACCACAAACGCCGATAATAATGTGCAACTAGTTTTGTATGTTTCATAATTCTTTAGTGTTTTACAACTTTTATGAAATTGCTTCCTTTGTGCATTAAAGGTATTACTGATTTCATTAAAAACTTGAAGTCTATTCCACAGCTATCTGATAACTCAAATCATCTATTTCACTTGTTTCATGTTTAGATGTAAATGTAATAAAAATATTGATAACACTATCTCTACAATATTCATGTCAAGGAAACTAATATCAACTGAACATATTTCCAAAATTGAAATTATCCTACACATATAATTGATTATGCACTGGGCAAAGCTTGTAATCTTACTCAGCATGAGGTTTTAAACAAAGCAAAATGTACAATAGAGAAAAATATAATTTCTTTCAGAATACAATATAATTCTTCATCACCTAATATAGACCTTATAGTCAATAAATATTGGAGTCTCCAAAATTTATCAAGTAAAACAGCGTAACACACTTTTAAAAATATACCAGTTCTTCCTGAAGACCCAAGAATTCGCAAGATTTTCGAATTAAAAATAAACAGGCAGAAAGTAAAACATATTTTTCATTATTTAAATATTATAACAGACATCTGTGCTCTCAATGTGCAAATATGAGAAAATACTTTTTTTTAGCAGCGCCAATACAAATGAAGTCTTTTCTCATCATTACAACATTTGCTGCGTATCAACTGATGTGACTTATTTGATAACCTAAAAGATTTAACATGCATCATGTTGGACAATCGATATTGTGCATGGTCCTTGGAGACATGAACACGTTAATCCAATAAAGTTATTGGATTTGTAAGATACTATACAATTACATGGCATTACGCGTCATAAATCCATCTGAATAAAATGTAATTGTGTGTATGGCTGTTTGTCTCTTTTTTATTATTTGACTATAATTTTAAATGAACTTTTCGCACTTTTCATAACTTTTCGCACTTTAGTCATACTGTGTCAGACGGGCCGCACGATTTACCCAAAACCTGCCCAAATCCACAAAAAACATTATGCTAATCATACTCATAATCACAAGAAAACATTGGATACAGTATTCATTTATTGAAACAGGTGACACAATCGACTGCCTTGATTTTTTTTATTGGAAGTAAACATAGAAACAAGGGAGACAAATGTTACTATCTACATTCATCACCAGTCAGAACTGAACTATATATATTCTGGACAAAATCAAATACAATAAACAAAGTAGCATGTAATGGAATGGAAAAAAAATGTATTTCGTTGCATTTTTTAATTCTCCTATTTTGAATCATTTGAAGTAAATAATTGCCTATCATTGCCATAACTGTCAAATGTGATTAATACAACATTACAATACAACGAACAACTGAAAGTACCACATTATTTCTTTATAACAGATTTTAGATTTCTATTATACATGGAATGTCTCACTGGCGATTAAAAATGTATAAATATGTACTAAGATTATTTTTCCATGTCTAATCAAACACAGTTTGAAAACATGAAATAAAGTGTATCAACAGTAAACTAATGATGTTCAACTCGATTGTATTTTCATATTTTAACGCAAAACATTAATAAAATCAAAATAATACATGTAATGTATGCAACAAATTCAAAAAAAATTATAAACATTGCAAAGAGTTTTACATGAAATTAGTTTAAAAAAAGTGTAACAATGGAAATGCGTAGCTATGTCTCGACATTAGACCAAATTTTATCGCCATTTCTTTTGCGATGTTCGTTCTGACTTTGTGCGCTTTCTTTGCCCAGGTTTTCGTCCCGCATCTTTTTTCAGCTGGATGCATTTTAATTTTCCATTGGATGAATGTATATAATTAGAAGTATTGTAATTTAGTTGCTTTTGTAAAAGCTGTGTAAATATTCTTGTCTTTTCTGCTGATGTTTTTGTGCGCCAAATCGTTTCATCACTAATATAAGAACAAGAAGGACCAACTAATTTATAAATGCCAGAACCATATAGTGCACGATGCAAATCTGTCAAAGACAATAACAAATACATCTAAACTTGTACAATATTGTGCATATATTATTGTTGTCATTCTCACTGATTCACAATGAGGCCGTTTGTACTTTTAACATACTGACTGGGTCCGACTTTGACTTGCTATGTTGATGAATCCAGTAACATTTGTCTCCCTTTTGTAATTTCCATACGATTGTAAATAATAAATGAGGCATAATTAGTCGGTTTCAACAAGATAGTAATATTTCCAATGTTTTCTTGTGGTTTTGAGTATATTTCATTTGATTTACATATTTTTTTTGTTTATTTAGGCAGGTTTTGGGTGGTTTGGGGCAAGTTTTGGGTGAATCGTGCGGCCGGTGTCAGACCAGTGCGAAATGTATAAAGGTTCCTTATGAAATCATTTTGAAAAATATCAAAGATGTCACTTTTACTGACAACATGGTGTTTGTGTAGACCAAGAAATTGTTATCCGCCTTTTCTATTTTGACTGCCGCTAGTGTTTGTGTCGTGTGCATCATCCCTCGAAATATGCGGTCCTACTAAACACCGCAAAGTCAGACAAAGGCAGACAAAGTCAGGCAAAGGCAGACAAAGTCATACAAAGGTTGTTTAATTTTGTTTTATTTGTACATATTCGTATATATTGTACTAGATTAACTTTGTTTTGAGATTAAAATATTTAAAAAGCTTGATTTAATGTTTTTTGTATGTTTAATTGGTACCTACGTACATTTAATAGAACAAAGTCAGACAAAGGCAGGTAAAGTCTTTTTAATTTTGTTTTATCTGTACATATTTGTTTATATTATACTATATTAATTTTGTTTTGAGATTTAAATATTTAAAAGCGTGATTTAATGTTGTTTGTAAGTAAAATTGGTACCTACGTACATTTAATTGAACAAAGGCAGATAGAGTATGACGAAGTCATATAACACAGATATCGTATGACAAAAGCTATTTGAATGTGACAAAACCAGATTTATTAATTTTATATAAATAATTGTCTTATTGAGAGACACCGTAATACAATTATGAAAGTAATATTAAATATTCTATTAGCATTCATAATCATAAATTTATGATGTACTTTCATCGAAAAAGATCGACCATGACAAGTCTGATAATACAAAAAGAATACATCATTTCATATGTTATTATCATAATTTCTTTCAGCATAATCATTACAGTGTATTAAGCGGTAATACAAATCTTTTCTGTTGCTAATAATGTTTGCTGTATCCGATGAGAAGAAGAGATTTCGCTACAAACGGTAACACATTACTCTGCCGTTGTCGGCAAAATCAAACGCGGTTACTGGCTAATTTACTATACAAATTTCTTCATACAGTATAGTTTAAACAGCAGTTATTTTTTCAGCGTTTAATTATATGCTGGCGTTGGCAATCTCACTCATAGATACTGCTACTGAAATGTCGCGCTTTCCACGGTTTCTGACTATATCAAAGGTGAGTATTGTTTGCATCAATTAGCGGACTGATTGAAACATCTGGCATTTTAAGTTTGTGGATTATTATAAAATAGCCAATAATATAAATCTTCATCAAAAGCATTTTGTCATGATTCAGTTACGGTATTAAGCTTCAACTCATTAATACCAAGAGCAGGATACAATAAGCTGTTAGGAGTTATATTTAAAATATTGTGTTTTATTGTTTAAACATTGGTGTTGTAGTGTTATAGTGTTTCAGCTGTTTAAAGTGTTAAACATTCTCTACATATAATATTTTTTATTGGATAACGTATTTTATATTTGTCAAAATGTCTTCTGCCCGTGCTCGTAAGCGTGCTAAACTCCATCAGTACACGTGCGCTGTTTGCAAAAAGAATTGTTCCAATGATTCGGTCCATTGTGATTATTGCAAAAGTTGGGTACATGCATTGTGTGATGGCATCGCAGTTAGTGAACTGAATGTACTTTCCGGGAATTATAAATTTATGTGCCGAGTTTGCATTAAGAACAATGATGGTGAAGAATATAGCTACATGAACGCTCTCTTCCGGCTGAACGAGGTAAGTGATAATCATTTAGTTCGTAATATATCTGATTTAAATGATACTCGAGGTTGTAGAATTCTGTGCATCGTTGTTAGAGTAGTTATTTATACGTATGGTAATACTTGTACTTTGTGAACCCAATAACAATTGTCATTATTCATATACAATAATATTTTGTTCGTCGTAATATTCATCTTACGACTGCTTCATCTGAGTCAAATCATTTCCCGATAGTTTTCTGTCTTAATTTTGTATGCTAAATATCAAACAAACGTTAAATTCAATTTTTTTAAAATTGACCAGAACTAAAACTTATAACTGATATATTATTTACCTGTTTCCGCAAAATATTTTCCACTTTACAGTAATTGTGAAAAACAAAAAGAGATTTTTTGCTATAAAAATTGCAAAAATAAATAAGACCGACAATAATAAAATAATATAGCAGCCCCGTTATTTGTCATTTTTATATTTAAAATTAAACACTACCGTTTGTATCACAAAAAATATTATTTTTCATAAAAGTTATATATATATATATATATATATATATATATTATTTATGATTGTAGGCTGCTTCATTGAGTGTTCATCTTCTCCGTGTTATTGCCCGTCGAGAAAAATGTCTTTTACCGCCTCTAAAAAATAGCCATGTGAAGGACACTTCAAGTCTTCGTTTAGATTTCACTGCTCTAGGATTCTTGGAATGTAATTCACGCAACGAAACCGATACTTTGCAACCGTTTATGACCACGGGTGATGGGAACTGTTTGTTTAATGCATTGTCTATTGGACTTTGTGGCAATGAAACGTTAAGTGCAGAAATTAGAGCACGCACGTGCATTGAAATGTCTGTGAATTGTGACTATTATACCACGCAACCATACGCCAAGGATTTTTCATTATGCTCGCCATCGTTTGATAAAGCAACTGCGAACTGTGCAAAACTTGGTGGGTACTCTAGTGCATGGACTATTCAATCCGCAGCCGATGTTTTGCGGTGCACAATAAACGCTGTGTATCCATTTGTGAATGGCGAAGCGGACTTCCAAGCTAAATTGCTGACAAGAACACACGAGTCACGGCATAATGAAAATTCGTGTGAAGCGCTTTGCGTAATGTGGTCGAGACTAGGTTGCAGTGCCAGGATATGGCTTCCAAATCATTTTGTACCACTGATGTCGTTACTCAAACCAGAGAAGGTCAGTACGCCAGCCAAATCGATCAATGACGCAAGCATGACGTGCGATGAATCGCGCATAAATAATCATTCAGTATTTCACGATGAAGAAAATGTTGTCAATCTTTCTCCCACCAAGGTCAGTAGCAACATCAGTGATTTAAGTGATGATACTTATGCTGATTGTGATAACACATCTTCTAGAGACACACATATTGCAGGAACATATTCGTTACCAGCCGGTCGACCGCTAAGTACAGAGCAAATAATGGACATTATTGTAAGTGAAATTCCGGCTATGAACAAAATTCCTTTAGGTGTTAAAGACAATGTGTATGTCGTGCTTGACAATTCAGAAAACACAGTAAGAAAATCTGCAAAACAACCAAAGTACTATTGGGACGATTGCGGTGCATGGGATTATAGAAAAGGCCGTTGTGTAAAAAACAAAATTTATAATGAAAGGTGACGGACTGAAGAAAAAAAAACTCGAGCATGTTATAGTTA
The DNA here is from genome assembly GCA_029339505.1 of Unio delphinus. Lineage (NCBI taxonomy): Eukaryota > Metazoa > Mollusca > Bivalvia > Unionida > Unionidae > Unio > Unio delphinus. The sequence goes on along the minus strand of JAQISU010000085.1, from coordinate 1,030,886 downwards.
AGGACGATGTAATATACACTGAGACTCACGAAAAAGGTTCAAAAGCTTTCAAACAGGTCGTTCCACAACCAGAGAAGACGGATATAGTCATATTTAACAAGTACTACGCAGCATTAAAACGCCAACCATCTTATAGAAAGCGGGTTACACATGTTGACGGTTCTTTCAACAGAGATGTTGCCATTGTCGAATATACTGGACAGTATGCTACATCGGAAGAACCACACGGAAATGCAAAAATATGCACGGAAACATACGAACGAACAAATCCACAAACTCTTCAAATGATTCGGAAAGAGGTTAAGCATTAAAAAACCCAGTGAAGTGTATGGAAAACTGACGGACTCGGCAAATAATGAATCATTAAATTATCCACGCGATATCCGACAGTGTCAGAATGCTAAGGCTCGCGTGAAGGCTGAAAAAAGAGGTGGCGTAGGTTCGAAGAACGTTGCCGACGAACTCTTGAATGTTATACGTATGTTAAGCGACAAACATCCGTATGTAGCTGAGATAATTCATTCTAGAGACAATCCCTTACCCTCAGTAATATGCTACACTAATGAACAAATACTGGACTTGAAGTCGTTTTTATCGTCGAAAGAAGGTGTTGTGGGCATGGATAGAACATTTTCACTAGGAAAGTGTTTTGTCACAACCACGGTGTACAAATCAAATAAGGTACTGCGCAAGTTAACTGGAGACGCGCCAATACTTCTGGGACCACTCATGCTTCATTGGGATGGTCGCCAGCAGAATTACTTCAGATTTTTTTCGCATTTGAGAGGGGTGCTTGGCATAGAAATCAAAAACATTGAAATGATCCTGGGAACTGACGACGAACGTGCAATGATCAACGCCATAGACATTGTCATTTCCGGGTTGCACAAGAAAACTATGTTCAAAACACCTGAAAGATAATATACTTCGACAAATGACTGACAAGATACCAAAGAGTGTAATTGATCGAAAGGAAATCGTTGACATGATTTTCGGAGCAAACGGTGCTGCAACGGCAAACGAGTCTGCGACCTTTGAGGAGCGAAACATCAAACTTAAAAACAATCTTGAACAACAACGTCATAGTGACTTCCTGCAGTATTACGTTCGGCATGTTGAGAACAAATTGGCGAACCACATTATTTCCAGTGACGAAGATCAACTCTGGACAAACAACAACACAGAAAGCATGAACCACAGATTAAAAGTGAAACTTAACTGGCAGCCCAGAAAAACCGACGAACTGGTTGAAAAGATATTCGAATTAGTTAAAGTGGAGATGGTGGATCTAAGAAGGTCATTATACGGGACGGGTAACTTTTACCTGAATACGCTATTTTCGAAATTTAAGATTACCAAACTTTCATGGACAGCGAAGACAGAAGAGGAGAAACAACAACTCTTCAGCAAATTCCTAAGTGCAAGCACTGCAAGTGTTTCAGGACTGACATCTTCGGATGCGAAATATACTGTCCATAAGGACCCGAAAGTAGCCAAGAAGCCAAATCAAAGGACACGATGCAGGTCTACAAAGACACGAAGCAAGTGAACAGTAACATAATGCGAGGTGTGGTAATCGTAAATTTCGGAAAGCGCGTGTTCAGACAAAAGTTACATCATGAATATGTGATTATTAATGTTAATATAATAATATAATGTATACGATTATGTGCCCATAAAACAAAATTAAGCAGACTTTGCCTGCCTTTGTCCGACTTTGTTCTATTAAATGTACGTATGTGCCAATTTTAATTTCAAACAATATTAAAGCACGCTTTTTAAATATTTAAATATCAAAACAAAGTTAATATAGTATAATATATATGAATATGTATAACTAAAACAAAATTAAACAGACTTTGTTTGCCTTTTTCTGACTTTGCCTGCCATTGTGTGACTTTGTATGCCTTTATCGGACTTTGTTCTATTAAATATACGTAGGTACCAATTAAACATACAAAAAACATTAAATCAAGCTTTTTAAATATTTTAATCTCAAAACAAAGTTAATCTAGTATAATATATACGAATATGTACAAATAAAACAAAATTAAACAGCCTTTGTCTGCCTTTGCCTGACTTTGTCTGCCTTTGTCTGACTTTGCGGTGTTTAGTAGGACCCCGAAATATGGGAGTACCAAAATTTCCTGTTGCAATGCTTGGCAATTTAACATACACCTATCTTTGCTTGTCGAATTCCATTGTTAGGCAATGTCCTTATATCACCCGATGTTAATTTGGTATGTGTCATTTTGTCTAAATCGATTTATTTACCTAAATGTGCTGCATTTTCGGTCCACACTCATGCTGACTTTTTTCATGTCATGCAGTCTGCTTCGGTGACATTCAATCATTGTATGACTTATTACGGTAACGGGTCAAAACGGACCGGTACCAAAAAAGGCCCGGGTCAAAAAAGGGCCGGTCCAAAAAGGCCAGTAGCGGGTCAGAAAGGACCTGGACGGAATAGCTCGGGTTAAAAAGGACCATTTACAAGATCGATTAATAATAATAATAATAATAAAAATAATAATAATAATAATAGTAGTAGGAAGCAGCAGAAGAAGAAGAAATAAGACAGCTTTTCTACAATATCCATATCTATTCACTTCAGGTCAATGACATTTTTACATGTATTGCTAAACCACTGAGCTATCAAAACTGAAGCACTGGTAATTAATGATTAGCACCTATAAAAAAATAAAGCACGGATAGCAAACAGCAGCATTTTGCCGATTACGCAAATTGTAGTACCGATATTACAAAAGTATAAGCGATCACCATATACTTTTCACACTTCCTTTACCTGTTATTGTCTAAGATTTATTTAATATGTCAGCAAATTTTGATAATCACAATTATGACGCAAATACAAGTCTCTACAATCACAACTCTTTCCCATGCTTCCGGTCTCAACAGCGCTTGACGTGTTATACAATTTTAACAGGTTTTTTTTAAACGATTACCATGACATTCCTTCCTAAACTACCCCAGGCGATTATCTGTTAACTTCCTATAGGTCCAGAAAATATATATTCCCATGGGAATGCGCACGCGCAGCATCAAATACTAAGATAACTACAACATGCAATACCTATATAAACGGCAAAGTCTTTACAGTTGACACAAATTCAGATGCTTGTGGATTTATTTGTATGTTAACCTTATTACAATCTATTTATTTTAATTTTTTAATTGTTTTACTAAATTACCTGTTGTGTTCAATTTGTATCAGAGACACAATTATGTTTCTTATACTTAAAAACTAATTTGTACTTATTGTTTCACCATAGTCTGTTTTCATCAATTTATTACGACTTATAAAAAGAAAGCTTATGTTCGCTGTATTCATTGTGCTCGAGAAGTTAGGCCACGACAACATGCGATCGCTTGTGACGTGTGTAGGTTTTGGCAACATCGCACGTGCAGCACTGATAAGTACACTTTTAAATATATTCCTAAAGTTTCATATTAATAAGACCATGCTTACGCTGTAAGGCCTTTTTGGGTTGGGCCTTTTTGGACCGGGCCTTTCAAGCACTGGTCCGTTTTGGTCGTGGGCCTTTTTGGTACCAGTCCGTTTTGACCCGTAACCCTTAATACATGCATCGAACTTCTGCTCTGAACAAACGTATGTAAACACGGTATCTGAAGCATAAGAAGAACAATATTTTTTAATACTATCTGAGATGTAATTTTATGATTACATTTAAATTTGCAATTAAATTTTACTCTTTCGATACTCCTTGTGTTTTACACTTCACATCACAATTTATTTGTTTATTGTTTTACTATTTATTTATTTATTTATTTATTAAAATTGTCTAATTTCTTAATTGTCTCCATTGTTCTCATGGATCATTCAGCAAATTAGTTCTGCATTTTTGTTTCAAGTTTATTTAAAGCAAAAAATAGTCCTAAATATTTTTGTTAGAAATCATTTTGTCCCATGAGTCATGCTTTAACGGATGAGATAAGCGATATGGACGGTAATGGTTTTAAGGATTTCGTTAGAGCGCAAGCGCAGATGCATCCTAATAAAAGAATTTACGTGTTTAAAAAAAAGAAAACGTAGTGTTAAAGTGTTTAGTGATATAGAATCAGGACCGGAAGGATGGTTGCTCGATCCTCAATGTGTGCCTGGCAAAGATGATTGTTTGATTCTTGAAGTGTGCATGGCAAAGATGGTTGTTTGATCCTTGATGTGTATCTGACACAGCACTTTACAGCAAATGACATTCGAGACGCAATTGATGGAAACTGGAAGTGTTGAAACTATCTTGATCTGATTTATAGCGAAAAAAAAACTTATATCATTTTTATATCCATCATAAATTATGCATTTTATCCATTTTATATTATATACTATCCAGGATATTAGTTTGAAGAAAATAAAATTTGTAACTATCTGGAGATAGAATAAAATAAAATATTTCAGATCAAAAGAAGCTCACACGAAAACGCGAGAATTTTATGGCGAATATCTTAAAGTAGATGAATTTGCTATGTGTATGATACTTATTGTGTAAGCTGCAGTTTTAAAGCTGTAATTGAAATTGGGCGTTTAAGCTTACACCAATGCTGTTGCTGTGAAAGATGTCGTGCTGACATTAAAGAGTCTGTTGAAAAAAGTGGAAGTGATGAAACTTAAGCATACGATTTACTAACTACATTGCAGGGAGTGAAACTTGAGTGGGATGCCAACACCCGGCAATATAGTGATAAGATAGGGTTTGTAAAAATAAAACACTCAACAAACGAGAAAAGTATTTACTGCACATGAGACATTAGTCAATTTCTGACAGAAAACATGCGCGCTTCTGAAAATCGTAGGATGGTTCACAATCGAACCTTAGGAACACGTATGTTATCACATTCATATTTGCTAATAAATAACTAAACCATGATACATTTTAAACTTTATTACTCTGAATGTTTTTCCGAAAGTTGAATTTGACCAGAGTATATTTGACAATTTTCCATTTTAGTCACTCCACTGACATATTGGACAAGTTTCCATTTTAGCCACTTCATTGACATATGAGACACTTTTCATTTTAGCCACTCCATTTACACGTTTCAAATGATTACTTAAAGGCTCATAAATATAATTCTAGTTAAGCTGCTGAACTAGCGTGTATCTATCTCGTCGTAGATCGCTTGCGGCGAGAGACACTAAAAGCACAAGATGCACGGGTATTTCACCCTGATTAATACTCACTCTCCTGTGGATTTAAGGAAAGTCTTTTGTTTAACTGATACACATCACTCAGCATTCCGCATTTTACTTTCGAGACGTTCAGACGTATAGTGCTGAGCGAGCGAGCGATAATACATGTCTATGAATACTACTCACTGTAACATGTCAAGAGTTACAAGATCGCAGGTTAAAATGACTACAAATCGCAATGCGATTAAAAAAGCCAACAAAATTATTTCAATGGCCAAAGGAGTTAGTCCCTTACAGCCGCAGAACTCGACTCCAACTGATGCGAAGGATCCTAGTAAAAAAATTACAACGCCCTTCGTCAAGGTCATGGGATTTCTTACACCAAGTCCCACATCAAAGCTCATAATTGAGCGCAAGCTGGATGTAATATCTCTCAATCCGGATGTAATATCTCTCAACCCGGATGAAATATCTCTCATGCCGGGAATAACATCCAATAACAATAGCAGTAACAACGAGACTACTCCAAGCAGGAACATACTAACACCGGCAACAACTAGTACAACAAAGACAACTACAACAACAACAACAACAATGTCTCTTAACAATGCCACAAGCGTATATGAGATTTTTAACGAATCGCCAGACCAAAAGAGACCACTTCAAGTCACTCTCAAACAGGAGATAGAGGATTTGGAGAAATTTATGGGATCAAGCAGCAGAGAGGGTGAACAGACCACGTTTTCAAGCAAAAATAAGGCTTCCAGATCATGTTTTCGAACAAAATATGGCCTATAGATAACGTTTTCGAACAAAATATCAGGTTTCCAACAAATCTCATTTAACCAAAAAAAAGTCTCCATTTTTGCAAAAACGGAGATTTTACGATTTTTTAAATCAATTTTGCTCGCAACTTGTTGTCATCCACCCTCTCTGCTGCTATGGGTTAACAAAAATAATAAATAATTTGATCGAGTCTTTAGGATGAAAATCATTTATGATTTTACAAACAGACTAATCGCTAACACCTCTTCTTGTAAATCAATCAGATTATTTGACTGGTCGGTGAGTTTGAAATTAATTCTGGTTAATGAATTATTATGGCATCGCATGTAGACAGGATTAATTGGGTTTTCAATAATTAGGAATCCTGGAGGAGCTGTTGGTGCAAACGAATAAAGAATATATCCCTGCTGAGCTTGATTTGATCGTTCGAGATTAATTTGATAGCTTCCTTCGATAACATCACACACTAAATTGAGCGCAATCACCGATGAAATATTCACGTTGAACGGAGCGATATGCCTGCCACCACCATCTGGGTCATTATTATGTTTGAGGAGGACAGTTGTTTGTTGTTCTGTTAATTTCTTCCATGCGTCATGGATTATTTTGAAACCAACATCGATGGCATCACTGAGAGATTTTTGTAGTTCTGGTACGTTATATCCTGGTAGTTTGAATTTCGGAATATCCTTCACTGAGATTTTATAGTCTGTTGCAAATATTGTTCTCGATGTGGGGGTTTTATCACCGAGTATAACTCGAATAATTTGTGAATTAAATGTTTCCATGTCATTGATGATTTTGTTACATGTTTCTATAACACTGATAAATTCATCTCGGGTGAGAGAGCCGGATTTAAGAGATATTAACAACAGTGAAAAATCATTATTCATTTCTGTGAAATTTTTAACGACTTTAGGTTCGTTAACATAAAGCTCTCTCTCTATGATATCCTCCTCTCTTCCAGTTGAGTGATATGCGAAATCAAAAAAATCTACATCGGATTGGTAATCTTTATAACTTTTTAATGGATTATCAGGTTTTATTCTGTCTGTGATATAATCAGATTTTTTAGGTTCGGGTGATACAACAACGGTTTCCTGAGGTGGTAATTCAGGCCATCCTAGTACGGTTCTTATCGAGCTGTTATAGATATCTACGACGTATCCTTCTGTGCTTATCTCAATTGCGGATGATAGTGTCGGCTCATGAACTGTTATAGCGATTTTTGATTCTTTTCCAGTAATCGATTTTATTCTACGCGCGAATTCATTATTGATTTGTTCGATTTGGTATGACCCTGTTGGTATCGAAACGACGTTCCAGTCTGGGGTTCCGTCGGGTTTATTCTTATTCGCAAACACTAAAGAATTATTGGGTTGTTGACCACCAAATGATTTTGATCTGATATTAGGCCAACTGTGATACATTCGTAGTTTTGCTAGCGCTATCTCCTTCACTGGGACCGGAGAGGGGAAATTCACACTGAATTCTGGATTCGTTGATGTTATTGATATCATGCTTGTTTGTACTGGGTTCGTGTTCTCCACTATTCGTTGAAGTAATTCCTGCGGTGTTGTCATTGTTATTATACTCATGATTTATTTCTAATTTTGGTATCGATGAATCATAAATACTGACCATCACTGAGAACTCACAATCTGGTAATGTTGATATTATTGAGATCATTTTGTTTTTTGGGTTCGTGTTTTCTGATTCCATCGGTGTTGTCATTGTTATTATACTCATGTTGTCGCTCTAATTTCGATATCGCGGAATCAAAAATACTGACCATCGCTGAGAATTCACTATCTGATATAATCGTATTATCGAGTGACGATGATATCATCAGGGATAACTGCGAATATGCGGTTGATGCAATATGAAATTGAAGTAAGTAATTCTGCAGTTTACTCTGGCTGCATGATGATATCTTTTTTGCTATCCCGGTTGATATACCCCCGATTGTAGCCACCGCAGAAATGCAAATTGGAACTACGACCGGGGCAATCATTGTAACAGATGCTAGTATTATTCCGGCGCCAGTGAGAACGCTTGACACCGATTATATAATAACATCAATTGCGGTGATTCTTCGTCGGTATTTTTTTATTTTTATTTGATACTCCTCAGTGAGGGTTTTGAGTCTATTCTGAAATTCTCTGACCTGATCATAGCGACATTGCGTTGATGAAATCATTTTTATTTTAAAAACACTAGCGTTTTCAATTGTGAAATCCTTTCAATTTAGTTATTTACTTAAATCCGCTACGAATTCTACATACCACGTTATTGAAACCCTAACCAAATGTTTATCAGTAGATGTTATCGTGAACTTTTCAGTTTTATCCTTGTCGATGATCGTTGAAATCGTATTGTTGACCCCGGATGAACTCGACGATGATATATTAAATTGAGTTAATGGTGTTACTAGTGTTAATCGATAAATACCCTTAACGGTTGCAGTGATATCTAATTTGTTGTTTGCAGGTGTCCACTCAAATGATCCGTGTTGGATTGTGTACACGACGTTGTTGGTTTTCTCATGAGGAATTTTTGTTTTTTCAATGATTGTTATCATCCTCGAAAAATCACCTTTGACGGCTTCGATGAAAGTTTTCGTCTCATCGATGGATTTTTTAATATCAGGGAGTTTTATTTCAATTTTATCCAACTGGGTTCCAATAAATTTATCAATGATATTTCTACGAAATGATATAAACTGTTTTACGTTATCTTCAATTTTAGATTCAAGTATTTTTAGTACAGCCACAGAATTGTTTAACTCATCGTTGAGAGTTTTTAATCGATCTGTAATCGTCGAAACGAGTACACCCGGTTTGAGTTTACCCTGATCGGAAAATAACGCGATAGTATCCTCGATTGCGTTTTGTTGTTTAACCAAAATATCATCCAGAGAAATATTACTGGTTTTCAATTTACCCTGATCGGAAAATAACGCAACGGTGTTCTCGATTGCGTTTCGTTGTTTAACTAAAATATCATCCAATGACACATCACTGGATTTCAATTTACCCTGTTTGTCTTGAAATACAACTATTTCATTAGGATCAACACTTGTTAAATTTAACGTCTCAGCGATTTCATCTTCAATTATTTTTTTTTATATCCTTGACAGAATCAGGTGGTGCAGTACCATCGGGTTTGGGTTTCAAAGATCTCCCCCAAATATCAATCATGTTATTGTAAAACTCTTTCTCTCTCTAAAATCGTTTTTGACGACTTCGTCGTTGCCAGCGATTGCTAGTGTATTCATTCACGACAACATGTGGTGGTTTTCCGCTTGGGTTACTCAAGGAGTTAGAAATAGCGTCAAGGACATTTAATACTTCGCTGCCACATATTGGTGGGTCATTCATTTGTTGTGTTGGTAGCGTAGAATACCAAGTCTTCATTGGAAGGGTTTTTATATACCGCATAAACTCTTTTGGTGGGGCTAATCCATATGAATCGAAATAAACAATCCCACGTGGATCAATAGCGTATGCAACCCAGTGAGTTCCAGGTCCGGTGCTGTTATCGAGATTAATAATACCTGTTTCAGTTTTGTTTGGTTGATGTGGTAATTGATCTTTCATAAAAACACCTCTGAAATTTTTAATCACTAGTTTTTTAGCCGCATCCATTAAATCAAAATTGGACATGGGAATCTTCGATTCCTGAATTAATAAATCGTTCCTGGTAGTCTTAGACCCGATCCGTTCACGGATCTTCCGCTGTACCACGAATACGGGGTTCCTGGTAGTCTTAGACCCAATCCGTGAACGGATCGTCCCTTTTTTTTATATCCCTTCCCAGTTGCCTTCTTTAGTGCCATTCCTGCTGCAGTACCAACGGCTCCTAACGCTGCCGCTTTAGCCACCGCTGGGGCTGCTGCTGCAATCAATGCTGGAATCGCAGCTAACAACGGAAATATACCGCCTGTTTTAATCATATTTTTGATAGCAGCCGCAGAGAGAGAGTAATCTGAACCCCTTTTTTGGCTGCAAGTGCATCATTGAAATGTTTCACCTGACGAGTTGTCAGCGATAATTTATTTGCACCACCAGTCATTTGATTAGGTTTCAACGAGATTGTGGTTCCACATTTTTTAGCTGATTCCGATTGCAATTTTTTTAATTGACCGGGAGTTAACGTAACACTAATAACACTATATGACATTATACATAATAGATTGGTTCTAATTCAATGAAAAATCAATCAAAGATTTTCTACTGGTGCATCTACCACTCTCATTCTTCCACCAACACCTTCAAGTAGCATTGATTTATCACTGAGAATGACAGCAACCGCTCTATAATTAGCAATAGCACCACGAGTCACATTAGCTCTAAAGTGTATATCAACGACGGACTGTCTTGTTAAATCGAGATGTTCCAGCGAAAAGTAATAGATCGGATACAGATTTTTAAAATCATATTGTGATATTTGCAAACCAGTATCGACATTTTGATCACGTGCCATAAATGACAACAGACGATGATACACGCGTGCAATATGATTTTCTGTGTAATTAAGTTGTATATCCTCGGATGGTTCCTGTTGGCCGTTTATTCTCAGTGAGACGTCTTTCACACCTAACTGATCAAATATCATATGGCTGGAGAGTTGATTGCCAACTCGTGTGTTATCCTGTAACGCAATAAATATATGACGTGGCGCAGCAACACCTTGTTTTGATGCTAGATTCCACGTGAATAACCCGTTCAGATTTGATTGCTTCACATCTGTACTCACGGTTAGCCAACTCAACAACGACTTTCCTCCTTGGTCCATAAATGATAGTAATCGTTCTTCTGCGGTGATTGCTGGAGTCAACACTGGCATCCACAATGATATTTTTGTTAAATTGACTTTACCGGCATCAGCATTTGGATTTGCAGCATCTGCTGGAATCCTCCAGATTGCGTCGTTATCATCACTTTTTCGTACAAGCGATACTGTATGCTTCGCCCCGTAGATAACTTTTCGGACGTTTCTACAGAATCCAAATATGTGATGCAGTGGAATCGCGCATGAAAATGATTTACGCGCTCCTTGCAACATTGAAATACGTGTTGCAGCCCCTAGATTGAAATTAACATCGTTGTTTATAATCATATCTTCGATACCAGCAGGAGCAGGGTTAGCAGCACGATCATTTGGTCGTCTTACAACGAATTGTTTTCCTCCAGCGGTATTTGTAGCATCTTTTGCAAACATCATAGAAGGTCCTGCTGATCTTGTATAATCATCCGAATATCTCGCTAACCCGATTATTGTTGTAGCCACATCAACATCGCGATCTATCGACTCGATTTCTTTTCCATCAATGAGATATTTTGCACTCTCAAATAACGCCATGATACCATTATTGACAAAACCGACTTGAGTACCAGCTGGAAACGGTGCTGGTACAGCAGTAGTATCAGCAGCTGTTACAAGTTCTCCTTCTACTTCAATAAACGCTTCACAGGGCAAAAAGTATTTACTGGTATCATGGACTTGAAGTTCAATTCGCGATCGACTATTTGCGTCTATTGCATGATAAGCGTAATATTGATAATCGCGTACAGAATCATCCTTGCCAACTGGGGCGTCTATATCAAACGCCGGATCATGTGATTTTTTGAACATTTTATTCTATTTATCAGAGTCTAAATCGTGAAATCATAAACGATTTTCATCGACGTAGTTTTTTAAAGCCGCTTCCTGCTATCATATTTGCAATATTGCTTTGGTCGGGAGTTAAAGCCATCGACGCTAATTTTTCGTCTACTGCGTTATTTATTATTTTACTAACACTTGCAGGCATTTCCGCTGTAGACGGTAACGGTTTCTTTTTTCGTAAATCACTTCGTGATTTCACTAATGATGTTAATTTATTCTTCGCAGTTGAAAATGCTTTTCCAGCAAGATCTCCAACAGCACCAATACCCTTATCACGAATAACTTCAATTGCTTTCATTCCTAGTTGTTTAGCCAACGGCATCACTTTTGGAGCCATTCTCGCAAATAACCCTGCAATGGTATTGCCTAAACCATCTCCGTAGTATGCTCTATAAACCGGAAACCGTGAATTAACTACATAGACGGGGGTTGGTTTATCATGATTGTAGTGTATGATCATTATTTGAAATCAGAAACCATTTTTCAATTGGAAACGCTAGCGTTTTTATTCAATCCCGGTGATTAATCACTGTGATACCCACTTTCCACTAACTCGCCAATGAAATCTCGATATGTTTTGATATCCATGATACGACCCTGAAATAATCGTCTACAGATATCAGCTGCTTCATTAATTATTTCCGGTGAGTTATTTCCAGCTCGGAAACCTCCTACAAGAACTTCTAATCGTGATATATCATTGATAACACTACCAGGACATGAAATCCAAGGATTTTCCCTCGAAGAGTTTCCAACTAAACCACTGCCTGAAAATCCTTTGGTTTTATCAGTGATACCGGTTGCACCTTTTTCATGATCAGCTTCTCTCGTTATTTTCATCGGTTGGGGGGATTGTGTTATATCAATAAATTTTGATTGTTCTGGTAGTCTAAGAAATCCGGTATCCGATTGCTCCCCTATAGATGATTCAGCTTTTTTTATTGCTGCCATATATTCCTGAAATGTTTTATCATCTCCTTTTGCTTGAGAGGAACCTGATAGTATACGATATGACCCCCTATACCAATCTTTTTTAGGGGGAAGATTATAATCATCGTAAATATATTTTCTTCTCTGATGAAAACTCCTAGTGACAAATTGGGCTAATTCTTCCATAGAATCAAATTTTTTATTTCTCAATTCATCTAATTTACCGGGAAGAAGTTTTTCATTGAATGCAACTCGTCCACTAGTAGTATCCTCCCCTTCTTCTTGAAATTCGGGTAGGGGGATATCTTCTTGAAGTTCTCGTTGTTGTTCTGAAGCGGTTGATATATCATGAGGAAGTGTTTTTAATGATTTTTTTGTTTGTTTAGTTCTTTTTGCTATTTTTTCTAACACAGGAAGAAAAGACTCTTCTTGTTTTTTTCCTTCTTCAGAGATTGTTGACACTATCTGTTTCGTTGCTGTGGTTACTGGTTTAAACAATTCTTCAGATCCCGCAGCAAAATCAGTCTGAAGACTCTGTCGTTGTTGCAGTTTATTCCGTACAGAGTCACGAATTGGTACAAATCTCCTGATTGCATCCAGTCGTTCACGAGCCAATCGGGTTGTTAATGCTTCATTAACCATTATTTAAAATCAGAAACAATTTTTCAATTGTAAAACAATTTTTCAATCCCGACCTAACACCATCGATTTTTGACATCCCTTGAGGGTCGGCTAAAAAAAAAAATGATTAATGGTCGGGCAATCAAATAATGATAAATAGTCGGTCAATCAAATAATGATAAATGGTCGGTCAATCAAAATTGTTCATTTTCTTGAATTAACGCCCGTAGGTTTCTAACTTTAGAATTAACCTCCTTTTTCAATTCGTATTCGTACCCCAATTCTTTTCGTATTCGTTCTACGATGGTATACAACGGAGCGAACACACTTACGTCACTGGAAAATGCGAGAGAGTCCTTAATAGAATTCTGAATTCTTTTGATGAGCGCATACTTCTTTGGTAGCATATATTTATTGTTGTTAACTCCGTATTCTATATCCTGAAAATCAGACATGATTTGATCAGGATTTAACCCATCTGATAGTTCAATATCCCAACTTTTCAATTTTGAAATCTCGGATAAAATGCTATTCATGTTTTCAGAATTCATTATTCTATAACAATTATATATTTCTAAATGAAAAATATGACGCATCAGACATAACTAAATTGAATTTTTTGTCCCGTCCTTTTTGAAATAGCCGATCGACAAACCCCCTCTGCAACGAATCGTACTGAGGCTCTACAAATATTGAAATACTTGCCGGCTTCATATATTGATTTAAATATTTTTTCTTCGTTAGTTGTTGTATTCAAAGATTTTACTGGTTTCACTTTTTTTGAACAAATGCCAGTCCTTCCTCGTTTGGAATTCTCACTCTGTGTGATTGCTTGCAGATTTGATAAAGAATTGTTCCTTGGATTAGAATCAATGTGATCGATAACAAAACCATCTTTGATCAATCCATTAAAACATTCAAATATGAAACGATGATTGTAATATTTCTTCTTTCCAACAGTAAAGAACAAATACCCCATACCATTATCCCACCCAACTGGGTTCTTCAGTCTACAGTGTCTTACAACACCATCACTGGATGCTTCATAATTTGTACTCACTGGGTGTGGTCTGAATTCCTGGTTCATTAGTATACTATACTATTTGTCTAATTCATTGACTGATCCATTTGCAGTGATTCATTATACATAAATCTTTCATTTAGACACTTGTTTTTAGTATAGCATGAAGGAGTTCAAGAGATTGACTTCGAAAAATGCTGAATTCAATGCTGATAAGGAGTTTAAGAGATTGTTGAAAATCAATCCTAAATTTAATATCGATAGACCCAAAAAACGTCCAAGAGACGGAAACATGAAGGAGTTTAAGAGATTGTTGAAAATCAATCCTAAATTTAATATCGATAGACCAAAAAAACGTAACAAACGTCCAATAGACGGAAACATGAAAGAGTTTAAGAGATTATTAAAAATCAATCCTAGATTTAATCTCGATAAACCCAAAAAACGTAACAAACGTCCAATAGACGGAAACATGAAAGAGTTTAAGAGATTATTGAAAATCAATCCTAGATTTAATCTCGATAAACCAAAAAGACGTAACAAAATCAATCCTAGATTTAATCTCGATAAACCCAAAAAACGTCCAATAGACGGAAACATGAAAGAGTTTAAGAGATTATTGAAAATCAATCCTAGATTTAATCTCGATAAACCAAAAAAAACGTCCAAGAGAGATTACCCCTGGAAAGATGCTCAATTCAATCTCGATATAGCTTCTAATACACCAAAGAATACAATTCTTGATAAAGCCATGATTAGTAAAATCAGAGACTGTTTTAATGAATTTAAGCGTGATGGAGCATCTTATTGTTGGTCAACATTTCGAATTGATGGTGTTGTTGATGCTACCATGAATGATGAAAAGGCAGCAGTGATAATTTCACGTGTTGGGGAAAAACGGTATTTTTTCCGAATCAAATTCATTATCGAAGTCGATGGCAAATGGATTATTAAGGATAAATTTGAACCAATCCTCAAGAATAAAAAAGCTGTCATTGTGAGTAGAGATTCCAAACCAGGGATTCTAACCGGCATTGACAAACCATACTACGAAAGATCTTATCCCGTAACAGCAATGGTTTATGGGATATATCCGTTAAATGATAAACCCGATATCGCAAAACTAGCTCCTATGAAATATTCGTCAGGGCTTAATTGTGTAGCAGAACGAATAATAGAACACTTCACAAATGCATCCCGAGGAAATAAACTAACTGATCTGCGACGTAGGAAAATAACCGAGTGGGAACTGACAGTGAAACAGCATGGTGCAAAGATTTCTGATATAGCTAAATTAGAAGCATCATTAAAATTCCCAATATCAGTAACAACAATAACCGGAGAAGTATTATACGAACCGAAATATCGATCGCGAGGAGCCCCAATACAGATTATTGATCATAACAAACACGCGTGGACACCTGCGGTAACAATATTTCCACGAGAACGAACCGTGAAATATATCCCTAAGGAGTTCGTCGGGGATGTTTTCTATGAAGAGAGATTATTTGATGCTATTCATGCGTTGTGTAAGGATGATCCTGTGTCAGTGTGGTTACTTAGAAGTGATGAAGAATTCGATCAATTTGTAAAACCAAATGGTGAATTATATCGCATTGAAGAATTAGATAACAGAATGAGAAAAATCGCTAGTGATTTTTCACCGCAGAATTCCCATGAAAAACTACTCACGGATAGTTTTACTATTCCATCAGTGGTAGCTCACTTCGCAAGAGAAAAGAACTCATGGCGTCCAACACGAAATGATTTTCTCGAGGATGTTAAATTGAGTTGCGTCGAATTCGGTCATGGAGGACTGTGGAATACGAAATACTCACGTGATGGTATGATTTCAATTGATATATCCGCGTGTTATCCCGGAAGTTTTCTCGGGTATGGGGAATGCGCTGAGTACTTCAAACGATTTGGACACCCCACGCATGAAATGACTCGTGTTGCGATTAATGGACCATTGCCTGATTTTGATTTAACCGGATTCGCTCGTGTGATATCATTTGAATTAGCTACAGGGTTACATCCGTGTAGTTATGTTTGGCTCGGTAGACACCTATCTGAAAAACACTGGATGCCAATAGTGCTATTGAGATATATGATTGATTGTGGTATGCTAATATCGTTGATTGTTTCCGAGGCTATTATATGCTATCGAGCTCAGAAAGAAGTTTGGCTACCACAACCCGATCTAGATAGAATAATCAACGAACTACGAAAACAGTTTCCAGATTTCAGTGAAGAAGAAATCATAAATTGGTCTAAGAAGTTATTTGAAATTAAAAAAGAACAAGCAAAAAATCTCGGAAGAAGAATAATCGGTAAATTTACCCAGGGTGGACGATACGACAACGCAAAATACTCTTCGCGGTTGATCATAGATGTCGCTGAATACGATTTTATTGTAGCGGATTTAATGAAACAGGGAAAACTTGTATCCCGTAAGAATGCTTTTCTATCCAATGGTGAGAAATTAGGTACGGTTGTTACCTACTGTGATGGATATAATTCCCAGTACACACATTTGAGAAGTTCAATGTTAGCCTATGCTTGCATTAATCTATTTTCGATGATAAATAGATTTCCTAATACCGCGGTTAGAGTAGCCACTGATTCGATGTATATACACAATAAGTACAAATCAGCTGTAGCGGCATTCACAGGTCCCGAAGAAAATTGGGGGCGTTGGCGATTTAAAAAGGAGATGCTACATGAGTATTGTGAATCCGCAGACGTTGCCATGGATGATAAATATATTTGTTGTAACCGTATTGAAATTCAATCAGAACTTTCTAATGCACCACCGGTATCTGATCCAATCTGTAGATACAAGACAGTTTATTTAAACGGCTGTGGTGGGTCAGGAAAGACAACTCGTGCAATTGAATTATTCCGTGGGAAAAATCCTACGGATTTCACAAACATGATTGTGCTAACACCGACTCACAGACTCGCCAGAGAGATGATACAACGAGGGGTAAATGCTTGCACTTATCACAGCTTCTTTCGATGGAAGGGTGACAAATGGACTCCTGAGCGTATGGGTGATAAATTCATTCCTCAAATCATCATTTGGGATGAAATATGCACAGTGTCATTAGATGTATTAAAAACATTTCTTGAGTGGTTGTTAACCAAAAACACAAAAGTCGTCATGTGCGGGGATCAAGGCCAACCACCACCATTTGTCGGTGCATCTCCACATGAATGGCTAAAGGGTTTTGTAGACTACTATGAAGAAATCACCACTGATTATAGATCACTTGATGAACGATTACGCGAGTTCAAAGCGCTAATTAGATTACAACCGGATAGAAACCAATGCGAAATAGCGCGTGAAGTGATTTCAGAAACCCCAATGAATGATTTCTGGGAAGCGTGGAGACCAAACGATTTGATCATTGCAAGTAGAAAAATAGTCAGGGATACACTTCAGATGAAGTTATTTGAATTGCATAAAGAAAAATTTGCAACGCTTCCAGTACCCCTTTGTTATAGGCCATCGGATACACGAAAACAGAATATTGAAGTTGATATTCCAGGACAGAATGAAAAACAAATTCTGGTATTAAATGATATTGTGCTGGTTGATATCAATGTCGTTGAAGATGCATTGCGTGCTAATAAATCCCCGTGGACGCTAGGATACGCAGCAACAATACACTCTTCACAGGGATTGACTATATCGGATACAATTGTTTGGATGGTGGATAATCGCATCGAATGGTCAAATTTAGTCTATCTCGCAGTATCCAGAGTACGAAACATAAATCAACTTCGAAGAGTTGTCCTCGATGATGAAATCATTGGTGATGATAATGACACAACAATAAGTGATATTGATGTTAGCATCATTAATAAAAAACTCTCCGGTTACAAACAACAGGACAAAAAAAAAACAACGAGAATTTGATATTGATGCTGAACTAATAATCACTTTGAAGAAACAACAGAATAATCACTGCGCGAGTTGCAATTGTATAATGCGTTGGCAGTATTCGGATAAGGATCCTCGCCAATTCACCGTAGACAGAAAAAATAACAATCTCGGTCATGTCAGAAATAATGTGATGTTGACTTGTCTTGAGTGCAATAGACGCAACGGTGCTAGTTAAGACCATGCGGTGGCAATTGAGTATCCTCGGGAATCACTTGTAGTTGTTGTCGAGTAAAACCCCGCTGAGGGGCAGTTGAATCCAGTTTATAGACTGGAGGTCTACCAGTTGATCGTGTTATACTAGATATCTTATGCGTAGTGACGCTCCAAATAGGATCAGTAGCCCTTTTTCTACCCCCTTCAAGCTCTCCTGGTTCGTATAAGTACCTCACAATGACACTACTACCAAGAATTGGTTGGGAAACGCTAGCGTTTCTAGGGAAATCTTTTTGTGGTTGTACGGGTATTGACTTCTTTTTAATCGCGTTGATAGGTTTCATGTTGATTGTTCTAGTAATCTCGTTATTCAGTGCAGTAATCACAGATGGTAATCTTTTAACCCATTCACTGGATCGCTTTTCTTGAATGAATTCTTTTGCGTATTGATATCCAAATAACCGCTCAGCAATCGTCCGATTAAATCGTTCTACAATTGCCTGATCGCGATGTAACGCAGTATGCCCTCGTCGTATTGTGACATTGTGATGTTTCATTGTAGATAACACTGCACCCTGAAATTACTTGCCAGGATCAACTTGTAACAGATTTGGCCAGTGCAGAGGACCTCGTCGATAAATCCTTTCGAATGCAGAAGCGACTTCAGTGGCCGATTTTGTTTTCAGCGGTTCTGCTTCTTTGTATCGACTCGCAACATCAACTACGGTTAACGCATATTTGTAACCACGATCATGTGGCAGAAATAATATATCAGCCTGATGAACTTCATTAGGAGCGGTCACATCAAAATGCGAGAATTGAATTTGTTTAGGCGGTGGTAGATAAATTTGCCATAGTGCCTGTTTGGATAACCAATTAGCCGCAGTGGTTTTTTTCACTTTTGCAGCTCTAGCGAGTTGATTGATTGCAGCGTTACCCCTCCAGTATCCCCTCGGAGAATAATAAATTGATTCCATATTATTAATTACCAGCACCTAACATCTATTTACTTTTCATAGCCGATTTTATCAAAAATGAAGACAATTTTTCTTTGAAGGTTTTATCAGGAATAGCATTTAACGCATGAATTAATTTCACATCTGCTAGATGCCTGTGTTGCAGATTGCTGCTTTTATAAGCAACATCATGAAGGTGACAGGCCTTATCAATGGCGTTTATTGGTTCTTCACCGGGGTTGGGTTGATTTTGATTATTGAGTCTGATATCAAGTCTGGTTCCCGGTCCACAGTAGCTATATCCTGGAAGGTGCTTTTCTCCGGGGTATTTTGCCCATGGGGTTCCAGGGAGTTTTGCTAATTTGGCTGCGATATCACCTCCTCGTTTTTTTTTAAAGATTCCTTGGGTTTAGAAACAAATCTAAATTTCTTTGTACCACATTGCACGCATTTACCAGAAAGCGCTGATCGGTTATTTTTAGTTGTAATCGTCGTCAAGTCATCTGTGCCAGTACGCGTTTTACACTTCACACAATATAGATCCATAATTTATGTATAGAAATATGGATATAATTGATTTTTCAGCGACTAAAACAAGAGAACCAATTAAGCATCATGCAGCGCTACCAAACTCTATCCGGATGATTATAATCGGGCCATCTGGATCCGGTAAAACGCAATTGTTGCTCAATTTAATAATGAGATGGATGAAGTGGGATAAGTTGTATTTAATTGCCCCTAGCGTAGATGATCAACGATGTTATGAAGTGTTAAAGGATTTTAACGAGAATGCATCAGAAATTAAGGGTGAGAATGCCATTGATTTTATAACCGATATCGATGAAGCACCGAGTATTGATGATATTGATGGAGATATTAACAATTTAGTCGTATACGACGATATAATGTTGGATAAACAAAAGAATCCTGCTAGAATATTTTCCCGTGGGCGTCACAAAAACACTGACGTGATATATGTCACTCAACGATACACTCAGGTTCCAAAAGTGATCAGAGATAACTGCAATTTATTGTCTGTATTCAACGGAGTTGATACTCATACGCTACGAAATATTTGGCAGACATGGTGTTCTGATATGGACTTCAATCAATTTAGAGATTTCTTTAGTCATGCTCAGTCGACTCCGCACGGATTCGCAACAATAAATCTACATGATCCTCGGACACGATATCGTATCGGACTGGATCAAATATTCGGTTGAAATCGTAAAAGAATTATTAACCCAGAACTGAAAACTTTAGCAGCAGAGAGGGTGGATGACAACAAGTTGCGACCAAAATTGATTAAAAAATCGTAAAATCTCCGTTTTTGCAAAAATGGAGACTTTTTTTTGGTTAAATGAGATTTGTTGGAAACCTGATATTTTGTTCGAAAACGTTATCTATAGGCCATATTTTGCTCGAAAACATGATCTGGAAGCCTTATTTTTGCTTGAAAACGTGGTCTGTTCACCCTCTCTGCTGCTGATCAAGCAACGAACATCTAGAAAGAACGGACCTTTTAGATAACATTAACAATGCAACCAATGCCAATGATAGAAACAACATCAAGAAAGAAAGCGACAATGATGTGACAGAGATCAAAACTGCTAACGGATCAACAACAACCACAACAACAATAGGCATAGAAGTGATAACAGATGAAGATAACAAATCTAACTTTACCACACTACTTAAGTGCCTACCACCACTACCAACATCATCTTCAACAACGGCATTATCACAGGCCAAAACTGCAACACACAAAGAAAAATACAAACTATCAACTTATACCTTGAACCAAATAGAAGCAACGACATACCTCTCAAGTCAGATAACTGGCCCCGCGAAGAGTCCTACCATGAAAGACCTTACATACAACACACCGAAGAAAAGCGGGTCAGAGAGTGATAATGACAAATCAACTAATATCACCAACCAAATAAAAGCACCCCAACTCACTCTCAATCAGGAGATTGAGGACTTAATGGACTTAATGGGATCTAATTATGCCATTAACGAACATCTGGAAGGAACGGACCTACTAGATATCATTAACAATGCATCCAATACCAACGATTGCGATGATTGCGACAGCATCAAGAAAATCAGCGGCAATGTGGAAACAGATGAGGACAACAAATTTTCCTTTACCACACCACCTAAGTGCATATCTCGATTGTCGCTATCATCTCCAACAGCGACACTCCCACAGGAAAATACCTCTCCATTCATAGAAAATTACAAACATTCAGCTAATAACTTGAATCCAATAAAAACAATAAAAGCAACAGCATATCACTCAAGTCAGTTACCCGGCCACTCGAAGAACCTCACCATGGAAGACCTTATCTACGACTCTCCGAAGAAAAGCGGGTCAGAGAGCGACAGTGACACAAGTGCCCCAATCTTAGAACAAACCAGAAGGAAGAAACAGATCAAAAACAAAAAGACATCAAACCCCTTCATAACAGCCAACAAGGGAAAGACTCCACTAAATGGAACCTCGAAGTCAAAGAAAAACAAACAAATGAGAGTGGAAGCACCAAAAACAACGGAGAATCTACATAATATACAGGAAAAACCTAATCTCAATGACGAAACCCCGACACTACTATTACAACAACATCAACAGCAACAGCAAGTAAGAAAAACCCCACAGGAAAAAACAGAAGAAAAAGTGAATACCAGACCAAGAGATCATCCAATCAATAATAACGAAAATAAATCAGTTAACACGCCTAGGACAAATAAATACCACAGCAAAGACCACACAATATTTATCACCAGTGGCAACTCAAAACTAAATTATTTAATATCAGCAGTAGAAGCATAGCAAACACACTTTCCAAAGCCCACAATGGGAAATATCAAATTATAAGACCAAAGACAAACTACATTATAGTCAAATGTAGCACTTTGGCACAAGTAGCCAAATTTATGGAGCTGGAAAAGATTGGTGAAGTCAACATCCAAGTGACTAGACACCAATCGTTAGGGAAACAAGCCAATAAAGTTAGCACAACAACAGCAAGCATCCCAAAAAGGACTGAACCTGACTACAACCCAGAAGCAATAAGACATACACAAAATAAAAAAGGAGAGGAAGGGATCAGTGACAATCAAGAACAGAAACCACCAAATAACAGTACTGGGATAAGGAAAATCATTCAATTACACCCCAAGTATAACTTACTCACCAACAAGAAAATAACAGAAGAGCTAAAAAAAACCAAGGGGCAATGATTTCAAAGGCATACAGAATGAAATCTAGCAATGAACACACCTCAAATAAAATCCTACTGGAATTCAAAACTAAAGCACCTCTACTTGTCCAATTTGATGGCTACAACCAAATTCTTATGGATTACACAAACAAAGTCAGATTCTGCAGCAAATGTAAAGCATGGGGACATTACACAAGGAGCTGCAAAAACAGAATAAGATGTGGAAAATGCGGTGGCAGCCACACTAATGTTTGCACATTTATCGGACTCAAA
The DNA here is from genome assembly GCA_029339505.1 of Unio delphinus. Lineage (NCBI taxonomy): Eukaryota > Metazoa > Mollusca > Bivalvia > Unionida > Unionidae > Unio > Unio delphinus. Next base: position 1,008,127 of record JAQISU010000085.1, on the reverse strand, counting down.
TGTGCCAACTGTAGAGGACCCCACAGTCCAAAAGACTTAGAATGTAGCTACTACATCAAAGAGAAGGAAACAATAAAACTAATGGATGAAAAACACCTAAGTTACCATGAGGCAAAACAGCAAATATCAACTAATAGACCAAAAAATAGCAAACAACAGCATTTGAGTAAAAATGAAACAACTCAAGAATCAACTCAACATAACCAAGAAGAAAGTAGGCAGACACCAGGAAGGAAATCTAATCCTAATCACCAGACCAAGAACAAAGCCGACATATACAGAATGATAACAGAGACTAGAGAAGAAGCTAAAATACAAGCATCAGGAAATCCAAACCATTCCAAGGAAAATCAAAGAAAACCCAATAGCAGGATAATAAACACAAGCATTGCAAGCAACAAGGGCAACAATCTAAACAATGCGAGTATCACGAGAATCCACACAAACAATACAAACAATACAGATAATAGAGATAATCCCATAATAAATGAAAGTAGCGGACTCAGTAACTTTCCGAAACATGAAATAGAAAATTTTCCTAGCATAACCATTCTCAAGTATATAAGGGACCTTATTGACGGGATACTAATAATGTCACATGATAATGTAATCCCCAGTATACCTTACTTCCAACTGCTAACTGAAGTACTAGAAAAACACCTTGGAAAAACAAATAGTTAACCTAATTTAATATATATATATATATATATACATATATATTATAAATAAATACAACTATTGCAATGGGTAGATCAACCAGATCAAAACTACTAATTTGGCAATGGAATAGTAGAGGCTTATTTTCCAACAAATCCGAATTACAAATTAAAATTCAAAATTCCAAAATTAAACCAGACATCCTTTGTATCCAAGAAACCTTCCTTAAAACAGATTCCCGATACATCCCAAAATTCCCAGGATACTCAATTCGTGAATTCATAAACAGAGAAAATGGGCAAAAAGGAGGGGGACTAGCAATTTTCGTTAACGACCTGTTACCAAACACAACTTTCGGAGAAAACTCACACAGCCTAAAAGACCCAAAAGTCCCATCAAGCCAAAATCCAGTTGAACACCAATCAGTCATCATTACAACAGGATTATTATCTTTCACAATATTTAATATCTACGACCCAGGAAAATACCATCCAGCAGCAACAACAAACTACCACAATTTAGGGTGTAATGGTGACTTCATCATCTGTGGAGATTTTAATGCCCACAATCAGATGTGGGGAGGAAACCATCGGGACAAAAGAGGGTACTAATTGAAGAATGGATGCGGAAAAAGAACCTGGTACTGCTCAACGACGGCTCCAAAACCAGGATCTCCCCTGAAGATGGTGCCTTATCAGCGCTGGACCTGACAATATGTACCCCTAAACTAGCAACTAGGACAACCTGGGAAGTGGAAACTGATTCTACTTTAGGGAGTGACCACTTCCCTATACAAATTACGATCAACTTAACATCACCTCTTGACACGAATGGCAAACTCCCCAAATGGATCCTAAATAAAGCCGACTGGAGTAAATTCAGTAATCTACTCAAAGACGTATCTATGGCCAACACACATGACGACGACATCAACATCTTTAACGAAAACATCATGAACAATATTAAAAAGGCTGCAAATCTAAGCATACCAACCACTGGAAAGGAAAAGAAAGATCAAACTAAACAACACGTCCCGTGGTGGAATAATAACTGCAAGGAAGCATTAAAAGAGAAAAAGAAAGCCCTCAATAAATTTTAACGCAGTGAACAATCCACTGACTATTTGGAATACAAATCCAAGGAAATATTAACAAAAAAGAATAAATAAAAGAAGCCAAACTAACAACATGGAGAAACTACTGCTCCACTCTTGAAATTAAAAATTGCAATGCCAAACAAATATGGAATAAAATTAAATCCATAAAAGGAACCGGAAATAACAGTGCACCCAACATCAAAGGCATAACATCAAATATAGATAAAGCCAATGCCATAGCAAAACACTTTGCCGGCATGAGTGGAAACAATAACCACACCAAAAAATTCCAACAACACAGAGCAGAAGTAGAAGATAAACTTAAACACCTTTTTATAGACCAAGATAACAGCATCTCACATCTAAATGAAAACTTTACCCTGGAAGAATGGAGAACAGCAATCCAAAACAAAAAATCAACATCACCAGGAGAGGACAATATAGGTTATGAGATATATAAAAACGTTCCATATAACGTCGAAACCATAATACTTAATTTGATCAATCAATCATGGCAAACAGGAACCATACCAAACAAATGGAAACAAGCCATAGTCGTCCCAATTTCAAAAATAGGGAAAGACCCGACCGAAATTACATCATATCGGCCAATCTCACTGACAGATACAATTTGTAAATTAATGGAAACCATGATTAATAATAGGCTGAAACATCACCTTGAGAGTAACAATCTCATCTCAAGTAATCAAAGTGGGTTCCGGAATAAAAGGTCTACTCTTGACCAGTTAGTCCGATTGGAGTCAAATATCAAACTTGCCTTCAATGCTAAGAGGAAATGCGATAGGCACCTCATAGCAATCTTCCTCGATCTAGAAAAAGCTTTTGACCTGGTCTGGACAAACGGACTAATTGCCAAGCTAAATCATTATGGAATAAATGGCAACATGTATGCCTGGATAAAAAACTTTCTAACCAACAGGCGCATCAGAGTAAGAGTAGAAGACCAATATTCCGACGAACTCACTTTAGATAATGGCACACCACAAGGGAGTGTCCTCAGCCCGACACTGTTTAACATCATGGTAAACGACATGGAAACATCAATCAATCTCAGTAAAGTGGACCTATCACAATTCGCAGATGATAGTGGTCTATGGAAAGCTGGAAATCCTCATAGCAATAAAATAATCTCTGAACTGCAAACTAACCTTAACAACATTGGGAAGTGGGCAGACAAATGGGGATTTAAGCTCTCCAAAGGAAAAACTACAGGCGTAATCTTCTCTCCAAAACACAGATACAATATTAGTCCACCTACACTCTTTATACAAGGAGACCCAATAAAATTTGAAAAAACAGTAAAATTCCTGGGAATGCTCTATGATCAGAACCTCACCTGGAAACAACATATTAACGAACTAATTATTAGATGCAACAGGGACATAACCCTACTCAAAAACATTAAGGGACTAAAATGGGGAGCAGACCAGGACACTCTACTAATCATATCTAGAGCCCTAATTAGATCCAAACTGGATTACGGGTGCCAATTGTATGCCACTGCAAACATCACACATCTTAAGAAACTTGACAAAATACAAAGACAAGCCCTTAAAATATGCACAAACAGCAGAAAACATACATCAATAGAAGAAATGCAAATACTTACAGGAGAATCACCACTATCGCTTAGGAGAGAAGAACTAACCCTACGATACGCAGCACGATTATCTATTCACCAAGCAAATCATCCAACAAGAATAACAATCAACAAATGTAACATCCCATTTAGCAGAAAACCAGTCCCACGCCCTCCGTCTGGAAAAATCATACACATATTATGTAAAGAAATGGAAATTGGTAAGCTCCAAGCGGAAATTATCACATTTCCAGACAAAACTCCATGGAACAACAAAAAAGCAAAGATCAACACTACAGCCCTAAACTTCGGGTCTAAAGAAATAAACCCTCATGAAATAAGATCCAAAATCCTACAGAATCTGGAGGAAAATTACAAGGATTACACCAAGATATATACGGACGGATCAAAAGCCACCAGTCCATACAAAACATCAGCAGCAGTAGTAATACCAGACCTACAAATTAAAACTGGTAGTAGGCTCCCAGACCTCTGTTCCGTATATACTACTGAATTCTGGGCTATTCTAGAAGCGCTTAAAATAATAGTCGACAATAAGATACAAAAAGCAATAATAATTACCGACTCACTAAGCGTATTAAAATCCTTAGAAACAGGGCAATCAAAGGGAAGGGAAAATTTCCTGAAAAAAGCTAAACTAGAAATTAACAATCTCATTTCACAAAACTGCAACATTGAGTTCATGTGGGTCTCATCCCACATAGGATTACTCGGAAACGAACTAGCAGACATAACAGCAAAAGAAAAACTGCAAGAAGACTACATCACCAATATAGAGTATGGGATAACAGAACTCTACAGTATTATCAACAGAAAAATCTTAGCCAAATGGCAAACAAAATGGGATAACTGTACAAAAGGACGTATCCTATACTCTATACAACCAATAGTCTCACGAAATAACAAAGCACCTCCCATTGACAACAAGCACAACCAGGGAATAGTTAACATATTAAAAACAGGAAAAACCCTCCTAACTGGCAGTATGGGACAGTACCTTAAGAAAAACACAAGGAAAACAACATGCCCACACTGCCCGGAGAAGGAAGATCTCAACCATGTCTTCAACATATGCCCCAAATACAAAGGACAAAGACAAAAACTTATACAAGAGCTAAAGCAAATCAAATCCCCAGCAACCTACCCAGAATTCCTTCAACAAAATAACCCAAATCCTAAACACAGTCTAGAAATTATCCTCAAATTATCTTAGGGACATTGACAAGACTGATGACATCTAACACTGTATCCTACTCTGAATCTTACACACACAAAAGGAACAAAATGACTAATTACGAATAGCTCAATCCTCCTACATGAACCAAACCCCCAATCACTAGCTGATAATTAAGCATCACGAAACCGTGAATAAATGCGTGGGGGATGTGGCTCCATTCCGTTACCCCGAAAAAAATAAGTAGCACCAAACGGTGCACTAAACATTCGTGCATGCCCGAACGGGCGAAAACGACTTTAATTCAACTAACAACAACAACATTAACTGATACACTCGTCTTTGGATCTTGTCAAGCAGTGAACGTTCTCCATTTTTTGTTCTCTAGCCATGGGGGTAAGTGTTACATTTGTAATTTATTTGATATGTGAAGCATATTCAGTTGTTTTTTTTTCTGTCGTATTGTGAAATGATGCCTTTACTTGATACGTTGTGAACTTTTAGTTACAAGCCGTTTTTAAGTCTTCAATATAGCATCATGTATCTATAGATTTTAAATGCGTTGCTTTCATTATGGCCAGTTAATATCGTGGATCCATAATAGGTGCGCGTGACCAATAAAGTGTTCTAAGCCAATTCAGGACAACAGTGCTGTCTGTACGTATGTGTCTGTGAATATAACAGGCTGTCTGTCTGGTCGTCTATATTGATATGAAATATGACTGAACCATTAATACCAAACAAAGTCGAAACCGCTAATTTGTAAACTTGTGGGCATGGTGGATTCCTGATACAAGTGTTAGTGGCACAAGTGGGGCCATGCCCAAAAATTCCGGATAAGTGTGGTTTGTCAGTCGACACATTTGCAAATTTTGACGGACATTTATGAATCGTACGGCTGTGTAAATGATGCGTTTCTTCCAATTGATTACTTCAATAGAGTACAATTTTTGATCATTCTGGTTACATGAGATTATTTGAATCTTATTTTGATTACATTAGATTTATTTGAATCTTAAATCGATTACTGAAGATTTTTTAAAATCTTGTTTTGATTCCAAGAAGTTATCTGAATCTCGGTTTCATTGTAATTGTGAGATTATTTCAATCTTACTCCCATTACGTGAGATTATATAAATGTTACCGTAATACATTGTATATGAACCATTTTTTTTGGTTTCATGTGTGTGAATGTTTGGGTAGAGTAATTGAATGAGATCTATGTTTTAGAGCGTGAAGAATTGTATTTGTAGAATATTTTTTGTAATAATCCAATCCACACAATTAATTCGTTCATATTGTATTGTCATTTGATTCAAGCATCGTCAGTGTTACAATTAGTATAAGCTGCCGATGAATAATAATAAAACTGAGGCCGACTCTCATTCACATCGTTTTACCTCAATATAAATAACACCAACACCAACATTAAATTCAGTCTATACGAAACCTAGGTATTTCTCTTTACAGTACTCTCACATTACACCAACATGGCATGAACATATCCAAGGCTTGATATCTTGAGCTGCCAAGCATCGGCTCCATTCGCAAATATATTTCAGTTCATGCCACTTGCGTGTTCATTAGTGGATTATTGTAACTCAATTCGGTCTGGTTTGTCTCAATATCTACTCCACAAACTTCATAAATGTTAAAATACGTCTTTTCTGATGTTCACTGACAAGACTAGAGCCCAATATAACTATCCGTCCTCACCCATGTGTATACACAAGCAATTTACTTGTGCTCCTCTTCTGACAATCGTAGACTTATTATTCCCACTATGAAAACTAAGTGATCTGGACGACTTTCCTTTGCATACAGGACACAGCAAAGTGGAACAAATTGCCCATTGAAATTAAGACGCAAAGACACAATGATTCCTATCAAGAGCGCGCTTAAAACTCACCTTTTTCGAATGCATGAAACAAATTAAAAATAAACTAATAATAATACCAAAGGATTCATATCTTGAATATTTTCAGCACTTTTTTTCAAAAAAAAAAATGTTACTGGTAATATCTAATGTTGTAAAGTACTTAGATCTTCTAGAGATTAGGTGCTATACAAAGTCTTCATTATTATTATTAGTGTACATATGAATAGAAAAGTTAGTAATTTCTATTAAAAATTGAAAACTCTTAAAACGGAGAAAGAAGCCCAGTCTCCAGTGAGCATGCTTTCGTAATGTCGAACATCGTAATGAGTTATTGCATATTTCGTTGTACTTTCAAAAATATTATATCCTGTTTAGCAAATATTTTCTCTATTTCCAAACCCACCTTGCTATCCGGTGCAACACTTTTTTTTTACCTATGATTATCTCGGCCTGACCTATATAATTTAAGAGCTGTTTATGATGGCCTTAGATTGATATCTAGTATTAATTTAGTCTGGTCCCCTGCTTAGTATGCTCCCATGCGTTGCACTCCGCTATACTAATATAGTATAGCGGAGTGCAACGCATGGGAGCATACTAAGCAGGGGACCAGACTAGTATTAATTGTCAAACAATTTTGTGTACCAGTCAAGATTTAACCATCCCCACACGTGACCAGGAAGAAATAATAGCGTGATCAGTTTAGAGATTATGAGTACATAAAAAAGTTATACCTCAATATGAATTAGAAAAAGGGAGATACTTCATAATGGCGACTGCTATAACACGTACTGAAGACGAACCTACTTGTCCTATTTGTATTGGATTATTCAACGTACCAAGACAGTTACCGTGTGCCCACACATTCTGTCAAAGTTGTCTACAGTCCTACATCACAAGCAAGGCTATAGAACATGAGAAAAAGAGATGCATCGAGTGTCCGGTATGTAGAAAAACATCAGGTCATTTTAAAAATAATAAACCAGCAAGTGAATGGGCGTCGCTCTTTCCAGTCGACACAGTGATACAATCCATGTTACCGACGAAATCGAAAGTTGATCGTGTATGTGATGCTTGTTCCTCTGACGGCCTCTCTGTCACAGCTACGGGGTTCTGTGCAGTATGCGAGGAAGCAATTTGTGATATCTGCCTAAGTGTTCACAGGAAACTGAAATTCTCCAAAGCTCACTCAATTCTTACAATGGAGGAGTTATTGAACAATCCACAAAATGTGATGAAATTTGCTGAAGGTTTTACATGTTTTGATCACGACGATGAAGATCTAAAATTTTACTGTAATACTCACAAGATTGCCTGTTGTGGAATTTGTTATTTTGAAAACCATAAAACTTGTTCTGATGTGAGAAAGTTGAAGGAGGAACTCCCTGCTCTGTTATGTGAAACCAAATCAAGTGAAATCATTGAAGAGTTGAAAAAACTGGAAAATCACTTAGAAAGGTTTATCGATGTAAAGGAGTCTAATATGAAGGATCTAGAGTCCCAAGTTAATGGACTTACTGATCAAATCCGAGAAATGAGAAAGAAAATCAACACAGCTTTTGACGAATTAGAGATAAAAGTGAACATGGAGGGCAGGAGAATCCATAAAGAAGTTGCTATTAGGACACAAGAAGAGAACCAGCAATGTTTGTCACTGATTCATGCCATACGAAATTCTCAACTTCTGTGTGAAACAGTCCAGAAATATGGAATTGATATACAAAAATTTCTGACTGCAGAAAAAGTAAAGTCACAACTACCCTTATATTACTCTCGGGTAAGAGAAAAGTATGAGACAGAAACACTGACAGTACAGGTGAAATTCACCCCACTATTAGAATCTATTCTATCACTTTCATCATCTGATATTGGAAAACTTGTGACCAAGACTGTCTCACCCTATACTATACCTGGTCTGAGGAAACCAACAAAGGAATGCCAGGTTAAGAAAGTTGAAACATTTAATGTAAATATCGGTGAATGGAGACCATATTATACTGGTGTTACTCTTCTCCCTAGAGACAGGGTGATGCTTGTTGATAATTCCAATAATAGTCTGTGCATTCTTCTTAACAATTCATATCAAGTAGTTACGACATACAAACTCACAGGCAATCCTTATGACATTTGTGTGGTGGATTATGAGGAAGTGGCTGTATCTGTGCATAATCAAAGTAATATTCAGATTCTATCAGTCAGGGATGATGTCATCAGTCCAGTCAGAACAATAACAACTAAACATAAGTGCTGTGGAATTGCAACAGCTGGGAAGGGAGAGATGGTTGTGGTTGGAGACTGTGGTAATAACAAATATTGCTGGAGTCTGATCAGAGATGGGAGAGAGGTCAATTATTCTGATCAGTACGACTCAACATCTAGATACTTGAGCTACATAGCACTGAATAATTCTAAAACAAGAGTCTATGTTACTGTGTATCTTAAAAATTCCCTTCTGTGTTTCAATTTGGAAGGCAAGAAGCAGTATACCTACAGTCATGACCACCTCGATGGTCCTACAGGAGTAGCTGTGGACAGGGATGACAACATTTATGTTCTTGGATATAATTCTCATAACATTCATCAGCTATCACCAAAAGGGTGCATAATACAGGTCATAACTACAGGAGTCCCAAAGAATCCAAATGCAATCAGTTTTGACAACAGTGGAGATACTTTTATCATTACAAACAGTTCTAAAAGGCAAACATTACACATTTACCAACTGAAATAAGACTTTAAAACTGAAAATCTAATCATCATAGATCATATATGTCATTTGCAGAAATAGTTGAGATTTCTTTGAAGCTACACATTATTGACCCTCAATTGATAAGACACTCTGAAACTTCTTCCGCTTTGGATATATTATATCCTTTTTCTTATCAGCAATAATAGATAACTATATAAAGGAAATAGAGAATTGTATTTTCAGATTATACTCTGAACTTCATACCTAAATTGAGAACATTATTGTAACCAAATAAAATGAAACGACATATAATAAAGTTTGGTTATTCATGGTTGTACACGATTACCAAATCAATATTATTTCATGCATCTATAAGGTAAATAAGGAATATTTTATTAAAATTAAAATATTTTAAAAGACCATCTCCTTCATGAAGTTATCAAATTCTTTTCATATTTTTTAATTTTCTCTTTCATGTAGATTAGTAATTATTCATTTTTGAAATTTTCTTCCTTTGGTAAATTTATTTTATATTGATTGCTACAACAGTTTGTGAACTAAAATAAACTTGCCAAGAAACTTTTCTAGATGTCCTCAAAAAACATGATGACCCTCCCCCTCTAAATCTTTCATAATACACAATTGTGATGAGATCTACGTGAGAATGCTGGATGGGCTAATGTATGAGGCCTGTCTAACCTTATATGCCCCATAAAGTAAAATGCTGAATGGCTCTAGATATAGGATATATCTAATTTTATAGGTGGAGGTCCTCTATTCCCGAATCCTGTGTAAATCTTGTATGGACCTTCCAATGAATGATACAGGTCAAAACTGCATCATGCTCCTATCACTGTATCGTGTATGGACCTTTCTTCCAATGAAACATACTAGTAAAAACCGAATGGCCTTATGCCTGAATCCTGTTTAAATCTTTCATGGACTTTAGTCTGAGGCATGTCAGCAACTTATATGGGTCTCTCTCCCAGAATAAAATGCCAGAGGCCTAGCTAAGTGTTATATGGGTCCCTCATTATTCTGAGAATTACTTGTAAACATTGGATGGCTGTCTTAATCTCTCCCACTGATAACTAGCTGTCAAAATGGACATCTATGCCTTATATTACCTATCCATTTCTACTATTTTTCCCCCCTCCTAATGGTACAACTAGGATTACCATTCCTACTATTACTTACTGAACTTTGCAAAAAATAATAAGCAAAACAATTCAAATATTTTTAAACATTAAATTACAGAATCAAATTGCTTCACATAGGACATTCTTTCTTTTCCTTGTTGTGTTTGAAGTAATATCAATGTCTTGTTAATGCTTTCTTTTATAATTTAGTGGAGAAAGTTAAAGAAAATAAAATGTCATATTTAGATGGAAAATAAAATGTCATATTTAGATATATATATATATATGTATATGTATATATACATATATGTATGTATATGTATATATATGTGTGTGTGTATATATGATTGATTTTCTAAAAATGCTTGTGTGCCATTCAAAATCAATCATACATACATATAGATATATAGTCCATAGTTTTGTCTCAAAACTGTTTGTCTTTTATATGTAAATTTTGGTTCATATCTAGTAGAATTTTTTTTTGAGGCACTAGAGATGTAGATTTCTGTTAATTTATAGCTGTATCATATTCTTATTCCTAAATAATTAAATCAAACCATGTAATTTTGTGTTTCAGTTGGAAGACCTCAACTGCTTGTAACAAACTAGATTGGAAATGGTGACATTTATTTTTTTAATGAATCTATTACTCTTTTCTTTGATAAATTACAAATGCTTCAAATCCAGTACAGTACTAGTCCTCTCATTGCGTGAAGGTATCTTGAAAATCTAGTCTGAATATGAGATATAGCCAGTAGAATAACTACTTTTTTACTGGAATTGCATTGACAATGAAAATGTATATATTAGCAATGGGTTCGAGTTTTGGGCTCAGCCAATGTGGGTAAGTGAAAAAGCTTGCCGGTGCGTAAGTGTTCTTTCTGGGGTTTTCCCCAATTCTTCCTCTACCATTTATACTGTATGCCACATATAGCCCATCTTGTGCTGAAAAAATGGCATTAAACCCTACAACGAAAGCAGCAATAGTTTTTATTTTATATATTCATGTTTTATTTAGGCTGAATAATTTATAATTTATAATTTCTGAAATAAAGTTACCATTTGCAATTATTGACTTGTTCCTACTTTGCACACATTTAGCCATTGAGGCAACCTTGAATCTTTAAAACTTTCCTTACTTTTGCATTCACTGTATGCTTGGAAATTTTTAACTCATTTCCAGATCATCTCAAATACGCACAGATAACCCAATATCAAAACATTTGTTCCTATGGATGAGGGCAATAAGAGACTAGTTTACCTCGCATCTCCAAAATTTCTGAAAGTCTTCTATGTAATCAGATATAATTGGATGTCAATAACATTTTTCCCAGCTTTATATCTGAAAAGGATATGGATGTCAATTAATTCTATTGAAACTGGTGGAGGCCTGGAGAGGCCACTGGATTGAATGTTAGGACAATAGTAATGGACTTGCTCAAGGCCTTGGTCAGTCTTCTGAACAGCCTCCTCAAAAGACTAATGCCACTAAACTTCATAAACTAATTCAAAACTATTTGCATAACCAAATACAACACATTAACCTGGATCCACATATAATAACTGGGATATGACCTCCAGAGGCATACTGCAAGGCTCAATACACCTACGTCTAATATTTAATATCTTTATAAATGACATTTTGTAATTCACAAAACAAGCAACATTGTATAATAATGCTGACAAATGTCATATCTGACATCTGTAAAGATCCAAATAATTAAATATCTTAATATAACTAGTTTGCAGCAAATTTTATTATAGCAAACCTGTAGAAATTCAAAGCATATCTTCTTGGCAAACAGAAACCACTATCATGACAGAAAACCATGATATAACATTTGAGGACTGGGAAAAAGTATGAAGACATTTAAACATCTTGTTGTTTATCCATCAATACTAAGCTATACTAATCTACAAATTCTTTATTAGGTCAAATTTCAACTACTGCACCAATGTTTGGTATTAACTGGTATTAACCATACAAAATTGGGAATGTACAATATAAGGCATAACTGGTATTCACCAACTTTACTAGCTCTTAAGATTCTCTACTAAGAAAAGAATACCTTCCTCCCTTTTGCAGATTAATTAGTAGATTAATATATATGACTGCTGAAATATACATCTACTTTGCAGAAAATACCTTCCTCCCTTTTGCAGATTAATTAGTAGATTAATATATATGGCTGCTGAAATATACAGGATAATTTGGAGAAAATACCTGATTACTTGAGCAATGTGGTCACTTTTGAAAACTACAAATACATCCTAAGAAAACAACATTTGGCAACAGCATGAAGATTTGACTCTCCCAGAACTAAGAACAACCTCTGATTACAAAGAATTAAAAAGGAGAAAACCCTCAATCACAGACAAGTCAAACACAAAATAAATTAAACATACATAATATTACCAAAATAATTTAAAATTGAAACTTGCATCCAATCAGCTTACACTGGCTCCATTTAAAATGATATCCATATTACTAAATATATTGCCGGTAGCTTCTTGTGTGTAGGTGATTCTTTCCAGGATTTTCCTGGATTCTTCCTCAACCATTTATACTGGTTGCCATGTATAGCCTATTCTGTGCTGAAAAATGGTGTTAAACCCTATAACAACAACAGCAACTATAATGAACTAAATTAAATTAATGTTTGTTTGATTAGGTCTTTTAATGTAGCTTTAACAATTTTTCAGTCATATTGCTATGTCTTCAGTGAGACAGTTTATATTGATGTCTAGCACTAGGGCATCATACCACAGACATGTAGGACGATAATAATGTTTAACTCACTTTAAGTCCTGTCTTTTTTTCTTCTCCAATTTATTTTTTTTGAAGTTTAGTAAATAAATATGACCAAGAGGTGCTGGCAGTTATTTATTTTTATAAATGCACATCTGCAATAAGGTCATGTATAATCTATAACCCAAAGTACACCCCTCAATCAAACACTAAAAAAAATAATGATAAACTTTATAAACACAGCAGGATGACCAAAACCTCAAAATCAAATGTAAATATGCACCACAAGACAAAGGATCAAACGTGAAGATGTCTACAAAAAGACATCCAAAACAAAGATAAGAACTACACTGGATAAAGGCCATAAAAGTAGAAAGTCTAAAATGTACAAATAAATCATGAAAAGCAGCTTCAAATCCAAGAGAAAACTTCCCAAACTTTACCCTTTGACCCCAGTGATTTTGATCTGTTCCATCCCACTTCAAAGTGAAGAATTTATCAGTGACATGGCAGGAACAATTATGGCAAGTTTCATGTTCCTATCTTTTCTGATAATAATTGTTCACTTTTCACCATTGTATGGTGCTGTAGATGGGATGCAATTATTTGGGACTTTGATACTAAATAATAATTTTGAAAAAATGCCAGATAATTATTCAGTAAGTCTGTTTCTATACTTGCAAGTAAACTTTTCCAGCTATACAACCAAAATATAATAACAAAGTAGTAACATGTTTGGTTCCTAATATAGTAGCATTGAAAACTGAAGACAGAGGAAAGATGTTTGGTCTACAGTTAGCACAGCTAAGAGAAAGTTAATAAACACAAAGTCTGCTTTCACCTGCTGCAAATAACAAGAGCTTATGGTCACTATTTTGAAGATTGTGTGCTGTCTAAAGGAGAAAACGTGAAAGTATCCATTTTTTGTGCAGGGGGAAATGGCATTTAAATAGCGTCAAATGCACAAACTTTTTTATTTTCTTTGCAATAACTTGGATGGTTTGACTCCTTGATGCAATCAGTAGCATGTGTACACACCTGAATAAACATCTGTAACTTCACCCACTTAGTAAGAGGGGTAGTTAATTGGATTTGGCTCTGTTATCTAGGGAATGACCTCCCTTGCTATTATGACCCAGTGTGAATAGATAGAACATAAACAGAGAACTGGGCAAGATTATTGGGAAGAATTAATGCAATAAAAGCCCCCCTTAGACAAGAAAAATAACAAATTTAAACAAATTAATAATGGTAATTACAATTCAACTGTTGAAGTTATATCAACAGGATTTAATAGCAGTGTCGAATCTGTATTTATTTTGTCATAATGAGTGATGAAAGAGTACCATGTTCTCAGCTAATTGCATCAAATTCCTCTAAACGGTGTTCCAATGTTTCCTATTTCCTTTAACCTTCTATATCGACTGCCTCATCCTTCTTGGACTGCTTAGTCCTTTACTCTGAACTCATCACTTCTTTTTTTTCCGGATCTCCATCTTCGGACTGTTCTCTTGAAAAGCTGTTCTTTAATGCTGTTATCTTAGATATTGACAATTGTGCCTCCCAGCACTATACCCAGTCTTTCTCAGAAGACAAAACATCTGGTACCTACTTGTTTAACAAGGAAAGAAATATTCTTTTTCTAGGCTTCCTCTGAGACAAATTTCTCTCTCAAGAACTTCGGACTAAACGATTTTGATCAAGGCTGTCACTTTAAATTCACATTACTTCTAAAGGTGTATGGTTTAGTTTCACTGGTCAATCAAAAGCAGCTATTTCTAAAACAAATTCCTAAGACGATCTTTTGTTTCATCAGTCAGAATCTGAATTACATTACAAAACTGTTAAAATATCTAGTCAATTTCAGACTTCCAAGGTTTTAATATGAAAAAATCTTAATAATCAAAGTATTAAACTTTAATGTTCAATGCTTATTCAAATTTTAACACTTCACAACACCCATTCCATGTTTATGGGGCCGGATCACATTTTTGAGAATGCAGGTAGAGGTAACAGGAAATGAAAAAAATCTGTTGATACATGAAAAATTGGAAGTTTCTTAAGCAATTTATATTATAAAAACTTTGTGATATTAAAAGTTTGCTTAAGTTGGTGGATTTTAGCAATATTACCAGAAATCAAACTAGACTATACAGTACTCACTTTAAATCTATCCATGGGAGTCATTGAATATACAGTAAGACTGTCTTGTAAGAAAGTCCATTGTATATATACTTTTACATCATCATAATGAAATAGGACCCATAACCATTCCCACTTTATAACCTAATGTTATAATGAAGGGCCTTAGTGAGGGAATTTTGTAATTATTATTGCAACAAAAAACAAATTTGTACAAAAAATATATGATTGCTGTAAAAGTGGTCTTTGTTGATGTTTTAATGGGAACTAGAAAATAAAGTACATAAAATAAAACAAAGATGCTAGTCTCCATCAGACTGGGTACTATCTTAAGCAAATATATTTGCTGCCATATATTTTGTATAATGTGCTGAAACATGGCATCAAACAAAACAACAAACCTCAACCAGACTCACATGTGGCTATGTCCAATCTCAGTGACACAAGAAATCTGGTTGAAAGAGACTTCAATAATACACCTACTTTTCTTCACTTCATGAACATAATCAACCTCGAAATAAACAGAAAACAAGCACTGGTACATAACCCACTGATTAAAATCAGATCTCCACTATCCTACATGAAGATCTGACAGTGACTGCTTAGAGATCATGTTCTGGTAACTGGTGTTATCACCATAATCGCTAACTTTATCAACCAATCAGATGAAGTCTTTTATCTTAGAGTTTATAGGCTGAGCAGTGTTGATGAAGAGCATGAATGTGTACCAAACGATCGGATTCACTTTCAGATTTTAAAGTTGTATTTCTATTGGTTTAATTTAAAGATAATAAGAACATGGACCTTAAGCGGTCATTGTCATATCTTCATGTAGAGCAGCAGAGATCTGATTTTAATCCAATTGTGGCACATAATTGCTTGATTGTTCCATATTTAGTTTTCTTTGGTGCTTTATGGCACAACAATAAAAGTTGGCTATTTAGTGCTGGATAATGTATAAATAGCTTTCACACACCACTACCTGATCCAAGTCCATCTGGTGGTAGGATTTGAACCCGCAACCGTTTGGTAGTGAATCTAGCAAGCTAACCAATGAGCCACCACAGCTATGTTCCACAGAGATAAAAAATGAGGACAGAAATATCTTTGTACTAATAAAAGCAATTTTTTTTCAAATTTGTCATCCTTTATTATCTTTATCACAGAAAAAAATGCACAGGGTCAGAGATCCACAGCAGAACTTAAGTTATACAAACTGTAGCAAGGTCTTAAGTTTCTAGCAAGCAAATTCAAAATGAACAAAACTGTAACTATAACATAATATTGGAAAAAATAATCCAAGAGACATGGTGACAAATTTAAAGAATCAAAACTCCAGAAAAGTATAGAAAGAAAAATAAATAATTAGGGACATTATGAAAATTTCTTTCAGATCTATTCCTTGACAATTTACAAAATAACACATTACCTTACTTTTTATCCAACAATTATGCACAGCACATGGTATATGAATGGAAGCAAATAGTTCATGTAGAAGTGCTTATTAGCTGAATAAATAAACTATACTATCTGTTTGGTCTTCTAACAATGTTTTCGTACACATGTGGATACCATCTCTTTAAAATAACCCTTTACTGGATTATCTGATACATTTAATTAAAATGAAAATCATGTCAATCAATGTTCTTGTTTTTATATACAGTGTGCAGTCAAGGACAATATAAACAACACATGGATGTAAAAGACATAATGGCAAAGCCTTTTAAATAATATACAATACTAGAATATATATATATTACTTTTGTTATATATGGAAATGCCATCTGAATTCATTCTGACCCTAAGCTCTGAAAACATACACAAAATAATAGATTCTGTATGGCACCTGACATTTAATACATAGCGAAAAGCAATATTAAAAAAGATGTTTTACTAATGATCAGGAACACATTTTACAGTATATGAAAATTATCTGTGAATAATTACTTGAATACAATTTATATATCAACACTATAATTGACATACAAAGCTAAAATTTCCAATGATTAGTGGCATAATATTGAACATAAAATTTTTTCTGCACTCTAGAATTCACACAACCTTAGCTAACACACTCATAACACCATGTTTTGCACAGCATGTAGACATGTATGAATATTGGTCCAAACTACTTTAGTTATGTACAATTGCAGGTTTTGTAATACATTCTAGATCTAGCTCTTATTCAGGCAATGGTCAGAAGCAGGGGGTCATTCTGCCAGTATTTGCAGACATTGCAAACAGGTCCATATTGAAAATGCCCATTAGTATGTTATCATAAATGTGCATTGAGTTCAATGAACATTTTAACGAATATGGAACCAACACTAATTCCCACCAAAAATCAAGACATCATTTTGCTATGAGACAGTCATCTTGCCAATACTGTGTAATACAAGAGGAGCTACGAAAGCAGATTTATTTTTATTTATGAGCCATTATAAACAGGAAAATAAAAGAAAGATTTCACTGATGTAAATAACTATAAAAGTGCTGAATTGTGTGACATAAATTGTATATAGGCAATTAAGCTTACTCCATCTTGTGTTATACCAAAAATATGAAATGGATTTATGAAATGTTATATCAGTAACATCATGACCTAAATCGAATACAACAGACTATACCATCCTACTCATAGAAAGACATCTGTAAGGCTTCCAGTAAGATACATGTTTCTTATCTTCTTACCATCTATACCAGCTAATAAGTTGAACCCAACCACAACTGCACAGCCATATCTGCCATTGCATAATGGTATGGGTCTAAGCAGTTTGTTAGGTGTAAGCAAGTCGAACAAAAACACAAACCCTGATCTGCTGGCACATTAAACAGCACATTAGGATGCATGTTACTTGAAATAGGACCTGTTTTGTATGTGAGTACAGTGTACTACAAACAGGGAAAGCAAATCAAGTGGTATTACAGAATTTCTAGCACAGGTCCATCCAAACTTTGGACCTATTGCTCCTTTATTCCAGGAGTGAGAAATCCAGAATCTACATGTCATGCCGATGACTAAAACATTACTGAAACATATAAGACTGACCCCTGGATCAGAAGGATGGGCAAAAAGTCTTGTTAATGAAGATTCATAATGATTCATCCAATTATGAACAAAATCAATCAAGGGAATTTTTAAATGGAAGCAATTGAAAAAACTAAAACCAAACAAAATTACACAAATTTCATCAGTGTGTCTTAAGGTCATGAGAGAAAACAAAGTCAAGAGTTGCAACAACCTGGTATCAAAATGATTCATTCCATAAAGAGGTTCAAAAATATCCAATTTAATCAAAATCGTACTGCAAATTATTTAGGATGTTGTTGTTATTGTAGTAGGGTTTAACGACATTTTTCAGCATAAGATAGACTATACATGGTGGCCAGTATTAATTGTGGAGGAAAAACCCAGGAAAGAACCACCGACCCACGAGAAGCTACTGGCAAGCTTTATCAGATAACTACATTAGCCAGATCTTAGACTCGAACCCATGCAGACAGAGGTGAGATGGCAGTGATCCATAACGGAAAGAGTTTCAGACCACTCTGGGCCCCTATTTAGGATGTTGTTGTTGTTGTAGGGTTTAACACCATTTTTCAGCATAAGATAGGCTATACATGGTGGCCAGCATTAATGGTGGAGAAAGAACCACTGACCCATGAGAAGCTACTTGCAAGCTTTCTCACATACCCACATTCGCCGAATCCAAGACTTGAATACACAGTTAGAGGTGAGATGGCAGTGATCTTCATTATTATTATTATTATTATTATTATTATTAGCCTACATATGAATAAAATAGAAAAGTTGGTAATTTCTATTACAAATTGAAAACTCCTAAAACGGAAAAACCCCAGTCGCTAGAAAGCGTTCTTTCGTGATGTCGAACATTCGGATGAGTTGTTGCATATTTCGTTGCAGTTTCAAAAATATTTTATCCTGTTTAGCATATATTCTCTCTATTTCTAAAACCACCTTGCTATCCGGTGCAACACATTTCTTTTACCTATGATTATCTCGGCCTGACCTATATAATTTAAGAGCTGTTTATGTAGGCCTTAGACTGAGATCTAATAACCACACGTGACCAGGAAGAGAATAAATACCAGCGTGATCAGTTTAAGGCTTATGAGAGTACATAAAAAGTTCTACCTCAATATGAATTAGAAAAAGGGAGATACTTCATAATGGCGACTGCTATAACACGTACTGAAGACGAACCTACTTGCCCTATTTGTATTGGATTATTTAACGTACCAAGACAGCTACCGTGTGCCCACACATTCTGTCAGAGTTGTCTACAGTCCTACATCACAAGCAAGGCTATAGAACATGAGAAAAAGAGATGCATCGAGTGTCCGGTATGTAGAAAAACATCGGGTCATTTTAAAGAGAATAAACCATCAAGAGAATGGGCGTCGCTCTTTCCAGTCGACACGGTGATACAATCCATGTTACCGACGAAATCGAAAGTTGATCGTGTATGTGATGCTTGTTCCTCTGACGGCCTCTCTGTCACAGCTACGGGGTTCTGTGCAGTGTGTGAGGAAACAATGTGTGATAGTTGCCTAAGTGTTCACAGGAAACAGAAAATGTCCAAAGCTCACTCAATTCTTACAATGGAAGAGTTGTTGAACAATCCACAAAATGTGATGAAATTTGCTGAAGGTTTTACATGTTTTGATCACGACGATGAAGATCTAAAATTTTACTGCAATAATCACAAGATTGCCTGTTGTGGAATTTGTTATTTTGAAAACCATAAAACGTGTTCTGATGTGAGAAAGTTGAAGGAGGAACTCCCTGCTTTGTTATGTGAAACCAAATCTAGTGAAATCATTGAAGAGTTGAAAAAATTGGAAACTCACTTAGAAAGGTTTATCGATGTAAAGGAGTCTAATTTGAAGGATCTAGAGTCCCAAGTTAATGGACTTACTGATCAAATCAGAGAAATGAGAAAGAAAATCAATGCAGCTTTGGACGAGTTACAGATAAAAGTGAATACGGAGGGTAGGAGAATCCATAAAGAAATTGCTATTAGGACACAAGAAGAGAACCAGCAATGTTTGTCACTGATTCATGCCATAAGAAATTCTCAACTTCTGTGTGAAACAGTCCAGAAATATGGAATTGATATACAAAAATTTCTGACTGCAGAAAAAGTAAAGTCACAACTACCCTTATATTACTCTCAGGTAAGAGAAAAGTATGAGACGACAGACACACTGACAGTACAGGTGAAATTCACCCCACTATTAGAATCTATTCTATCACTTTCATCATCTGATATTGGAAAACTTGTGACCAAGACTGTCTCACCCTATACTATACCTGGTCTGAGGAAACCAACAAAGGAATGCCAGGTTAAGAAAATTGAAACATTTAATGTAAATATCAGTGGATGTACACCACTTTATACTGGTGTTACTATTCTCCCTAGAGACAGGGTGATGCTTGTTGATTATAGCAATTGTCAGTGCATTCTTCTTAACAACTCTCACAAAGTAGTTACGACATACACACTCACAGGAAATCCTTTTGACATTTGTGTGGTGGATTATGAGGAAGTGGCTGTATCTGTGTATAATCAAAATACTATTCAGATTCTATCAGTCAGGGATGATGTCGTCAGTCCAGTCAGAACAATAACAACAAAATATGAGTGCAGTGGAATTGCAGCAGCTGGGAAGGGAGAGATTGTTGTGGTTGGAGACTGTGGTAATAACAAATCTTGCTGGAGTCTGATCAGAGATGGGAGAGAGGTTAATTATTCTGATCAGTATGACTCTAGATACCTGAACTACATAGCACTGAATAATTATAAAACACAAGTCTATGTTAGTGTGTATGATACAAATTTCCTTCTGTGTTTCAATATGGAAGGCAAGAAGCAGTATACCTACAGTCATGACAACCTCAAAGGTCCTTCAGAAGTAGCTGTGGACAGGGATGACAACATCTATGTTCTTGGATATGATTCTCATAACATTCATCAGTTATCCCCAAAAGGGTGCATAATACAGGTCATAACTACAGGAGTCCCACAGTGTCCAAGGGGAATCAGTTTTGACAACAGTAGAGATACTTTTATCATTACAAATGATTCTGAAAGGCAAACGTTACACATTTGCCAACTGGAATAAGACTTAAAAACTGAAAATCTAATCATCATAGATCATGTCATTTGCAGAAATGGTTGACATTTCTTTGAAGCTACACATAATTGACTTTCAATTGATAAACACTCTGAAACTTCTTCCCCTTTGGATATATTATATCCTTTTTCTTACCAGCAATATTAGATAACTATGTAAAGGAAATAGAGAATTGTATTTTCAGATTATACTATGAACTTCATATCTAAATTGAGAATATTATTGTAACCAAATAAAATGATTAACCATATAATAAAGGTTGGTTATTCATGGTTGTAAACGATTACCAAATCAATATTATTTCATGCATCTATAAGGTAAATATGGAATATTTTCTTACTCAAAAATAATAATATAAAAAAGGTTTCTATTATTTAAGATTGGTGGAAAATCGAACAAAAAAATGAATTGCACAAAAGATGCATTATAATACATGGAATAATTACAATTTGTCTTCATAATTTGTTACTTGCAATTACCTTATAATTTGAAATCTACCTAATCTGTAAGTACAATTTACAAACCTTTTTGGCATATAACATTGAATTTTCAAATGAAACGTTTTTGTTTTATTGTTAAAAAAAATATTCTGTTTTAATCTACTTATTTCTATTGTATCATCTACATATTGTAACACCTCTGATGTTATTTCGAAAAGACCAAGAGTTCAGGAATAAACATGCTTTTTTATAAACAATAAAGGTGAGATATAACATGCTTTTCAATATCACAAATTGACTTTACATAAACAGTATCCGTCACAACACTATCAACTTTCGAGAATATATAACAGACTTGGTTATCTAACTGTCAAAAGACAACGTTATAATATGCAATATTTAGGTTAAATTAATTGCATCCTTTAATTCATGTGTATATGCTTAACTTATTAGATTGGCTGTGATACGTTCTGACGTGGGAGCGTCCTGACATGGGTGCGTCCTGACATGACATAGGAGCGTTTTGACATAGGAGCGTAGCGTGATCTCAATAAAAAATACTAATTCTAGTACTAATGTACTTGAGCAGTGTGATAGGAGATATCGGTGGATTTATAGAGTATTACACTACATAATTATAAGGCATTTACATTAGATACCAATCATGTAATAAATCTACTTTCTATTTCTTATAACAATTTGATTCAGGCTTTGGATTTTAAAGAACCGACAAGTGATTATTTTAGATTACAAGGCAGCAATTCTTTTCTACTTAGATGTTCTTACTTTGCCAGTCTGACATATCTTCCAGTGCACTGTCTGCAGTCATATTTATAGACTCCTAGTCACGTCACATGACCTTAGTTAGCTATTATGGTATTACAACAGTGAACTGCCTCATATTTTTCTGTTTATTAAGTGTACCCATCCAGTTTTTTTTTAAAGTACACAACAAATTTAAAATGATTACTACTAACCTCGACAACACAAATGCTCATGGGGGCCCCGAGTGGCCGAGTGGTCTAAAGCGCTGTCCGTTACGGACCACTGCCATCTCACCTCTGTCTGCGTGGGTTCGAGTCTAAGATTCGGCTAATGTAGTTAAGTGAGAAAGCTTGCCAGTAGCTTCTCGTGGGTCGGTGGTTCTTTCCGGGGTTTTTCCGGTTTCTTCCTCCACCACTAATACTGGCCGCCATGTATAGCCTATATATTGTGCTGAAAAATGGCGTTAAACCATAAAAAACAAACAAACAAACAAATGCTCATGTATTTGCAATAACTGTATGAAACCATTTTATTTTGAAATATAATGTATTACAAACAATGGTAGATGCAGAAATTCCTGTACAAATCAGTCACTTTTACAAGTTATTTGGAATAATTTTCTGCAAGTCATTATGGGTAAAACTAGTCCAGTGTTCTATACAAGGGAGCTAACTGCTCAGCATTCCTCTAAATCTGTCTGCAGAGGGAGACAAATGGTTTTCTGTTAGGTAGCTCATGTTAGTTTTTGGATAATATTTAAGGTTAGTTTGATTGTATAAATTGTATACAAAGAAATATGACTTCAAATATGTTTATACTTTTCTAATGTATATATTATCCATGTATACATTTATCACAAAAATCTAGAAAGAAGTGAAGAATGATTTGTCAAAAAGCTATGTAATATTTCCACAAAATTTATCATGAAATATCTGTATAAATGGAATGTTTTTTTTTAAATATAAATTTCTACATATTTGAATGATCTAGTGTTTTATAGAGCCCTAAGTGGTATAAGGCACTTACCGTTATGGATGACTGCTGTCTCACCTCAGTCTGCATGGGTTCAAGTTTGGGCTCAGCCAATGTGGGTACGTGAGAAAGCTTGCCAGTGGGTAATTGTTCTTTCTGGGGTTTTCCCAAATTCTTCCTCTACCATTTATACTGTATGCCACATATAGCCTATCTTGTACTGAAAAATGGCATCAAACCCTACAACAAAAACAGCAATACTCAGCTTTGCTAGAACAAAACATCATTGTTTTATTTTTGGCAGTAACAGCATCTGATCAAGGTAAATGATATGGGGAGGGGACATGCTTAGTTTTGATACTTGACAAAAGCCATTCCAGTGACCTAATTGGTTAGATTGTCTGCCTCAGATGTGGATTGCAGGTTTGCCCCCCCCCCCCCCGAGTCATACCAAAGACTTATGAATATAGTACAAGCAACTGCCTCGCTTGATACATCAACATTCTAAGGTTAGAACTGGTTACCCTGGGGTCAGGATAATGTGTGGACCATTGGGTCACATGAAACTTGTAGACAACACAATCATCCACCCTAGCACACAAGCTATTCATGAAAATAGCTTCAGCAAATTATGAAAAGCCTAGATACAAAGAAATATACAGGTGTTGACAACATGCCACCGAAATTGCTTAAAATATGTTTAGCAGGATAATATATTTTTTAATTTTATATATTCATGTTTTAATTGGGCAGAGTTAGATATTTTCTAATTTAATTTAAGTAATGTTCATTACTAGCTGAAATAAAGTTACCATTTGCAATTATTGAGTTGTTCCTACTTTGCACACATTTAGCCATTGAGGCAACCTTGAATCTGTTCAAACTTTCCTTACTTTTGCATTCACTGTATGCTTGGAAATTTGTAACTCCTTTCCAGATCATCTCAAATACACACAGATAACCCAATATCAAAATATCTTAATATAACTAGTTCGCAGCAAATTTTATTATAGCAAACCGTAGAAATTCAAAGCATATCTTCTTGGCAAACAGAAACAACTATCATGACAGAAAACCATGAAATAACACGTGAGGACTGGGAAAAAGTATGAAGACATTTAAACGTCTTGTTGTTTAACCATCAATACTAAGCTATACTAATCTACAAATTCTTTATTAGGTCAAATTTCAACAACTGCACCCATGTTTGGTATTTCCGTAGCAAACCTTAACGGATACAAAATTGGGAATGTACAATACAAGGCAAAACTGGTATCCACCAACTTTACTAGCTCTTATGATTCCCTGCTAAGAAAAGCATACATTCCTCCCTTTTGCAGATTAATTAGAAGATTAATATATATGACTGCTGAAATATACAAGATACTTTGCAGAAAATACCTGATTACTTGAGCAATCTGGTAACTTTTGAAAAATACAAATACATCCTAAGAAAACAAAATCTGGCAACAGCATGAAGATTTGACACTCCCAGAACTAAGAACAACCTCTAATTACAAAGAATTAAGAAGGAGAAAACCCCTCAATTGCGGACAACAGTCAAACACAAAATAAATTGAACATGCATAATACCAAAAGAATTTAAAATTGAAGCTTACATCCAATCAACTTGCACCTACTCCATTTACAATGATAAACATATTACTAAATATATTGCCGGTAGCTTCTTGTGTGTCAATGAATCTTTCCAGGATTTTCCTGGATTCTTCCTCAACCATTTATACTGGCTGCCATGTATAGCCTATCCTGTGCTGAAAAATGGTGTTAAACCCTATAACAACAACAACAACAACAACTATAATGAACTTAATTAAATTAATGTTTGTTTGATTAGGACTTTTAATAATATGACCAAGAGGTGCTGGCGGTTATTTATTTTTATAAATGCACCTCTCCAATAAGGTCATGTATAATCTTTAACCCAAAGTACACACCTCAAACCCAAAAAAAATGATAAACTTTAGAAACACAGCAGGATGACCAAAACCTCTAAATCAAATGTAAATGTGCACCACAAGACAAAGGATCAAAAGTGAAGATGTCTACAAAAAGACATCCAAAACAAAGATAAGAACTTTCAAATCCAAGAGAACTCCCAAACGTTACCCTTTGAACCCTGTGATTTTGATCTGTTCCATCCCACTTCAAAGTGAATAATTTATCAGTGACATCTCGGGAACAATTATGGCAAGTTTCGTGTTCCTGTCTTTTCTGATAATAATTCTTCCCTTTTCACCATTGTATGGTGCTGTAGATGGGATGCAATTGTTTGTGACTTGCATACTAATATACTAAATATTTTGAAACAAATGCCAGATAATTATTCAGTAGGTCTGTTTCGATATTTGCAAGTAAACTTTTCCAGCTATACAACCAAAATATAATGACACAGTAGTAACATGTTTGGTTACTAATAAAGTAGCATTGAAAACTGAAGACAAGAGTAAAGATGGGAAGAAGACAGAGGAAAGATGTCTGGTCCACAGTTTGCACTGCTAAGAGAAGGTTACTAAACAGTTTGCTTTCACCTGCTGCAAATAACAAGACCTTATGGTCACTATTTTGAGGAATGTGTGCTGTCTAAAGAAGAAAACATGAAAATATCCATTTTTTGTGCTGGGGGAAATGGTGTTTAAATTGCATCAAATGCACAAACTTATTGATTTTCTTGGCAATAACTTGGGTGTTTTGACTCCTTGATGCAGTTAATTTTCTGATGAAAGTTAGCAATCAGTAGCATATGTATACACCTGAATAAACAACATCTGTAACTTCACCCACTTAGTAAGAGGTGTAGTTAATTGGATTTAGCTCTGTTATCTAGGGAATGACCTCCCTTGATATTATTACCTGGTATGAATAGATAAAACATAAACAGAACTGGGCAAGATTATTGGGAAGAATTAATGCAATACAAGCCACCTTAGACAAGAAAAATGACACAATTAATAGTGGTAATTTCAGCTCAAGTTATATCAACAGGATTTAATAGCAGCGTCTAATGTGTATTTATTTTTTCATCATAATGAGCAATGAAAAAGAGTGCCATGTTCTCGGCTAATTGCATCAATTTCCTCTCAACGGTGTTCCAATGTTTCTTATTTTCTATAAGCTTCTATATCAACTGCCTAATCCTTCTTGGACTGCTTAGTCCTTTACTCTGAACTCATCACTTCTCTTTTTTTCCGGATTTCCATCTTCAGACTGTAGAGTCTCACTCTCTTGAAAAGCTGTTCCTTAATGCTGTTATCTTAGATATTGACAATTGTGCCTCCCAGCACTAAACCCCGTCTTTCTCAGAAGAAAGACATATGGTACCTACTTGTTTAACAAGGAAAGCACTCTTATTTTTCTAGGCTGCCTCAGAGTCAAACTTTTCTCTCAAGAACTTCGGACTAAAGAATTTTGATCAAGGCTGTCACTTTAAATTCACATTACTTCCAAGGTGTACAGTTTAATTTCACTGGTCAATCATAAGCATTTATTTCTACAAATAATTCCTAAGAATATCTTTTGTTTCATCAGTCAGAATCTCTGAATTGCATTATAAAACTTTTCCTTTTGAAGAATACACTATTTGACACAGATCAGAAGTTCAGCTCTCTCTTTCTCCAAACTGTTAAAATATCCAGTCAATTTCACTGGGTCTAAGACTTCATTGGTTTTAATATGAAAAAATCTTAATAATCAAAGCATTAAACTTTAACGTTCAATGCTTATTCAAATTTTAACACTTCACAACACCCATTCCATGTTTATGGAGCTGGATCACTTTTTTGAGAACGTAGTTAGAGGTGACAGGAAATGATAAAAAAAATCAGTTAATACATAAAAAATTTAAATTTTCTTAAGCAATTACATACACATATTAGAAAGACTTTGTGATAATAAAACTTTCTTTAAGTTGGTGGATTTTAGCAATTTTACCAGAAATCAAACAGACTATACAGTACTCTCACTTTAAATCTATTCATTGTACAAAAAATCAATGATTGCTGCAAAAGTGGTCTTTGTTGATGTTTTAATGGGAACTAGATAATAAAGTACATAAAATAAAACAAAGATGCTAGACTGGGTACTATCTTAACCAAACATATTTGCTGCCATATATTTTCTATAATGTGCTGAAACATGGCATCAAACAAAACAACAAACCTCAACCAGACTGCATGTGGCTATGTCACATCTCAGTGACACAAGAAATCTGGTTTAAAAAGACTTCAATAATACCCACTTTTCTTCACTTCATGAACATATTCAACCTCTAAATAAACCGAACACAAGTACTGGCACGTAGCCCACTGATTAAAATCAGATCTCCACTATCCTACATAAAGATCTAACAGTGACTGCTTAAAGGTCATGTTCTGGTAACTGCTGTTATCGCCATAATCGCTAACTTTATCAACCAATCAGATGAAGTCTTTTATCTTTGAGTTTATCGGCTGAGAAGTGTTGATGAAGAGCATGAATGTGTACCAAACAATCGGAATCACTTTCAGATTTTAAAAGTTGTATTTCCATTGGTTTAATTTAAAAGATAATAAGAACATGGACCTTAAGCGGTCATTGTCATATCTTCTTGTAGAACAGCAGAGATCTGATTTTAATCCGATTGTGGTACATAATTGCCTCATTGTTCCATATTTGGTTTTCTTTGGTGCTTTATGGCACAACAATAAAAGTTGGCTATTTAGTGCTGTGGATAATGTATAAATAGCTTTCACAAACCACTACCCGATTCAAGCCCATCTGGTGGTAGGATTCAAACCAGCAACCGTTTGGTAGTGAATCTTGCAAGCTAACAAATGACCCACCACAGCTATGTTCCACAGAGATTAAAAATGAGGACAGAAATATCTTTGTACTAATAAACAGTCATTTTTTCAAATTTGTCATCCTTTATTATCTTTATCACAGAAAAAAATGCACAGGGTCAGAGATCCGCAGCAGAACTTAAGTTATACAAACTGTAGCAAGGTCTTAAGTTTCTAGCAAGCAAATTCAAAATGAACAAAACTAACTATAACATAATATTGAAAAAAATAATCAGAGAGACATGGTGACAAATTTAAAGAATAAAAACTCCAGAAAAGTATAGACAGAAAAATAAATAATTAGGGACATTATGAAAATCTCTTTCAGATCTATTCTTTGACAATTTACAAAATAACACATTATCTTACCTTATATCCAAGAATTAACCACAGCACATGGTCCATATAGAAGTGCTTATTAGTTGAATAAATAAAATGTACTATCTGTATGGTCTTCTTCAACAATGTTTTTGTACACATGTGGATACCATCTCTTTAAAATAACCCTTTATTGGATTATCTGATACATTTAATTAAAATGAAAATCATGTCAATCAATGTTCTTGTTTTTATATACAGTGTGCAGTCAAAGACAAACAGACAATATAAACAACACATGGCTGTAAAAGACATAATGGCAAAGCCTTTTAAATAATATACAATACTAGAATATATATATATTACTTTTGTTATATATGGAAATGCCATCTGAAATCATTCTGACCCTAAGCTCTGAAAACATACACAAAATAATAGATTCTGTATGGCACCCGACATTTAATTTATAGCGAAAAGCAATATTAAAAAAAGGTGTTTTACTAATGATCAGGAACACATTTTACAGTATATGAAAATTATCTGTGAATAACAACTTGAATACAATTTATATATCAACACTATAATTGACATACAAAGCTAATATTTCCAATGATTAGTGGCATAATATTGAACATAACATTTTTTCTGCACTCTAGAATTCACACAACCTTAGCTAACACACTCATAACACCATGTTTTGCAAAGCATGCAGACATGTATGAATATTGGTCTAAACTCCTTTAGTTATGTACAATTGCAGGTTTTGTAATACATTCTAGATCTAGCTTTTATTCATGCAATGGTCAGAAGCAGGGGGTCATTCTGCTAGTATTTGCAGACACTGCAACCGGTCCGTATTCAAAACACCCATTAGTATATTATCATAAATGTGTATCGAGTTCAATGAACATTTTAACCAATAAGGAACCAACACTAATTCCCACCAATAATCAAGACATCATTTTGCTATGAGACAGTCATCTCGC
Organism: Unio delphinus; assembly: GCA_029339505.1. Taxonomy (NCBI): domain Eukaryota; kingdom Metazoa; phylum Mollusca; class Bivalvia; order Unionida; family Unionidae; genus Unio; species Unio delphinus. The sequence goes on along the minus strand of JAQISU010000085.1, from coordinate 978,503 downwards.
CAACACTGTGTAATACAAGAGGAGCTATGAAAGCAGATTTATTTTTATTTATGAGCCATTATAAACAGGAAAATAAAAGAAAGATTTCACTGATGTAAATAACTATAAAAGTGCTGAATTCTGACATAAATTGTATATAGGCAATTAAGCGTACTCCATCTTGTGTTATACCAAAAATATGAAATGGATTTATGAAATGTTATATCATTAACATCATGACCTAAATCGAATACAACGGACTATACCATCCTACTCATAGAAAAACATCTGTAAGGCTTCCAGTAAGATCCATGTTTCTTATCTTCTTACCATCTATACCAGCTACCAAGTTGAACCTAACCACGACTGCACAGACAGATCTGCCATTGCATAATGCAGCTTATGGGTCTAAGCAGTTTGTTAGGTGTAAGGAAGTCGAACAAAAACACAGACCCTGATCTGCTGGCACATTATTAAACAGCACATTAGGATGCATGTTACTTGAAATAGGACCTGTTTTGTATGTGAGTACAGACAGTGTACTACAAACAGGGAAAGCAAATGGGGTGGTATTACAGAATTTCTAGCACAGGTCAATCCCAACTTTGGACCTATTGCTCCTTTATTCCAGGAGTGAGAAATCTAGAATCTACATGTCATGCCGATGACTAAAACATTACTGAAACATATAAGACTGACCCCTGGATCAAAAGGATGGGCAAAAGGTCTTGTTAATGAAGCTTCATAATGATTCATCCAATTATGAACAAAATCAATCAAGGGAATTTTTAAATGGAAGCAATTGAAAAAACTAAAACCAAACAAAATTACACAAATTTCATCAGTGTGTCTTAAGGTCACGTGAGAAAACAAAGTCAAGAGTTGGAACAACCTGGTATCAAAATGATTAAATCCATAAAGAGGTTCAAAAATTTCCAATTTAATCAAAATCATACTGCAAATTATTTAGGATGTTGTTGTTATTGTAGTAGGGGTTAACGACATTTTTCAGCATAAGATAGACTATACATGGTGGCCAGTATTAATGGTGGAGGAAAGAACCAATGACCCACGAGAAGCTACTGGCAAGCTTTATCAGATAACTATATTAGCCAGATCTTAGACTCTAACCCATGAAGACAGAGGTGAGATGGCAGTGATCCATAATAGAAAAAGTTTCAGACCACTCTGGGCCCCTATTTAGGATGTTGCTGTTGTAGGGTTTAACACCATTTTTCAGCATAAGATAGGCTATACATGGTGGCCAGCATTAATGGTGGAGAAAGATCCACTGACCAATGAGAAGCTACTTGCAAGCTTTCTCACATACCCACACTGGCCGAATCCAAGACTTGAACCCACACAGTCAGAGGTGAGATGGCAGTGATCTGTAACGATGAGTGCTTTAGACCACTCAGCCACTCTGGACCCCTATTTAGGATGTAATCTTTACCCAAAATTCAATTGGGCAAGCAAGCGTGTTACAGAATGAGTTTTGTTAACATCATATTGATTTATACCATGTTTTATAAAAATCGATCTTGGGGTCTACGGAATATATATAAACTGAAAACTTAACCAAAACCCTGACAAAGCTCTTAACAATGCCATCGCCAGACATGTCAATGCTACTTCCAACTAACTTGTGCCAAAATAAATTGCCTCCATTTCTGTGTTTCATGGGTACACTGGACATGAAACTCTTAACGTTTTCAGGGTTTTCAATAATGAATCATTCAGCACCAGAAGCAGAAAGTATGGCAGAGATAAATGTATCAGCCTTCCTTAACTAAAAACTAAGAATCATCATAGTTTGTGAGCTACTCCTTTCCAGAAAAGTAAACAAAGTGTACAATTTTCATGAACTAATCTTTATTTCGCTTGTCATGTGCTATATATCTCTTTTGCAAAGTTAGCTTACTGCGATAGAGATGAATAATAAATACTCTTTCACTGCAGTGTTTGAAGCTACATTCTTCATTACAAACACAAACTTCTAGAGAGCTGAATGGCTGAGATCATGTTAATGCAAAATCTTGCAAAATACATCAATCTGCATTCACCTGAGACAAAAGTGGGAAGTAAGATGCAATAATATGGCAGCTGCATGCATTTCCCCAAAACACTCCAAAGCAAACAAAATGAGCACTCAAGCAACTGAGCTACCATGGCTTCTCAAAACAGTACAAGGACCAAAAGATAACGAGAGACAAGGATGGAATGGTTAATGTCACCCCTGGAGCTCTAAATGATACAGGAATATGTGAAATGGTCAAACAGTTCAGGAATGCTCGAAACATTTGATATATGAATATGTAAATAACCTTACTTAAATAACCTTACTTAAGTTTATTGTAGTTGTGATATTAAAATTTTTAAAAGAATTAAAAAACACTTGATAACCTAAGATGTTGAAGCTAATATTCTTTTTCTAATGTCCCAATATGGCATACTGATCTCATTTTCTCGAGATGCAAAATGCAAAAACTGATATCCTTTATATCCTAATATGACAAATTGAAAAATAATTTTAAAAAAACATTTTTGAATTTTTTTTTATTAAATACCTTTTTTAAAGCACTTTTCATAGAAATGATTCTATCTGAAGTACTACATGTGACAAGCTATATTAAAGGTAATCACTACAGATCTACCATATTTTCGTGTATATAAGACGCGTCTTATACAAAAGTTTATGTACCCCACACCCAGGGTGCGTCTTGTATTAATGGGTGTCTTATCTAAGTATTTTTTAACATGAACGAACGGTACAGGGTGTGATACTGAAGGATGATTATTGCGGTCGATAGTCACGTTTCACGATTTTCATTCCTAGTTGTAAAAACAATTGGGTGAGTGTTCACAATATAATCAACTGTTACTAAATAGTGTTTTACTTGATGAAAAATCAATGTACCGTATTATTTTTTTCATCTTCATCAGTTTTGGCTTCAAATCCATCGAAACTTGAATCAAATTCACTGTCGTCGTTGCGAAATAACTCCATAACTGATGCTAATTGATCCTGATTGGCATCAGTGGTATCGGATGCAGCTGAGTCGTCGTCCGAAGAACTGATATAGCTAGCTGGTTCGGGAATTATCCCACACTTTCTGAAGCTATTGATGATTGTCGTAATTTTCATTTTCTCCCATGCCGTATATGATTTTCACTTCGGCATCGTGACAATTTTATAAATTTTAAAAACGCTAAGCAAATTGATCACTCATTTATATATAACATGAGACTGTTCCCACGTTTATATATGCTAACCGCATACACCGGACTTTTATTGTTCTATGTACTGAATGCTGGCTGATTCGGACCGTGGCTGATTCGGACCATAGCTGATTCGGACCATGTGAACTATTATAAGAAAAACCATGTAACACACACATTATTTAGTTTGGTAGTCATTACTGTTTTTGCAGACATACTAAGACCATATAAAAAGTTGATATTTGGCTTTTAAATTTACGTAAGACAATTGCTAGCAAATTTCTAACCGAAATCGGAAGAAACTCCATATTAACTATAGCATTTAGATTTGTTCAACCAAAATAAAGAGTATACCATGGTCTGAATCAGGCTGTTACCCTATGTAATAATCACACCCACTGAAGACTTGGCCTAGTGGATCATTGAAGCCGCCTTTACATCTGACGTTTATTGTTCTAGAATCTAGATACCAGGTACTAAACCCATCCGCTATTGGCCTTTGATCTTGACTAAAAATGGTAATGAAGCCTTGTTTACATCCGACGGGTGACGGAATATTGGACAAATTTTCATTTATGATAAAGAAAAGGTAACCACTGGAGATAAATTGCTCAGTTCAGCAGATGGCTAGGCTGTGTGCGTCTTATATTTGTGGGCATCTTATTTTAAAAAAAATCAAACATGTGCATCCCTGGAAATGCTTTTACATAGCACAACAATAGCTGATAATATTCTTGGATACAGAGGCATGTTTTACAAATTTAGGGCAAGAGTATGAAAAAAGTAAACTATCACCAATATTCAAATAGAAATGCTGCAGTCTAGCAATTACATTTATCAATTTTGATTTAAAGACTCCAGTTTGTATAACTGGGACATGTTCTAACTTTTAAAAAATGTTCTAAACCATTTTCAAACAGAAACAATAATATCAATACTGTTATCTTGGATTTTTTCCATGCACTCCACACAAACCAGTTGACGAATATTGCTTATAAATAGACAAGTTATTTTTCAGAATGTCAGAAAACTATTTTTATGCACAACCAAAATAGTAGTAACACAAACAAAAATAAAAAATAAATCACTCGTGTTCCATAAAATTGGATGGAAAAATTACAAATGGACTTGATAATACAAGTTTACAGATAGTAAACATACAAATAAATGATAACAATATACAAATACATTGAACACTGCAGTCTGCTGCTAGCGAAAATACAACCTTAACACAAGTACACCTGAGCCAAAGTAATCAATATCACCAATGCTGATGCAAAATCAATGTCATTATTAATAATAAATAATTACATCGATATTAAATTAATAAATAATTATATCGATAATAAATAATTATACATACTGATTTATCCTTGAATTCATTTTCCGAGTTTTATGCAACATTTCAATACGTTTTATTTTACAACAATTTCAGTCCATTTCTAACTCTAAACTCTGTACTATTTTCCACAATGTAGGTGAATACTGTTTTTATACATAAACGTAATAAAAACCACATCATTACCAAAACTTCCAGAACTGCTTAAGTAGCGAAAGAACAATTTACAATGCTGGGCATTTTTGTAAATGTGCATTTATATTCATTAAATCTGTCAATTACTCTACACTTACAAAAATCTGAAAATGCTTTCCATATTTTAAAAAAGGACCATTATTCAGAATAGATTAAGGCAATACACAAATTCCGTCTAAGTTTTATTCCCCCATCACCAAATTACCAGTATCAATGTCCTTATCAGCATCGATGACCAAGTTGATAGTAGTCAAAATTTTGTATAGCAACCAACTGGGAAACTGGCCAGACATGGTTGTGATGAGAAACAACTTAGCTACTACCCACAAGTGTTTAGTATGGTCTTGGTGGTGATAACATTAAGACAAATATTATTTAGTTATATGTGTTTTAGTAAGGTGGTCATTATATATAGCTGTTATAGGCAGGTGATTGTTATAGCAGGGTCAGCTAAACTTGAGACCCTATTCTAGAGGTAAATGATTGATACTGAGGCTACGATTCACTAAATTAAAAGCTTCGAGCAGAACTATGGCATCTTAGTGTGTACTATTTCAGTCAGTGGTAGATGGCACTATTTCTTGACTGGCTGTTTCGAAAATTGCTTCCACACTGCATTATGCAGAACAGTGGCATCAATAGAAACTGATAAATGCTTTGTTGATGTTACACAGCTGAAGCTCTTGGATCCAGAGTTGTATCTGAAAAAGAACATGAAAGTAAAATCATGAAAGTGTTCATAAGATATAGATGCCCCTACATATTACATGTCCAGCAGAGATAACACACAATGACCCAAAAATCTGTAAACATCATCTTTTTGCATTAATGATCTGTCAGATATTCCTCAATACATGGGTCCTGTTTCCTCCACACTCAAACTGTCACACAGCTCATATCCTTTGGTGTTGTATAATGTCTCCCAATTCTCTAATGAATACACATGCTGATAACACCCTGAATATTTACCTATATTTAAACTTAGCTAATATTAGGAAAGCAGTCTTCCATATTTGCCTCCTTCTTTCACTTACTATCAATACTTGCTTATAAATAGAGTCTAACTGCAAAAAATAAACATCCTGATCTGGCGAGGCATAATGTACCTGTAAATCAGAGTCTATGTTGTCTACTGATTACTCTTAACAAACTGCACAGACCCAGATCTGCTGGCTTATTATGTGATGGCAGCTTGACTTGTCTTTATACACAAGTATATATGGTATATAAAATTCTTTCATCCAGTGTTGGAATTGTTTTATTTTAGTGATAGAGGTTCTACTATTATTATGACTTCAATATTAATAATGATCAACTTTAATAACAATTTAAGCAAGTTTAAACAGACTTTGGGTAAAAATAAGAATATATGAATCCAAGAATGAAATTAAAAGATATGAACTTGTCCAAAAACAGAATAAATGTATTTTGAGACAAAAGGCAAAACTTGTTTCCTCAATCACAGAAAGGAATCAAGTCGACAAACAAAGGGTTAATTGGTTGCATTATGGTGAACAGATTACAGCTTAGTGTGTGGGTTTTAATAACTGTAACATAAAAAAAGCAACAAACAAAATGAACCTATTATGATGATAATCAAATGTGGAAAAAATAAAGATCACATTCCCCCATACTTTACATACCGACTCCAAAGAGAAACAAATTATTCAAATGCTACTTTGAGGACCTTTAGGAAAATATCTTACAATGTCATTACTGTGATTTTTTACAGTTAAATGGAATGGTTACACAAGTTGGTTTTGTAACATGTACATTCGTCTGGTTTATGGTCTGTAACATATAAGAATACCTGCATGACCGGTCAATTTATATACACTAGCAACCAGAGTCAACTTTCTTTTGCTGCTTAGTACAGTCTACACTTTGTATGCACACCCTCCTAAGCCGTCATGATTACAATGCTATAATTAAAGATCTGGAGTGCATTTTTCAGATGAATGATCATAACATTTTGTTATATAATAAAATGTATCCTTGCATGACAATTTTAGTCACAAGTGGAAAGTGGTCACAGATAGGTGAAGTTGCTCAAGGCAGGCTTAAATAACTTTAACCAAATGATTAGCAAGACTACAAGAAAACTACTCTCATTGTTTTTTAACTTTCTATTATATACTTTTATAAACATATCTTTTTTATATGTCAAAAATTATCTCATTAAAAATACTTACTTGAAATATTTTTCTATCATCTTATTGTTGAAGTGTTTTGGTCCCACACCATGTATTTTGCTAATTTCATCCACTTCTGGGTTATATGCATACAAGCCTCTATACTGGCACCCCGCATCCCGAAACAAGATGATAAAATGTTTAGCATCGGATTTGGCCAGTTCCTGGAATGAAAAGTACAGCAACTGTCACTTACCGGTATATCATTTCACCTGTGTACAGCCAGATTTAAAGAGAAAAGTTATAAATTAACATTTACCTGTGTACAGCCAGATTTAAGGAGTAAAGTCAATTAATCAATATTTACCTGTGTACAGCCAGATTTAAGGAGTAAAGTTAATCAATCAATATTTATCAATATTTACCTGTGTACAGCCAGATTTTAGGAGTAAAGTCAATCAAACAATATTTATCTGTCTTTACATTAGACCTCTGACCAAATGAGATCTTTTTAAGTTGCACCCATCTACCACAACCTTTAGACAAACTGCTTATTAAACAGTCAAACAGGAAAATGCCCAATCTAACGCTTGACTTGGTTTGATTTATTATATAAGAAGGTCTGTGATTCTAAGCTTGCATAACTACAAAGTGGCCATGTTTGTTATCTGACACCTTGGCTAATTTCATGTTATAACCATAGTAATATCTTGGGACACTTTGTTCCATAAACTTTGATCAATCAGTACTGTAACTGATCAATCAATCAATCACTAATCAATCAATCAATCATATTTGATCTTGCTTGCTCCTCTCATCATAAGTGAAAGGATATTACTGCTGTTCTGACTGATCAGTTGGTTTAAGAATCAGACCCTTCCAGGAAAATTACCACTAAAGTCCAGGCCACCATGCATAGCCTATTAAGTGCTGAAAAATGGCATTAAACACTACAACAACAACAACAACTCTCTAATTGTGTCAAGATTCCATAAGACATTATGTGAGCAAGTGAAAGAAATTATTAAATGATCATGCGTTGGTTAACAAAAACTTGTGATCAATCATGAAACTTATCCTATTTCAAATACTAATGAATACCAGAATATACTGAAAGCTTAAACATAATAAAATGATGTATAGGCTACGTCTTATATTCTGATATGCAGGCGAGACAAAAACCATTACCAAATGAGCTTATTATAAAATTCAAAATTTAGATTCAAGGTGTATATGGAGTTTAAAATGGTTTAAGTATGTTCATATAATAATAATAATAATAAAATGATAAAATAATAAAAATAAAATGATAAAATGATAATGCTGTTTAATGTACTGTATTTGTTCTGAAACTACGATAAAAAATGTGCATTGATCAAATATATAAAATGATTTGTGTAACATTTTTTTTGCATTGCTACAACATGTAATTTGTTTTCTCCATCAAGTTTAGTAATGGTCATGCAAACCCAAACATTAAAAATGTGATTCATAGATGAATACTAAGGATGTATATTTCAAATGTATGAAATATGAACTGAAATTCTTGTGCTTGAGTTTGACCCTGAGATTTTGCTTTGACCAAATGCAAATGATGTTCCTTCTGGAAGCTCTTGTCTGAGCTACTAGTGCAAACTCACTCCTGAACTTGAGTTCAGAATTTTACAATCACCAGGTATTGGGTGTTCTTACAGTTCATTGGAACCTTGTTTCTCCAGTAGGCTGGTTGTTAAGTTGGTTGGCATCTTGTTTTATGGTTGATTGTTTGGTTAGATGGGTTCAAGAGATTTAAACATATGAAAGATAACATTTTGAGGCAATTCAAATAAAATGCCTTTTCCTGGGATGGTCCATGGCAGCAGACTGGCCTGGTCTAGGCAACAATTCAAACTTGCACTCTTCTAGTTACAAGTATTGCACAATATCCACAAATGTTCACAGTGGCTCCAATCTGGACATTCATTCATGTAGATAATAAATTTATCCACACAATACTTGTTGCTCCTATATTTACAAATTCGATTTAATCAAACTCATATCATCCATACCATCCAAAATAGTGTACGCAGTTAAAAGTGTACACTGTTAAAATATCTTAATTACACTCAGTATAGTCGACAACAAATTTTCCTGAATCACAAACTGACATTGATAAATTGTATCAATACTGTATGATTAATGACATGACAGTTTTGACATTTTTTGTTACCTCACCAATCTGCCAAAAACTTTATGCTTGCAAATATTTTGTAGATTTAAAACAAAAAAAGTACATTTCAATTTTCAGGATTGGAAATAAACCAGGTTCTTGTGCATTTTGAATTGTTCCATATTTACCTCTAATACTTTATTTTTTAGCTCTGTATTTACACTTCCAGCAAGACAACAGTGGCTAAGGGCATTTATAATGATGTGGCGATTTGACTTGGAACTTGGTTTGACGAACAACTTGGGCCCTGTGTAGTCTGAACCCGTTGTAGAACCAGCTTCACTGCTGTCGTTACTTCCCTTGTTACCAAGACGCAGTCGATCCAGGTCTAAAACATATTAAAAGATTACTTTTTATAAATCTGAATAGTATAGACTACACAGAGTATGTATGTATGTATGTATGTATGTATGTATGTATGTATGTATGTATGTATGTACACACACACATGTAGAGATTACCCTTATGAAATGCTGCATATATTCAGTTCCAACTCTTGAATAATGAAGTATATTTTTATGTTTTGTATATCTTCTTGACTTGTTACAATTTAAATTAAAAGTCTGATACATAAAGATAAACAAATGACACCAGACTTATTTTTCAAGACTGCAATTATCTCTCTTGTTTTCATTCATTCATTCATTCATTCATTCATTCATTCATTCATTCATTCATTCATTGAAGTTATATTTATCAATGAAACAGGGTTCTAAATTAATTACCTTTCAAAGTTTCTATGTCAACAGCAAAACATGAGAAATTTTGATAAACCATAAGTATGTTCCACACATAATATATTTTTAAATTGCATTTAAAATATTTAACTGGATAATTCACGCCTTTCAAAAGCAAATGAAAGCCTTTTATGGCCTTATAGATCTGTGGAATTATAAAGCCTTCTTGTCAATAGCAAGAACATGTCTTTGTGGAATAATAAGACATGTCTCTGTGGAATAATAAGGAATTCTTGTAAATAGCAGAAATATGTGTGGAATTATAAATCCTTCTTGTCATTAGCAAAATCATGTCTTTGTGGAATTATAACGCCTGTTTTTTCATGTTCATTCTACATTAAACAGACGTTACTGAGAAGCTAACAGCATTGGCAGACTGACACATTTTTTTTGTAGCTTGCAAACAAATGTTAGCCCTACCACACTCCAGCTCAAAAAATTAAATAATATCTCCAATGTCTTATATCTAATTTAACAAAAGCTTGAACAATATTAACCCAATCAGAGCTGCATTATGTAGTTTTATGCTTAAAACTAAAACTTAAGTCTTTTTCTTCTTGGTACCAATTTTCATGGATTTTTTGTTTGCTACAATACATAAATCTAAAATTAAAAACAAAAGGGCACCTGCCCCAATTTATAAATTATGCTGTAAGATAGGTTCAGTGTCCCTGATTTAGTGTGCATCGACCAGTCATGACAAGAATCATTAAGATAGCAAAGCAATGACAACTGTATTGGAAGAAAAGCTGTGAATTTTGTAAGCATGGAAAGAAGATCAAAGTGACCCCTATCTGGATAAATATAAACTTTTTGTCAATTTCAATCCATTCTCCTATTTAAGATTTTTATTAGCATTTCTATATGCATTTTTTGCATGTGAATGGACAAGTTGTAACCCTCAGTACCGGTATCTGATGCTGAAGCAATGACAATAGTCATCATTATTAATTTAAGTTCTGTGATTACTACTAATAAAACAATAACAATACTGCATTTACATCAGTCAATCTTTTTTTAACCTATTCAGCATGTCAAAGTCTGTTATTCTTTAATTCCTTACAATTCTTTTCACCAAAAGTTTTATCAAAACAAGGTAATCATGATGAATGAGAACCTTGCTGCATGGTATGTTTTATAATAAAGTCTTTTGATGACTTAGAGGATTACCCTAACATTTGGCAATGTGAGCAAAACCTTGCCAAGTACATAGAAAGCTACTTTCTCGGAATGTTTTATGACATACTGCTGATGTCTACATGTAACCCTTCTAATCCTACTGTGCTATAAGATAATCCATGTATACCAATGTTTCTGTGGTATATATATATATATATATATATATATATATATATATATATATATATATATATATATATATATATGTATATATATATATATATATATATATATATATATATATATATATATATATATATATATATATATATATATAAAGAATTTGAATGGACAATTGTTCTTTTAATGCTTTAATTGTGAACCATTTTACATAAAAAAACAAAAAAAAAAACAAATCTTTTTACCCAAGAATGTGAGAAAATATTCAACCATCTGTGTTCGTGTAAAATTAGAAAATCCACTCTTGTTCCTGCCCATAAATTACATAACCTCATGAATATGATTCATCTATCAATTTAAAGAGGAACGATGGACGTATGAAGTGCACAGAATGGCAAACGATGAGAATGTTATTACTATATCACTGATATCACATTTTTCCTGAAGTCAGGGTATAATTATATAACGAATAAGTAGCAAACAATTTCTGAATTATAGGATTACCTGGAGATGGTGGTCGTCTATGTGTGAGTCCACCAAAAGCCAACCCTTGTTCCAAATCCTCTGGCCCAGGGGGAGTACTCAGTACATTACATGAAACTAGAAAGTAAAACAGATAAAAGGTTTCCATGTCAATTAGTTTTTCTAAAGTATCAAATCCACAGTTCTCTGGTAATGATGGTTCCCACCATGAAGTTATAACCATTGATATCTCAAATCTATAATGGACAATGTTAACAATATACTAATGCATATGTGATTCTCCCAGTGGTAGAATTAAAATACCATTTCAAAGCCACCTATCACACATACCATTTTACAGTTGAACTCTACTGATTTTCAAAAGTAACAGGAATTTAAATTAAAAAAAACGAAGTATTATACAAGATCTATCAAAACATCCAGAAACCAGCCAGAAACAGTCTACTGACAACTGAAACTGTTCCACCCGTGAAATGATTTAACATCTACATCACCCTAGATTAACTCATGCCCAGATAACTCATGAACCCTCTTATAGCATAGAATCTGGCATGGATCCCTTTTACTTCTTCTTGAAAGGACCAATAGGATTGGTTCATATTCATTGAAATCAAACTTTGATGTATTTTTTTATTTTACACTGATCATTAAAACCAGTGGTTAGTGTAGAAATTAAAATTTAAAATCATGAAATTTGCACCCTTTAATAAGAACTTGCATATTCTGTTCTATTTTCTTAGGATAAATATTTTCTTAATGAGCTGTTTATATCAATATATGGCAAAATAGTGATCAAAGAAAGGTCACGATAAACGTTAACTGGTGGTAACACTGAAAGAAGTAAATGACAAATAAAGATGTTTTGTCAGGTGAAAAACATTTTAATCTTTTACTTCATTTCTTCAAAGTAATAATTATGGTATGTTCTTTTCTATTTAGTAATATTTATGGTATGTTCTTTTCTATTCAAACATGGAAACATTACAATGATACTTGTGAGGACTTTAGTGAGAACTCCAGTGCTGGCTGTGTTTTGTTCATCAACCTGGGGATCCGCCATTGTATGGTACACCATTAGAAAAAGGCATTGTGTTTTCCAATGACAAGTCATAACAATCAGCACAGACCCAGATCTACAGGTGCATTATGTACTGAAATCTCTGGGTCTATGCTCTTTTCAGCTGGACCTAACTTAATATTTAAGTATATACGGTAATTTACAGTATGAAGGATGTCTGGTTTGGTTTTGTGAGTTTAGTGCCTGTTTTCAGCACATGATATGCCAGTACATAAAGACTCAAAGAAGAACCACTAATCCTTGGATAGCTACTGGCAAATTTTCTGATACACCCACTTTAATAAACTGAAACTTGAATTAGGGGACAGAGGTGAAATTTTGGCATCCTGTAAAGGCAAGCACCTTAGACCTATCATCATACATTTCAACTGTAAACCTTCAAACACAAAATGAAAATTGATATTGTTTTAACAAAGAAAAAAAAATCCCTGAAGGACATACACAAATTAAGATAACAATAAGAAACAGTACCCTTGTACAACCCACTAAAATCTATCCTGACATAAAAATAGTACACAAGTATACAAGACAACCAATTTGAATGTTTAGAAAATGGTCACAAGACATTCTTCCTGTTTAGTATTAAAATTGTTTTCGACAAACAGGAAATGGATAAGCATTGATCACATTCGTAAACATTTCAAAATTTCTCAGCATAACAGTATCAAACATGATGCACAGTAATATATAAAATACCATGCTGTTAATTATTCTATTCATATTACCGTAAAGATGGTGCACATTTGCAGACTGATAACATGCTGTTAATTATTCTATTCATATTACCTTAAAGATGGTGCACATTTGCAGGCTGATAACATGCTGTTAATGACACATATACTTCTGTATGAAACAACAGGATTTCTCCCACTCCATTCACCTTAATGGGAGAATTTTTGAATTACATGCTAGATGGTTTTATTTTGCCATAGAGGTTTCAATTAAACTCATGGCACTATTTTATTTATTATTTATTTTTATGGTTAACGCCATTTTTCAGCACAATATAGGCTATACATGGCGGCCAGTATTAATGGTGGAGGAAGAACCCAGAAGACCCCCGGAAAGAACCACTAACCCACGAGAAGCTACCGGCAAGCTTTCTCACATAACTATATTTGCCGAATCTTAGACTCGAACACACGCAGACAGAGGTGAGATGGCAGTGGTCCGTAACGGAGAGCGCTTTAGACCACTCGGCCACTCGGGGCCCCTCTCGAGGTACTCGTAAATGTGACTTGCCACTGATAGGTTCTAATGCTGTTAAAAAAAAAAAGTTCTTCATATATGGCCCGTCATTTATCAAATGATAAAATTTACCCTTCCATTGATGTGTAGAATATTGTTATAGTGTTTAGTTGATGACACATTCTTGTTTAGAAGTGTTATTGAAAATCAAGTAAACTTAGGAATGGGCAGTCATGCGTTATTGTGGAGATCATCAGATTGTCGTCTATGTCTTACCAATATAAAAACTCTCTGAACAATGAAAATCTGAATATGATAAGGAGGGAATGGTAAGCAAAATGATATTTATACATATGATCAACTAAAAAATATAGATAGTGATATATTTTTGGTTGACAACTAAAAATGTATGAATATTTCAGGAAGCCAGGTCCAGGACCAAACACATATGGTAGCATTAGGAAGTTTATTTTCTTCTGACACACATTTACATTCCAACTTAAGATTTTATATTATTATATTTTGACACTCTTTTCATTATACTAATGATAATCATCATAACATCTAAATTTCTATACCTTTTTCTCATTTTTAGGCACACCCTTTTTAAATCGTTCCATCCATAATAAACAGAACACACTCCCTGACAAATTTCTGCCTTGAGTCTTAAATAATCAATTTTATGGTTACCGTATTTTCCGGCCTATAGGTCGATGCGGAGTATAAGTCGAATTGACCAATTTTGTAAATTTTCCATCCTTCGTCCATATATAAGTCAATTCAGAGTATAAGACGAGGCCAGGTCAATAACTTGGCTTTGTATTTTATACTACCGGTAGTAACTTCCAGTTGCATGAATATTGATGGTATCGTCGTATGATATTCCATATTACCGGCAATATCCATTGCAACAAGAGCTATGATCATTCCTTCCAGTTGAAAGTTTAAACCTACTGTAATTTATTTGAGAAACTTTGTCAAATACAATTACGGTACTTTATTCAGAGAACCATGCATTGGAACATACACGTGTCTAATTTATATATACATGTATAATCTATTGCATGAAAAGAGTATCAACACCATGTACTCACCAGCGAATCTTGTAACATGCATTGAATCCATAATACAAATATTTCCATCGAAAATATCTACACACGGATGTAAAATATTCAATAATTTTGTTACAGATCATTACGTGACTGAATTCAATGAAAAGAAAATAAAAAAAATTACGTAACGGGTGTACGTAATGAATAATGAAATAGTACATGTCCGTAGATTAAATAATGGAAGTTAAAGTGTATTCTTATAATAACTACATGTACATCTCGGGATCATTCTGTCTCTGAATTCAGTCATTATAAATTTCAGCACATTTTCCCACCCAAGCTGTTGTCAAAGTTCTTTGAACTTGCCGCCCAGCTATTGCGTCATGTTCTTTTGATGTACTCTAATAAATACAGCAGGCAGAACCGGCTGTATTTAACCACTGAATTATGTCACTGTAAATATCAGCACAGCTAAAATGATAAATTACCGTAGAAACATATGATTTGGGGGATTCAGTAGAATGCATGATCTACATTATTTTGTAAATAATCATAGAACGCAGGAGTTAATATGGATTACACATCCCTTTGTAGGATCAATTGGATCAATAAAAAAAAGCTATGCCGGTAATTGCTCACGTGTCCAACATTATACTGGAAAATCAAATATTAATGGACCAGTTATTTCATATCTTTCTTTTTTTTAGGAACAAACAATATGCTTTGAATTAGTACAGTACACTATAGAGTATAGACCGTAAGTGTGCTATGCGGCCCGGTGAAGTTTTTACCGGTAATTGTTTTCTTTTATTTTATGTTTGAGGAATAAGAAAAAACACGCAGAATGCAAAATAAATAATGACAAAACTTACAAATATAAAGGCAGTCATATTATTTTATGACAATTTATTGACATAGTAATTTAACATGAATTTGTACTTCTATGTGACCAGTTTTCGATTATGCCCATTATAGAGCAATATCAATAGCATACCGGATACTGTAATCCATATATAAGTCGATGCAATTTCAATGACAAAATCCATATATAAGTCGATTCGGAGTATAAGACGAAGACCGAACTTTCAAGTCAAAAAGTCTAAACTTATATGCCGGAAAATACGGTAACTGCCTATACTCACTTGTGACTAGAGTCCAGATGCAAAACTACACATAGATATGTGGTTGCATAATGTGCTCAGAGATCATGATATATGCGGCTTGTTAAGAAAAAACATAGACCATAATCTGCTGATACTATGTAACAGCAGATCAGACAAACTATGTAACAGCAGATCAGACTCTTTAGCTTGCAGCTGAACTCGACTTATGAGTATATACCATATTCGGCATAAAATTTCTTGTCAATTTTTTTTAATGTTTCATTTTGAATCAAAACTAAGAAGCATAGAAAGTAACTGGTACCCTATCATTACACATTGTTTGATGGCCACAGGTGATAAAGACATCTTATTATGTACCACCCAATTAAAGGGGATATGCATGGATCATTGCCTGGCACTGTGTCCACTTGTTTATAAAAACTATCATAAAATGTCCAGTGACTAATGCCTAACAAATCAATTTTCAACACATCAAACAGTACCTTTAGACCTTAAGCCAAAATGACCAGTCAATCATGGCTACATAAATAATAAATGGTAGCTACCTTCTGTGTTATTGACTCCAGGTCAAACTATTAAAAATTAAATATGGTCATTTAGTTAGCTTCAATCAGGAGTTATGATTAATTCCTTTTACAGCAAAAAAATTACAGATCTTTTAACTGCTGCAGTGAACACAAACTAGCCTGTTTAAAGAAGACCTATTCATGAGAGGTGATTCTTGAAATATTTGTAGGAAGTTCAAGCCTTTACAAGTGATATTAATTATTATAAATAATTGCTTTTGTTTCTTTAAAAAATAATGAAAAAAAAATTCACATGCAGCCTGTATGCTGATTTACAGTACATGTTTTCAAGCAGACTAGTGTGCGTCTTACATAGATAAATACAATTTTTTTTAACTGAAGTGCCATGGGTCAACCCAAAAAGACCATAGCTAAAATAAAGTCAAAATGAGTCCACTAGTCGTCAACATATGTCACTTCAAAATGTGCAGTTAAAAAGCAGCTGTGAATATTTCATTCCTAAAAATGATATGACCAATTATTATGAATATATTTAAACTTAGTTTGATGATGCAAACTTTAACACATGTCCACTACAATTATACTAAGCTGAATTACACTGAGCCCTAATGCCACCATATGGTTGTAGGGTGGATGGGGAATACACACCTGCTTTCCGCATTTTTCCGGCAGAGGAGGCCGGGGTTAGCCTACTTTTCCGCGGAGGTGCTTTGGCTGAAATAATAGCAGAGGAAAGATGCAACCAACTGAAAATATACCAGGGTCAAGCACATGCAACAAAAAATATGCAAAGATCAATGTAGCTGAGAATTTAGGTTATGGATACAAAGCAGTTATACTTGCATACCAAAATATTTAATACAATGAAACAAAAATTATAATGGTACACCTATCAATTTTCTAGTCAGTCATTTCTTAGAAACTCTCAAACATGGCTAGAACAACAAGTTTTGCATTCATAAACATTGATGTGTAGGCGTATATCAGCTAATCTGAATACAATTTGGTTTACGACTTGCATTTAAGTTTGTATTAAAAAGGTTGAAATATTAAGCATTTCTTGTTTCTCTGTTGTTTTCAAGGATTTTATGAAATTTTTGGAAAACTGATAGGTGTAAAACATATCGTCATCACAGTACTCCAATCTTTATTGCAAGATCACATCTTGTTGACAGTAACAAAAAATCGAGATCATAAATCCATACGATGCATCATGAATCCCATCATACTATGCATCAGGATCTAGTAATCAACATTGATTATAATAGACTTTGTTCATCGATTTTTCATTACATATGCTAAGCTCACTTCTGAAACATGCATCAGCTCAGTTTAAAAAATATTTTATAATTTGATTCCAATTAATGACAATCCAGTCCCCATTTCATTTACTGGCCAATTTTTTTCCCCACTGATTTTGGGGTTGCTCCAATGCACGAATCTCACTCAATACAAAACAACAAAAACATCCTTAGGCAGAAATGATAGGAATCCCATCCCATTCATTAATTTAAATATCAATGAAAATGCCACTTCTCCCAAAGCAACAAAACCGATTCCTGCACAAAAAGGAATCCACAGCCCAATGTATCCATGTCTATGAGATTGTAAAGGGTATCATTCATAAGGTGATGATCATAAAACATAAATGAATACATATATAATGAGATTTAAAGGGTTTAAATTGGACCCTTACATTTTTTACCCAAGGGAAAAATAATACTGTAATTGAAAGAATAAAGATGAATTATTAAACCAGGGAATGGTCAGTAATTGTCTTGGTATATATAAGTTCTATTCACTGCCACTTCCCATTCCTACCTGATGATGTTGAAAAGCTTCCTGTCAAACAAGGGCATACATACCTGATGATGAAGACCAGCTAAATTTCACAGCAATCCCATGAAAATGATAGAGTAATTGTATTTTAAAAGCAGTCCTATACATTATATTAAGCTTGAAGTCAAACAGGGCAAGAACTGTTTTAAAAAAAATTGCAGGAGCAGCACAAAGATTTATTAATACATACATTTTTATGATACCAAGTCTGAAGGAATACCACAAAATGGCAACATGAGTTGTGTTCACAATATTCAGCTGTGTGATAAAAAGGGCAATAACTCAACATAAATTACAAGAGCACTGCAAATGGTCAACAAGGATGTCTTCAGATGAAGATCAACAAACATTTAATGGTGACCTGTCATACACTACACCCAAAATGCAAGTCAAAGGGGCAATAACTCTAATGACAAAAGCACAGGAACAGTAGCTTGTTACGTCACACACACCACATGCCCAACATTATAGGAGCCACTGAAGCATAACTTAAAAGTAATGATGACTCCTTTTGGATTAGAAAAGATTAGTTTTCTCCAAGGTGGATCCATACACTAAACATGACACTACAAGAAGACTTCTTAAAGTAATGCAAACAAAACAAGGGAAAAGAAGGACATATGGACAGCTTGTTAGACTGATGAGGTTAACACTACATGCCCTATTCACTTTTATCTTGGATCTTACAAAACTGTTACCTCTAAATGCAATCAAAAGTTGCCTTAAAGTATCAAGAAAAAGGATTTAAGACCATGTCCAGACAAAGCAAATATAAAACAAAAACCGTAACTTGAGACTTTTCACTATAACAATACACTATAAAAATATCAACTTTATCAAATGTCAACAACAAAGAGCCAATATATCTTTATAAATACATAAATATGAAATTGATAAACAATTTATGCTTAGTACAAGTTTAAACTTGCCATTTAAAATAACATACAAACTTTAACTACAAATTTGTATCCCATAATTTACCAAAAAGTAATAAATATGGAAAGGCAGTTCCTTTCTATAAGCAATAAGTTGGTTGGTACGCTGGTTTTAATCTGATTGTGAACACAATATTGACTATATCATGCCAAAGAAATGAAAACGTGCTGCTCCCCCACCCCACTCCCACCCCTGACACACTTAAGGTAGGAGGTGTGGAATGGCATACAACACACCATCAAGTCATGATACATCCTTGGGCAAAGTTTCGTGAAAAATCACTCCAACCAATGCATAGTTATGGCTCAGACAAGCAAATGCTGACTAATGGACAAAAGGACATCAAAGCACAATATATCCAGCTTAACACATGCATATACTAGTGAAAACATGTAAGTGAAATTTAAATGCATAGCTTGAAATATAAACATAATATATCCAGCTTAACACATGCATATACTAGTGAAAACATGTAAGTGAAATTTAAATGCATAGCTTGAAATATAAACATAATATATCCAGCTTAACACATGCATATACTAGTGAAAACATGTAAGTGAAATTTAAATGCATAGCTTGAAATATAAACATAATATATCCAGCTTAACACATGCATATACAAGTGAAAACATGTAAGTGAAATTTAAATGCATAGCTTGAAATATATACATAATATATCCAGCTTAACACATGCATATACAAGTGAAAACATGTAAGTGAAATTTAAATGCATAGCTTGAAATATAAACATAATATATCCAGCTTAACACATGCATATACTAGTGAAAACGTGTAAGTGAAATTTAAATGCATAGCTTGAAATCAAGCTTAAGCATAAACTTCAACCTGCTGTCTACATCCAATGCCTTCAATGCCAATGCTATAACCCGCTGTCTACATCCAATGCCTTCAATGCCAATGCTATAACCTGCTGTCTACATCCAATGCCTTCAATGCCAATGCTATAACCTGCTGTCTACATCCAATGCCTTCAATGCCAATGCTATAACCTGCTGTCTACATCCAATGCCTTCAATGCCAATGCTATAACCTGCTGTCTACATCCAATGCCTTCAATGCCACTGCTATAACCCGCTGTCTACATCCAATGCCTTCAATGCCAATGCTATAACCCACTGTCTACATCCAATGCCTTCAATGCCAATGCTATAACCTGCTGTCTACATCCAATGCCTTCAATGCCAATGCTATAACCTGCTGTCTACATCTAATGCCAACAATGCCAAGGGCATAGCTTAAGCTAAAACTCTAAATGAGATCTAAAAACATTAAGAAGTTGTGGTCAAAAGCGTTTTGTAATTGTTATAAAGAGAAAAATGCTTAGCAATAGTGTCAACAAGCTTTGAGAACAGGCATCATCTTAGGACTATTGAAAATTATTATAAAAGCAGTAAATCATTGATGAGTGGAAGGAAGAAGATATTTGTCATAACTAACACTTGATAGAAGTAATTTATATAGCAAACTTATAGCAGAAGATTTAATAACAGCACAACAAAAGCAATCATAAAAAACACTGGCAAGCACTTGCATTCAACAAACAAGATGCCAATTTTGTATATGTGACATAAAACAATCTTTTAGTTCAATTTATAATATTCATCAATCTAAAAATGTTGGTTAGTAGGTTTTTAATAGCATTTAAACTAATTATTTGCAAAATCATTAGAAGCAAGTGGGAGCTAACTGCCTATCAGGACACATCAAGGCAGCTGACCAGGGCTGACCTGCATTAGAATCGAACCTGTGACACTTTGATTAAGAAGCTTATGTTCCACCATTCAAGGTAGCCAATCTAAAACTGTTAAATCTGATGTTGTACATTGCCAAATTTTTTGCTTTGTAGATAATTTATATATTTACTTCTTTTTAAAAAATGTAAATTTCAATGTTTGAAACTTTTAACTTTTATTTGGATTACATATTGATATCTACCATATTTTAGGTACTTAATTCTTACCAGTCACAAATATAAAAACACTGCATATATTTCACAACATATGATAGGTGAAGCTCTAGTCAAAAGCCCCTCAAAGGGACTGTTGATTTAATGGCTAAAAAGATTTTCCACGAATCTAAAATTAGACTTTCATCTTTTTAATTGCCGAATACAGAATTCTGGTGCATTAATAAGTCTATCAATCCTGGAAGTCAGATCAACACTTCTGTCACTCTAACGTCCTTTATTATAACACACTTCCTGTTACAAAGTGAGTGTTAGTCCTGCGGCTTATTTAATTAATTGTAAGGAAATATTACATCATAATGTTCATTATAAGGTGACCAACATGGTGCAGTTTACGGCTGAGAAAGTACCACATATAACCACTCACAAGTCCCATAAACATAGACCCTGATTTGCCATTGCAAAATGCTCCTGCAGATCATGCTCTATGTTCTTTATTTTACTGATTATTCCAAGTGTGTTCATTTTGCAGTTGGACTAATGAATGAGAATATATGGTATTTTATTTCCAACTTAGACACGACCAATGATTTTGAATGGTTGTAACAACCTATTGTTCATTCTACTTCCTCTTATAAATGTAAACAAATATTTAATAAGAGTGCGCGCACACACACACACACACACAGAATTTCTTACTGGATAACATGCCATGCTATAAACAAAGTCTATCATTCATGTTAGGTAAGTATATTTTGAGAAAAATGCATTGCTTGGTCCTGTTATAGGCATGTACATATTTCTGATAATTCCCATTTCCAATGTTAAGAAAGGTGAGAAAAAAAAATCAAGTAAGGTAATGCAAGCAAAAAACATGCACCTTTCAGGCTGGCACTAATTGTAAAAGCACTAGCAGACAAATCCTCACTTGACATAGAAGCATCATAAGTTTCATTAGAAATTCTCTCTGGACCATCTAAAGCCTTTGAATACATGGATTTTGGACGCATCTTTTGACGACTAGACTTGTCAGGCTTTTTCAAATATCCATCATCCTCATTTTCCTTTCTCTGCAAGTACTGTTGGAAGATGATTTCCCGTCTAGCTTTTTCTTCTCCCTTTCTCCTTTCTGCTTCATCCTGCTTAAGCCTGGTGATGAAATTTTATAATTTTAGAAATAATTATAGAAATAATTTTATTTTTAAATTGACCTCAACACTGGTAGGCATGAAACAATCAAAACATGTGATTTTGCCTCGCGAGATGTTTGTATGTGGATAACATTGCATAACACATCAGAGATGTGCAGCCTTTGGATATAACTGTGATGATCTGAACTGACAGTGGTTTTAGAATTTTGATCCATCGGGGGGGGGGGGGGGAGGCACTTTTCCATCTATGATTTATATACATACTTGAGGCCAAGTGCAAACTAAACAGACCCAGATCTGCGATTGTATAATGTGTTGGCATATCTAAATGTATGCAATAAGTCAGTAGTAATCACTAGAACAAACAGTGACCCTGATGCAATAGCACATTATGTGACTGCAGATCAAGCTCTTTGCTTTTGGTTGTTTGACTTAGCTTCTAAACAAGAATTTAATTCAATACAAAATATTAAGTCATTTCAGGTGTTTTTATATCTTACATTGCTCAAGATCGAGCTTTCTAACTCTGAATGAGTGTCCTAGTGGCTATAGTGTCTGCTGCAGGAGCAGGAGGTCATGGGTTTGATCCCCGGCCGAGTCATAGCAAAGCCTTACAAAAATGGTACTAACAGCTGCCTCACTTGGTGCTCAGCATTAAGAGGTTAGTGTTAGGACTGGTTGGCCTGGTGTTAAGACATCATGCTACATGTCTGTGGCATTATGCCCCAGTGCCAGACATCACTATAAACTGCCCCACTGCAGACATCATAGCAATGTGACTGAAAAATTGTTAAAGCTACATTAAAAATCCTAATCAAACAAACCAACTCAGAATGCAAATGAGAAGGGCGTCGATACATATGCAAAATGATCTTAGAATTTTTATCTAACCCTGACCCAAGTTAGTTTAGCAGATACAAGTTTCTATACTTATGGTGACTCAGTACTGTGAGCATTTCACTAGGAGGGGCTTAAATTGTGACTTCAGTCTGTTAGAAAATTACATATTAAGCTTCAACAAATGCCAATCAAAGAAAACTTTGAGTGACATATGAAGTCTAACTGACACAAATAGAAGAGAATTTTTAATGATGCAATGGTCAACTGTAAAATTAAACTTTAATGAATTCAAACAAAAGATACACCTAAAATTTATTAAGCTGTGTAATGCAACTTACAGAGCAGGGGGCACAGGCAATTTTTAAAAGTACAGCTGACACTGATTTATAATAAAGGGCTAGAAAGTTCAAGCGAAGCCAAAGCAAGAAAAACCTGACCACAGTAAGGCCATACAGATTGCAAAAGCAATAGGTTCAGATCTGTAGGTGTGTTATGTAGTTACAGTAGGCTCTGATCTGAAGGTGTGTTATGTAGATACAGTAGGCTCAGATCTGTAGGTGTTATGTAGATACAGTAGGCTCAGATCTCAAAGTGTTATGTATATACAGTAGGCTCAGATCTGAAAGTGTTATGTATATACAGTAGGCTCAGATCTCAAAGTGTTATGTATATACAGTAGGCTCAGATCTCAAAGTGTTATGTATATACAGTAGGCTCAGATCTGAAGGTGCGTTATCTATATACAATAGGCTCAGATCTGAAGGTGTGTTATGTATATACAGTAGGCTCAGATCTGTAGGTGTGTTATGTAGATACAGTAGGCCCAGATCTGTAGGTGTGTTATGTAGATACAGTAGGCTCAGATCTGATGGTGTGTTATGTAGATACAGTAGGCTGAGATCTGTAGGTGTGTTATGTATATACAGTAAGGTCAGATCTGTAGGTGTTATGTATATACAGTAGGCTCAGATCTGTAGGTGTGTTATGTAGATACAGTAGGCTCAGATCTGAAGGTGTGTTATGTATAAACAGTAGACTCAGATCTGAAGGTGCGTTATGTATATACAGTAGGCTCAGATCTGAAGGTGTGTTATGTAGATACAGTAGGCTCAGATCTGTAGGTGTGTTATGTAGATACAGTAGGATCAGATCTGTAGGTGTGTTATGTACATACAGTAGGCTCAGATCTGAAGGTGCGTTATGTATATACAGTAGGCTCAGATCTGTAGGTGTGTTATGTAGATACAGTAGGCTCAGATCTGAAGGTGTGTTATGTATATACAGTAGGCTCAGATCTGTAGGTGTGTTATGTAGATACAGTAGGCTCAGATCTGTAGGTGTGTTATGTATATACAGTAGGCTCAGATCTGTAGGTGTGTTATGTAGATACAGTAGGCTCAGATCTGAAGGTGTGTTATGTAGATACAATAGAGGAATAATCAAAGTAATGTAGCAAAATTTCAGTGCATGACTTAAATTGGCAGGACTTGTGATCTTCACAGTTGCTCGGGGTATTCTTACATGACCCTAAATGCACTGTAATTAATCTATTTTATAAGATAGTTGCATTGCTTTTAAAAGTACTACACAGATGCTCAGAAATAGCTAGTAAATAATGTACAGAAATGTTTAGACAGGATCATTTTAACTGATTGATATATGCAAGGTCCACAAACTTTGCAACAACCCTTGCCATTTATAATGCTTACTGAGCACACACAAAAAGGAAAAATTTGGATATGTAACTGATATGGACTCATAGTTTCATCTAACTGATATGGACTCTTAGGTATATCTGACTGATATGGACTCTTAGACTGATATGGACTCTTAGGTATATCTAATTGATATGGACTCTTAGGTATATCTAACTGATATGGACTCTTAGGTATATCTAACTGATATGGACTCTTAGGTATATCTGACTGATGTAGTCTCTTGAGCTGATCCTTATCATCACTTGGGGCAATGTTAAGGCAACCAAAATGTACTAGATGATATCGTGTAATTTATCGACACAAACGTCAGGTCAAATATTTTTTTTAAAGTTCCAGAGTTGTCCCCAGCAGAATCTGATTATTCCCTTTTAATCTTCTGTGCTATTTAAATTTAAGAAGAAGGCTTACTGTCCTTTTTTTCTCAAACATGTATCATTTGATAAATGCAAGTTTTAGAAAATTAGATCCAAATGAAACAAGAACTGGGACTTTAGTTTGTATTTCTATATTTCTTTCAGTTACAATATAACTGGTCTAAATACTTGGTAAAAACTACTGAATTACAATTCAGACCAATGAAGTTCATTTATATTTGACTTGTATATAAAGAAGCATTGAGATAATTGATCTTATAAAAGTGGAATAGCCACATTCTGAAACTGTCTCTATTTAGTGCCCTTAGTATCCATGAAAGAAAATTTGTATTTATGTACATTTTCACCACTTTATTTATTACCTGACCATTATGTGTTTCTGATCTATATGGTTAATCAGTGCAAGGAGATAATGGTCTGGACATGTGTCATTGAGGTCAGTTATGCAGTTTCCAACATATGTGATGTAACTGAGTGGACATGGTGTTGACAAAACCTACCTGCATGCTTAAATGCATGCAGTAACAAGATTTAAGATTTCTGCAACATCCACATATCCTGGTAACTCAAGACAAAAAATAATATATATATACACACACACATACACACTATAACTGCTCTATTTGCCCCAAGTGAAATTCCCAGCTTTCACGAACTTTAGTCATTTTTTGCAGAAAAAAACTGGGAGAAACTTACTTTATTCCCAATCTTTTCACCATTTTCCATTAGTAAGGGAACCTGCATTTATTGCAACTGATGCAAAACCCACCTTTCTTCCTCTCGTTTCCTTGCCATTTCTGCCTCTTTCTCCATTCTCTTTCTTTCCTGTTCCTCCCTTCTCCTTTGCTGCATCTGAACCAGTTTTTCTTTCTTTCTCTGCATGTCCAAGTCGTCCTTTTTATTAAAATATAAATAATTACATGGAAAGACAATTTAATTCTGTGACACCTCTACTAGAGTGGACATTGAAACCTGCCTTAACTGACACCTCAATACAAAGAGCAACTGAACAAAACTGAATCTTCCTCTGGTCTGGTACTGATCATCTGTCTAACATAAAAAAAGATACTTAATTATTTTACTATGAACTATTAAAAAGGTGATTTCATTCATGCAGCTATTGACATTACTGTTTTAAACGAGCCTTGAAACATGACTAAGTCATGAACTTCTAGGTCCAAAAGTACTGTCGGAGTAAACTTACAGGTATAAATTTAAATTGCATGTGATAGACTGACTATAAATGATATGTAGGTATTGAGTATCCAAGAATAGGCTGAATGGATGGTAGTTATCAGGAAAAAAACCAATAAATCATGATATATTTAACAGGAGGTTATGATCTTGTATGCATTTCTCATCTACTTAGTAAGTCATTTTCCATTACCTGCATACTGAATAGAAAACCTAGCAACCTACCATTTAAGTTCTTACCTTGACAATAGGACTCTCTTCTTGTCCTATCATGAAACCAACTCCCGGTGTGTGTTGCTCTGACAGAACAGAATCATCCTGCTGTGATCCTGATTTGTTCAGTTCCTGACTAGTTTCAAATGGTTTTTCATCTGGCTGTGGTGCAACTACTTTCTGCTCAGGAACACTTGTCTTCTCCTTATGAGCTTTCATCTTTGGCTTTTGTCTCCTGGGTGAATCTTCACCAAAGGAAACAAAAAAGCCACCTCCATCAGGTTTTGCCAATGATAGCTGTTCACTATCAATTGGAACTGAACTATCACCAAGTCTTTCAGATCCACTAGAATCATATGAAGCCTGATCCTGTGTGTACTGCAAGTCTTCGACTTCCTTTTCTATAGGACGAGTCTTCGGTTGTGAGTCTTGATTCAGAATCTGCATCGCCGTTTCCACTGATGAAGAAGACTCCTGGGTAGTTTGAACAAGCTCTGGCCTGGGTTGGAAACCATTTCCAGAGTATGGAACTGCTGATTCAGCAGCATGAGATGAAGGCATCATGGAATGTTGAGGATGACTTGAGACCGTGTGTAAAACATCAGAATGAAGAGATGGTTGATAAGTGGGCACTGGCTGTGAGGGTGATCCGTACATGGAATGAGGGTATGGCTGATTGGGAGGAGATGTCAAATGCATTGTGTGTGGAGAATATCCATGTGGAAACATCTGACTAGGACCGTTAGGATACATATGGGATGGTGAATGCTGATATGAGGGTATCCCTATATGCTGTTGTGCCCCTGGCCCCATAATGTACCCCCCATAGTGGCCACCTGGCTGCATACCAAGATTGGGTGCAATATGACCATACTGGTTTGGATTGGGGTAAACTGGTCCCGTTATATGAGAAGGGCTCTGCAAAGCATATGGCTGAAAATCGTGTGGATAAGTTGGCGGATGTGTCATGGTGTTGGCTTGAGGCTGAGACATCATTCGTACATGTGGCATAACAGGTGGAATCACATGACCTTGACTCTGAACATATGGCCTATCGGGAAATTGACCTGCATCGGTATGTGCTGGATAACCAAGGTATTCATGCTCACTTCCTTGAGAAAAGTTCTCTGGAGCTGCAGGTAATGTCTTCTTTGTTGCTTCCAAAGCTTTTGTTGGTGATCGTGATCCCGATCTTGATCGTGTGGAGGACTCAACTGATTCTGATCTGGGAGGTGAAACTTTTGGAGAAGAAACTTTGCTTTTTGCACCAGTTGAAATATCTGATGTTGAGCTTTGTATCTTTTCTTTTTTCAGGGACAGTTTCATAATTTCACCCTGCAAGTCTGTTAAACTTCTGTTCAACCTATCAAGGGAACTACTGTATTCATCGTAATTATCACCCTTCTCTGCTCCACTTCTAGACATTTCTTTCTCTACTGATGACTGTGAACTAGACATTCCAGAAGATTCGCTTTGATCAGAAGCAACTGGCTTAGAACCAGCATCTTCATCATCTTTAAACCATTTCTTTCGAACGTTTTCTATTGTCTGCTGAATGTCCTCTCTTGAAAAAGCACGGGAAGACTTGACCTCTCGGGTTGGTGACTGTGGTGGGGTCTCAAATTCATCTTCTTGAGTTGATTTTGAGGAGTTAGTTGAGGCCTCTATTTGCTTTTCATTACTTCTCTCTCTGAATGATAACTGTGATGTGGTACCTTGTCCTGTTGACGTTGACAGGTCACTCCTTGAGAGGCTACTTTCATTACTCTCCTCAGAACCATCTTCTTCCATCGACTTCTCCTTTGGTTTAGCAACAACGTGCAGAAATGCAGCTTTCCCCATTCTTTGTCTCATTTTTTGTTGTTGAATTTCAGCCTGTCTTTTCTTCTTCTCAATAGATTTTCTTTTTTCTTCCAGTTTTAACCGAATCTTCAACAGCTCTGCAGGGACTGGCTGAGACACATCACCTCCTCCATTCTCCAGATTTTGACATGCATCCTCAGGACTGGAGCTGCTGGTTTGTGCATTTTCTTGCCATGTTGTCTGATTTGGCAGAGGTGCAAATGTCGTCCTCTTCTCAACTTTCTTGGGGCAAGTTTCCTTAAGCGGACTTCGCGGTCCCTCTGTTCCATGTTGCATGTATACAAAACCAGAATTATCAAAGGTGCCTAAATTTTCCTTCAGTCTCTTCATTTGTGCAAAGCTTGTCGTATTTTTAGCCTTTTCTGGATTATCTAATATCTTTGTGGGTTGATCACACACCATAACTGGCTTCTGACTTCTATATGCCTCTGGCGTAGCTGTCACCTGTACCTTACTGAGTATTGTATCACACTGTCTTTTCATCTCATCAGATTCCCTGGTTTTATGATCTTTGTGAATTTTACGAGACTCGTGGTCCGAGAAATCTCCGGAGCTTCGACTACTAACACTCCCTTCACGAGAGGCCTTAATATCACTATCGTCACTCACAACAGGTATCCCAGCAGCCCTTGCTGTCTCAGGAGTGTAAATGTGATCAGCAACTGTATAACTGTGTCCTGTTTCCTTTGACACATCGGACCTATGACTCTCAATTATTTGTGAATCTCCTATGCTACCTGTGATAATAAATGCATCAAACCCTTTCCTCTGCTGAGTCGCTGGAGTTACCTGCCCTTGTACAGGTAGAATTAAATATTCACTCCTTGCAGTCAATTGATCCTCTGGTAAAGGAGTTATTCTATCATCATCAAAATTTGAACCACTTGATTCTGATTTAATTTCATCGGAAAATGTTTCTACACCAGGTTTTACAATTTTTGGAGATCTTTTTGATTCATCATCTCCCCTTTCTTCTTCCTTTGTATGACTATTTGTTTTCTCTTTTGCTGGCTTAATCCTTGCAGGCAACAGTGGCTCTATGTTATCTCCCTTTGATTTTGACTGTTCAACACTAGATGTCCTTGAAGGAACACCTGAATTTACACTCTCAACTTCCAAATAATCTGGCTGTGCAGAGTCTCGAATATCTGGAGGACACAAATGTTCAGATACAGAATATGTTCGTGCAGAGTCTGTCCTAGGCGAAATTTCAAATTCCCCTAAGTCTATACTTTCACTTGAAAAACTTTCATTGAGCTCTGAATCAATGCTGACATTAGCTAGTAAGTTGCTTCCCTTGCTAAGGGATGTAGTGTCCAGGAGTCCATTCTGTTCTTTAGGACTGAAAAAAAAAACAATAAGACTCTTTTAAAGATGGGAGAAAATAAGAATCAATACCTCCTAAGCTTATGGCAAGGATACCATGAAGGGCATATTATATGCATCCCAATGTTCACACTCCTTTATGTATGCGATGACATGGCATGGTTGAGTCTGAATATAACAATGGATCAGAGTGACCTCAACCTTTGGTCAAGGTTAAGGTATGCCGTCTAGAATTAAACTTACTATGCTGAGATCAATGCTTTATAAATAGTCTGCTCATGTCTGTGCCTCTGAATATTACAATGGGTCACAGTAACCTCAAAATTTGGTCAAGGTCAAGGTAAACAGTCTAGAACTAAACATACTATTTAGAGATCAATACTTGTAAAATAATCTTGTCATGTCTGTGACTGTTAAGTTTAAGATACTAAAATCAATCTGCTTCTTTATTTCAAGCCAGTCATAAAATTTGAACAAGAAATCTACTCTAGAATATAAAAATAATTACTGTGTAAAATCATTTTTTCAAGCGACATTGAAACTGACTTCTCACCTTATGACCGCAAAAGCAACAGGTTTCTCTCATATCCTAAAAGCCAGTTACTCTTTGGTTATTGTATTGTCTAGAACTAAATTGATAGCTGAAAACATTTTCCTTCCTTCAGTCAGTGACCTTGACTCTAGACCTTTTTATACTAAGTGTTAATAAATTTCTTTCTTATAGAAAGTGTAAGTCATCTGCAGATTTTGGTGAAGGTACTTAGCTGAGAACTGAAATTTGTTTGCAGAAGCTATTATTCAGCTTGTAACCATGACCTGTGACAATCTCCCATTACTCTGACCCCCCCCCCCCACACACACACATGAGTAGTCTTCTAGCTTACTCTAAATGCAAGCATGCCAAAAGTTCAAAGTATGTAACAAAATCAATGGTGATTGTGTTGAAATCATTTGACATTTTTCAGTCAGTGACTTGGACCTTTGACCTCAAAATCAATAAGTTACTTCCCAGGTGCAAGCCATCCACAAAGTCTGATCCAGGTCTGTAATTCAGAACAAAGAATCAAGAACAAATGTTATTGTCAAAAAGATTATTTTGTAGTGAGTCTCAGCATTATGAGGTTAGTGTTCGGACTGGTTTGTTTGATATCAGGATAATGTGAATGGGTGGGACATCATGATACATGTCTGCAGTAAGATGCCCCAGTGCTAGACATCATTATAAACTGCCACACTGCAGATGTCATTGTGATACAACTGAAAAATATTTAACACTACATTAAAAATTCCAATCACACACACACACACAAAGAAATTCAGCTAATCATTCTGCATTGCATCTAATGTTATTTAGTGATATATTTTGAAGTTCTCATCTGATACAATTGAAACGCTTCATAACAAACATTTAAGGCAGATAAAGATGACTAGGGCAAAAATGCTGAATCTCATAACAGTTTAGCTAGATCAAAAAACTTGGTCAATCCAGTAGTATCTGTCAATCAACTATTGCATAATGGAAAAAAAGGCGTGAATCAAAATGCCAATTAATGTGTAATTTTATTGCATAAACTACATCTGAACTGGTAGGGACTGGATAGCTGGACAAGAGTCAGGAGTCGTCAACTTAGTTCTTATTACCTGTTTGCTGTTTCTGTTACGGTAAATCATTTATTTCCTTTTCCTGGGGTTGTTTTTTTATCTACATCCCTTTATTTCTGGGATTACGTTATATCTACTTCCCTTTATTTCTGGGATTGTTTATAGTCTATTTCCTTATATTTCTGGGATTATTTTTTATATACTTCCCTTTATTTCTGGGATTGTTTTTTTTAAAAATCTATTTCCATTTATTTATAAAATTGTTTTTTTAATCTACTTCCCTTTATTTCTGGGATTGTTTTTTTAAATCTACTTCCCATTATTTCTGGGATTGTTTTCTTTATCTACTTCCCTTTATTCTGGGTAAGTTTCTTATCTACTTCCCATTATTTCTGTGATTTTAAATATAAAAAAATCTACTTCCCTTTATTTCTGGGATTCTTTTTTAAAATCTACTTCCCTTTATTTCTGGGATTTTTTTTTAAAATATACTTCCCTTTATTTCTGGAATTTAAAAAAATTCTACTTCCCTTTATTTCTGGGATTATTTTTTAATCTATTTCACTTTATTTCTGGGTAAGTTTCTTATCTACTTCCTGTTATATTTGGGAGTTTAAAAAAATATCTACTTCCCTTTATTTCTGGGGTTGTGTTTTTAAATCTACTTCCCTTTATTTCTGGGATTGTTTTATAATCTACTTCCATTTATTTCTGGGATTGTTTTATAATCTACTTCCATTTATTTCTGGGATAGTTTTTTTTTAATCAATGAATTGTGTTGTTAGTATTAGACTGCTAATATAACTAAGGGATGCGAATGAATGACACCAGGCAAGCATCAGGTTAGCCATCTAACTGGTCAACAATGAATTGTCCTAGGTTAGGATCAGGCAGCCAATACGACCATGGGCAGCAAATGAATAGTGCTATGTGGCAAAAGCTAACCTACAAAATCAGTCAAGTTACCTTGACAGTTGATACCAGTCATTTTGTTTAGACCCCTTTATCTCATGACATGGTTTAAATATACATTTCTCAAGTGACTTATTATACTTATTAGTTAATCTTTACAGAGCATGGTTAAATAAACATAAAATTTGTATTGCTATACCAACTTGATGTCAGCATTTGTCTACAATGCTGAAGATTTCCACAAATGGACAGACAATTTAGTATTGACAAATTGCCTTTTGCACTAGTATTTCCAATTGTCCACAGTATCAAATGTAAACAAGTGGTACCCAAACATCGGAATTACATATGCTGGCTACATCGGAATTTTCTTTATTGTATTATACCGTAAATGAAGTTATTCTGTCAGTAATTTTTTCATTTCTAAATTAACTATCTGCAAACCACATATTCTTCTCTTGGGTAATCTTTTATAAAACTTCTGAGCTAGAACTGAAAATTCTGAATACAGAGAAACAAGTTTTCTGTTGTTTTTTTTTATTTTAACACCATTCCTCAGTGCAAGATAGGCTATACATGTTGGCCTGTATAATTTGAAGTGGGAGAACCCAGAAAAGCCCTGGTAAGAACCATAAACCCATGGTACGCTAGTAGCATGCTTTCTCACACTGGCTAAAGCAGAGGATCGAAACAGTGAGGACAGAGGTGAGATGGCAATGATTTAAGAAGGTGAGCAATTTAGACCACTTGGTCACCAGGGAACCCTAGAGGATAAAGCAAACACACTTGCCTGTTACCCAATTTATCAATTATGTAATCCAAAGAGCCAAGTGTAAACAATGACTGATTTGGGTGATCTGAACAGGGGACTGATGGACAGCAAGACACTAGCAAGAGAGGTCCCTGAACACTGATACTCGTGCTGCAAATGGTAACAGAGGCAATGATGAAAACATCCAATACATGTAGTACATGTACTCACATCTCTGGCCAGGCTATTACTGACTGCTTCACAGGACTGCGATCATGTGATGACAAGGAATTTGCCCTCCTTACACCTCGACTAGATTCTGCAAGACAAGACAAGACATACAGTTTAGGTCACAATGATAGTATCGCAGAGGAAAGCTATTAATTTCAATTTCTGGCAAACGTGGGAGGTCCAACAGTCTTCTGACAAGTTCATTTCCATAGTTTAACAGGGAAAATTGTATGTCCTAAGCCTTGGACCACTGCTATTTTCTGGCCAGGCTGGTACCAATTTTATGAAGACTTTGATATCAATTTTGTACTAACTCTGATTGAAGTCTTCAAATGGAAAGGAATTATTTGCATGCAACTGAAATGATATCCTGTTATTATTATAATAAAAGTACATATTCACCATCTGAGGTAGCTGTTACGTAAACGAGTTATCAGTGGTACCTGCTGCCTCAACAGTCTTCATGCACTGATGCATCCATCTAGTATCTTACAAAACAATTAGCCAAAAAGTTTAATGTGTGTGTGTGTGTGTGTGTTTTGGATATTTACTGTAGCTTTATAACATTTCAGTCATATCACTATGATGTCTTCAGTGTGGCAGTTTACAGTGATGTCTAGCACTGGAGCATCATGTCGCAGTCTGTAGCATGATGTCCAACCCAGTCACATTATCCTGACACAAGGATGGCAAGTCCTAATACAAGCCTCTTAATGCTGAGCACCAAGCAAGGCAGATGTTAGTATCAATTCTAATAAGTCTTTGGTATGATTCTGCCAGGGTTAAAACCCATGATTTCCTGCATCCGAGATGGATGCTCTAACCAACAGACCACCAGAGCGGTGTGTGTGTGTTTGTGTGTGTATTAGCATTTAACAGTATATTACCACAATGGTTTGGCTATGTGGTTCCAATCAAAAGTAAAGTTTTAAAATATAAAAATGAAGCTGCACAAAAACTCAAGGGAAATAAACCCTTCCAAATAAATGGAAACATAAAAGGTAACAACAATAAATTATGTAAACTAGTAAAATGTATCTTAAATAAATATAAAGTTAAAAAGTAAAACGAATCCTTAAAGTATATATTCACAATATTTATATAACTTGCATTTATTCGTAGTTTTCAAAATTTCCTCAACCAGTTATACATGTGCTTCATTATGGAAACCGAGTCAATAATGTTTTTATAAACTAATAATATTTACCTTGGTGTTGTAAATTGTCTGTTTCAAGATGATGCTGTGCTGCTAAGTGTAGCTGCCGCTTTTGTAATAATACATGCCTCTGTGGTGGTACAGGCCTTAATATCAAATGAGACACTAGGTCAGTAATTAAATCAGACAACACACATAGATAACATCTAACTAACAAGTTGTATAATCCATTTTTTGCAGGCTTTTGTATGCCAGTGGTTGAAAAATCTAAGGATTGTAAAATTACAATTTTCACTCACTCAGAAAAGCCTCCAAATCTGATGGCTTAATACAAAATATACATGTACATGTATACAAGTTGACAACCTCAATATTACTGTGTGAAATGTCATGTCTATGGCTTATTTATGTGAATTTTCTAACACCAGCTGTTAGTAACTGAGAAACTGAGACCAGACTAATCTCTCTTTCTTAGATAGCTTATACCTATTTATGAGCTGGAATGAAGTGCTTCAGGGTCTACACAATGAGTCAATTCTGGCAAAATATGTCGCATCTGAGTGTGTCAATGTATCTAAACTTAAATTTAAGTTCACTATGCCCTGCATCAATTTAACACCATTACTCCTAACAACTTTTGTTTTAATTGAATGCATTAATAATCAAGAAAACATTGACTTCTGTGTCAATTTACCCTTCAAATACCAAGGTACAATTATAAGTTAGATAAAGAATTCTCCATAATATATTTTGCTGCCAATTGTTAATCAAAATCAGAATGTACACAGATGTATTATGGAAATCCTGCCAAAATTTACACGTGATTCCTAAATCTAAAGCAAACACTAAAAACAAAAATAATATTGCTTATTGCACTCATTTAAGGACAAAGATCAGGACCGTAATACTTTCTGAAGAAATGACTGATTATCAGGAACATCCTGTTTTTTTCAGATATTGCTTTAAGCAAAGTCAGTAATTTTCCTCAATTGATGAATCTGAATTAATCAGAACACAATCAACATCCATTTTTTTTACACATTCTAAACCTTGGATCGATTATTTAGATTTCAGTGGTTACAGCTAAGGTATGGTGTTTTCACTGTGACAGTCGTTATTGGAATCATCACCAATTGCAGCAACACCATTGATATTATTTTCCTTCACATTGTTGACAATTTCAGCATCAGAAACAAGAGTCCAAACTAGCCTGCTGAATCAAAAAGGAATGAATTGCTTTGAACACAGAGAAATTCCATAAATTAACATGGCGTAATGACATGGTGAGCCAAAAAGAAAAGAACTGCTTTGAACACATGGTACTGCCATAAAATAACATTTCGTAAAGGCATGGTGAGCCAACAAGGAATGAATTGCTTTGAAAACAGGGTCATACCATAAATTTACATGGCCTAATGGCATGGTGAGCCAGAAAGGAATAAATTGCTTTGAACACAGAGTCATACCATAAATTAACTTGGCCTAATGGCATGGTGAGCTAAAAAGGAATGAATTGCTTTGAACACAGGGTCATACCATAAATTTACATGGCCTAATGGCATGGTGAGCCAAAAAGGAAAGAATTGCTTTGAAAACAGGGTCATACCATAAATTAACTTGGCCTAATGGCATGGTGAGCCAAAAAGGAATGAATTGCTTTGAACACAGGGTCATACCATCCATTAACATGGCCTAATGGTATGGTGAGCCAAAAAGGAATGAATTGCTTTGAACACTGGGTCATACCATACATTAACATGACCTAATGGCATGGTGAGCCAAAAAGGAATGAATTGCTTTGAACACAGGGGCATACTATAAATTAACATGGCCTAATGGCATGGTGAGCCAAAAAGGAATGAATTGCTTTGAACACTGGGTCATACCATACATTAACATTGCCTAATGGCATGGTGAGCCAAAAAGGAATGAATTGCTTTGAAAACAGGGTCATACTATAAATTAACTTGGCCAAACAGTCAGGAAAGAGTTTCTTTAATGGCATGAGGATCCAATCTGGTCATCCAAATGCACATATAAACATGTCCACCATATTTCAACTGTTACTGTAGAGTGAATATTGCAAGCTCATGCTAATAAGGTATTCACGCAAGCCAAGTCCAAATATTTTTTAAATAGATTAAAATGGAAATAACTGATTTATTATTTTGAAACTGAAACTATGTCATCTAGATTTGCATACACAAATTCTTACTAAATTTTCTTTTCTACATCAAGCTCTTTTTTATCATTGTCCTAACAAAACAATTTGGTGAAAAGTTTTATGCATATTTAATTTATATGACTTTTATCATGTCATTCAGGATTGCAAAAATGAAGTTTTTGCATACCTGATTTTGGTCATAATTTTAAGAAGCAAACAAATAAAGTATTAATAGAATTTTGAGATAAAGACCTGACCTTGTTTATGATGTTTCCAGAAAATCTACTGCATCAAAGGTCAAGTCTGCATTTAAAAAGGTTTGGTAAACAATTACTCATTCCTGTTTTAGGATCAGCCTGTGGAATTACTTACAGCTGTGTTCATTTTTAATCTGAGACAAATTATTTATTTAAATTATTATTTGGAATTACAAAGTGCTCATTGACTTCAGTGCACTACTTTAGGATTCATTCATTCATGGACATTCTGGATAGTGCTACATCAAGGCATTCACAACCACTGGTACATCAGGACATTCAAT
Organism: Unio delphinus; assembly: GCA_029339505.1. Taxonomy (NCBI): domain Eukaryota; kingdom Metazoa; phylum Mollusca; class Bivalvia; order Unionida; family Unionidae; genus Unio; species Unio delphinus. Next base: position 941,204 of record JAQISU010000085.1, on the reverse strand, counting down.
ATTTTTGGAATTCATTTGGACTTTTAACTAAACATTAAAGATTATCTGGGATTTAATTCACAATACTATGTCTTTTCAATTTTCACTTTGTATTCTAGGTAAATAATTTATTTTTTGATTTTACTAACCTTGCTGGTTTTGCTTCTGTTACATAACTTAAGTCCACAGAGTTGCAACAAGGTGTACAGATGGACAGAACCAAGTCAAGATTCCCTTGCTTGATCCAGTAGGACATTCAGATCATATCTCTGATTATGATATGATGATACCCCAAAGAAGTGATGTGAACTCCTAACACATACATGCCAACCCCTGACGAGGATAAAGCATAATCCAAGTGGTCAAAAAGCAGAATCCACGCAGAAAAAGTGTAATCCACATATAACATGCTAAAATTTCAATAAACAATGATTAATTTGCCCTTCTCGTCTTTTAACATCCTTTACTGTTTCAAGTTTTCATATGTAGCTTTACACACACATCGACTAGACACCATATTAAGAATTTTAGCACCAAATATTAAAATTCTTTCCACACGGCCTTATATAGATGTCACATGATGCTGCACTCATGTTTTCATATTTAGAGGAATCTGTTAATTTTTGGTAGTTATTTTATTGCATTTTTCTAATCTATCTGTGAAATTTTTTAATGGAGATACTTTTGATATTATATATGCATAGACTAAATAGCAAAAAATACCTTTAGACTGGATCTGCCAAAAAAAATGAATTAGAACAATGAATCTGTTTTTTTTTTAGCTGCATACCTATACACAACCAAGCAGAAAGTACGAAAAATAAAGTGCAAAATGTTTATTCTAGGATTGTGTAGGGCTTCGCCAATGTCGCAAGTTGAGATTTTATTTTTCTTACTGGTGGTAAAACATACCATCTGGCGACTTTTTTTAATTGGCGACATTGTTGGCTATTTAAATTTGTATATACAACCATTGGTTTGGAGTGGAGAAATTCTGAGGCCCCATCAAAGGCAACCGCAAACTTGATATAAAATGCACTGAAATGTATCTATTGTTACATAAACAATTTCTTTGTCTATACTGACAAACCATCTTAACAGTGTATTGTTACATCATAATCCGCTTATGCTGACATCGAGCATGAGTACTGTATGTTTTGAGATATCTGCTTTTTTTGTTGTTGACATTTATGGTAGCGGAGATCAAGCGGACGAGGCATTGTCTTTTTTGTCCGCTCGCTAATAATTAATAAGCTTACTTAGACTGATATTTGTATGTGGATGGTAGGTAAAATTCCTCTTCTTTCCATTCAGAATTAAATCCTTCAGAACACCCACATTTTTTGTAGTATTCTTTGTCATCAGACCAGAGCACATGAGTCTCTATCATACGTTGACCCTTTGTTAAATTTCTGACGGATGAGTGCAAAGCAGCATCACTCTGCTACCACAAATGTAACAAAAATAATTTTTAAAAAAAATCTTGTCATCTATTCAGCAGGCAGGAGGAACTAACTACAATCGACCAAACCATGGCCACTTCATTTTTAAAAATGCACCCGATAAAATAGTTTCCTAAAACTTCAAAGGAAACATATTACCTTTGATGCACCGATTGTTATGAAAACGTACTCAGCAGATGGAAACAAAATTCGTCTCAATCATGCAATACAATTATTTGATGTTGCCACCACATTAAGAAATGGGCATTTGTTTGGTACTCCAAAGTTATCTTTTAGCGGTGACTTCAATAACGCATGCACCCGTCATCAAAGAAATCCGACTACACTCTTTCAATAAAAACAAGGAGCTTTTATTCAAAGGAAGTCAGGACCAAACTTAAATAAAAGTGATGAAATCTGATGGATTTTTGTATTTTCCAATCTGACTGGAACACGTTTGAAAGTCTCCTTTTTGTTGGGAAAACTTTGATGCTTACGAACGCTACTGCTGTCAAAACGCAAACGAAATTTTACCGACTTGGGATGTACTGAAAAGTAAATGTGCTTCGTCATTCATTAGTGAGTGTGCTATGTTTTTCCTATGAATTCAGATCAATATGACGTGTGAAAAAATTATTGAATATTTAAAAGCTGTGTGTGTGCATATTTTCGATGGAATCACTAGTATTATGGATTCAATGTATATGATGAGGCTCGAAGGCGAGTACACGGTGTTGATACTCTATTTTAGCTATACATTATATATGTATATATAAACAGTATTCGCGTATATGTACCAATTTGTGGTTCTCTAAATAAAGTAAACTATTATATGTATTCACTAAAGGTGTATTTCTCCTTTAATATGTATCAATTTAAGATAGTAACTGTGCCGATGTAGATGTATTTTACCGCGTGCATTTATTACATACCCCCTTCACCCCCCACGGTCGCAATTTTTTGGGGTACATGCATCATTTTCTTCAGCTAACTGACCTGGTTTCTTATAACACGGTTCGGTCTACAACGCGGTAAGATTTTGTGGCTCCCAACTACCGCGTTATAGCAGGGTCACACTGTAGAACCAGGTTTGCTATAAATAGAACATAATACTGTTAGGAAAGTGCACACAGGTCCACAGACAAGCGTACTCTTATATTGTAGTTATGTAAAAGCCATCGTTTCTAAAATACATCTGTGGGATAATTAAAAACATGAATACAAATAACTGATTTTTTGGGAGCGTGGATATACTGAAAAAGCATAATCCATATACATTTACGCGTAACTTAGTGAAAAAAAGCGTAAAGATTATGCCAAAAGCGTAATGGTTGGCATGTATGCTAAAATAAGGCATTTAATATCATCTTACAAAAATGTCTTATTAAGAAACATGAAGCTTGGCCTACCCTGTTGAGCCTGCCCGGTGTATATCTGGAGTACTACTGGAACGCAGGTCCTCGGCTCTTAATTTCTGAAAGCTCTGTTTAGTAACATTGCTAATAGGTATATTTGGCACAGCGAACTTGGCTGATTTAGAAACTGTAAGACAAAGGGAAATTTCTCAAATACAGTTAATATTAGCAGCATTACATTATGCCAAAGTCAATATTGCCTAGCATTGAGTCATACAAAAGTCAATATTACCAAGCGTAACATCATGCCAGTCAATATTACCTAGTGTAACTTTATGCCCAAGTCAATATTACCTAGCATAACATAATGCCCAAGTCAATAGTACATAGCATAACATCACGCCAAGTCAATATTACCTAGCAAAATAGCATGCTAAAGTCATACATCAAACTTAGGAAGGAAAAAGAAAGCCTGTTCAAGTGGTACTAATTTGCAATATATCACATGGAACAAAAGATAATGTTATTTGTGGTCCTTTTTACCACTGCAAAATGAATGCAAAAAAAACTTCTTAACAATATTGTCCAAAATTTGTTCAACTGTATAAATAATTTTTTTTTTATGGTTTAACGCCATTTTTCAGCACAATGTAGGCTATACATGGCGGCCAGTATTAATGGCGGAGGAAGAACCCCGACAACGCTCGGAAAGAACCACCAACCCACGAGAAGCTACTTGCAAGCTTTCTCACATAACTACATTTGCCGAATCTTAGACTCGAACACACGCAGACAGAGGTGAGATGGCAGTGGTCCGTAATGGACAGCGCTTTAGACCACTCGGCCACTCGGGGCCCCAGGGAAAATCTATATTAACATTTGAAACATTACTGTTCGACTCAAAGTGATTTCCTTTAAAAACCATTGACAACTATAGTTTCAATTATAATCACCAGAGGAACAATACCAAAAGGGAGATAACAGTTATAATAATTTAACTAAATTTGAGTTGCCTCCCTTGACAAAAGAAAAGAAAACTTACTAACTTGTGGAGCATTTTTAATTTTAGTCAAGTCTATTAAGTTTGTTAGTAACAAAAGCTATATTGGGAAAAAAGCTCTTGTACTTCATGGGTGTCTCCATGCCCAATAGAGAAATCACATTACACAATTTGCAAAACGTCCAAGTTTTCTCCTTTACTATATGGTTTCACAAATCTACACAAGACGGCACAATTGTCGTCTCAGTTCTTTTCTTCTCTTTTTCCTCGAGGAAATTCTGAATATTCTGCTTTCCTATTTAACATGATTAGACAAGATACAGCGACAGTTTTAAGTGTTTGTGAAATCTAATACTATGGATAGACAGACATGGTAGCCTCGATTTCGAATGAACCAATTGTATTGAAGAACTGTATTCCTATATACATGTGATACATTTCTATCAAAATAGAACTGAGTGCATGTTCTATACTGAAAATTCCAAGGCAAGTATTTTTTAGTTTTTGCAATGAAAAAAATGTTTGGGCCAAAAAACGTACATTCGTATAATCAGGTCCAAAACATGGGATAAATACTGAAAAAAAACGGGACAGTTGGCAGCCATGTTTTTATCACAAGCTTATGGTGCACTGAGAAAAAGACTAATCCAAACAAAGCTACTGAAGCATAAAGACTAGTTTTCCAAGCCAAATACAAACTGGCCAACCAGAGTCAGTCCTGTTTTACAGTCCCATGTAAGCTGTCAATCAATAGTGAATTTATTATTTTGTCACAGTACACACAAAAAACAAAGATCAATGATAAATTAAAGTCAGTAGGGATTTAATTGTTTGGTTGGATTCATGTGAGCAGGATACTGTAATTCTGTCTGTAAGATTAATTTTGGCAGAAAACAACAGGTAAGTGCTGTTCCATTTAAACACACATGGTACACAAGTAAGGCAATTTGTAAACAAATATATGCCAGTGTAAGTGTACTTTGATTGCACAGAGCTCATATTAAAATGAAAATACATTTTTTAATGCATCTATGGGTGAGTGTACAGCTTTGCCTTTTCCCCACAGGTGACCAGTCAATCCAATAATGATACTTTTGATAGGTTCAACTTTATTTATATCCTTTTACTTTTTAAAGTGTAAAACGTTTTAAATCCAGGCGGAAGTTGCAACTATTAAAAGTTAGGTTCCTTACCACCAGAAGACTCTTCTGTAGAAGTAAACATTCCACCAGTAACAAATGGAGCTCTTTTTATCTCAAACCAGTAAAACAATTCTGTAACCATAACAAGAATGTTCATTTTCAGGTTTTCATGTGTATAGAGAAGGTCTTCATATGTCAAATGGAAGATCTTGGAGGGTATATGTTTATCACAGAAAGTCTTGACTAAACGAAGGTTATACAGAGAATCAGCAATACCAACACTGGCCTTGAGACAGATATCTGAAAAAAAGAAAATCATTGTAGAGTCAATAAAGAAGAGACACAAGTGGACCTGCTATTACTCAACTGTTATATACTGCTCTAACCAAGAAGCAAAGCATTGTGCAGTCAATAAATATTCTTTCAACTGGTTCACTTAATTTTCCATAATTTGTAGGCCAACATTTATATACAAGTGCCAGATTGGCATGTAATTTAGGTTCTTGAACTTTTGACCATTCCTAATTTTATATGAATTATATTGACTAAGCAAGCACAACGTAATTAATCAATTTCAAATTACTGCACATTTATTTGCTCAATGTCCATACTAATGTATTGCATTGCTTACACAAATTTGATTATCTAATCTCACTCACAATTTGACCCATATCTATTTTTAAGTAAGGTCTCTAGAAGACAATTTGAAAGTCATAAATAACAATATTAGATTACAGATGTTTACAATCCAATATTTATATAAGATAATAACATTCATCACCAAAATGTATTGCATGCATCAAATAGTTGGCAAAGATATCAATTATGCCAACCAACAAACTCTTTGCACGTGATTTAAAAGTTTTTTGACCATTAAACCTTTCCTAAGCCAATCATCACTGTCAGTTTCTACAAATTTATCATCTGATGATGAAAACATACCAACTTGTTTGTTTGATTAGGATTTTTTACGTAGCTTTAACAATTTTTCAGTCATATCGCTACGATGTCTGCAGCGAGGCAGTTTATAGTGATGTCTAGCACTGGGGCATCCTGCCACAGACATGTAGCATGATATCCCACCCAGTCTCATTATCCTGACACCAGGCTGACCAGTCCTAACACTAACCTCTTATTGCTGAGCGCCAAGCGAGGCAGCTGTTAGCACCATTTTTGCAAGTCATTGGTAAGACTCGGCCAGGGATCGAACCCATGACCCCTCAATATCATTTTAGTGTGTGACTTTGATTCTTAATGTGGCTTTCAAAAAGTTATATCGCTATGATGTCTGCAGTGTGGCAGTTTATAGTGATATCTAATACTGGGGCATCATGCCACAGACATGTAGTAGGGTGTCCCACCCAGTCACATTATCCTGACACCATGTCAACCAGTCCCAACAGCAACCTCTTAATGCCGAGTGCCTTGTGCAACATACATAGTCATGGTATTAAAACAGCGAAGATGTCAAAGAGCATGGGGTTAGGGATGCAGCCCCGTTTCACTCCGCTGTGGATATCAAAGGGGTCGGACATTGAACCATAATACCGCACTGTGTCACATCATTGTGGAAGGACTGGCTCATGCTCAGCAGCTTTGAAGGGTATCCCATCTTCGATGGGATTGTGAAGATTCCGTCTCTGCTGACCAGATCTAACGCACTGGTGGGGTCTATAAAGGCCAGGAAGAGGGTTCTGTGTTGTCCTCTGGATTTCTCCGGCAGTTGTCTGATGGAGAAGATCACATGAATTGTGGACATATCTTTGCAGAACCCGCAATTCTGGATTCACTGTCTGCAAGTGCCTGCAGTCTGTTCAGGATGATGTGTGTGAAGACTTTATCCATGATGCTGAGAAGGGATTTCTGCCTCTAGTTGCCTCAGTCACTTCTATCATCTTTATTCTTATACAACAATATGATAATGGCATCTCTAATGTCCTGAGGCACTGAAACCTCATCCCATCACTGGTAGAGGAGGTTGTACAGGTGTGTGAGCAGCATGCTGTAGCTGCACTTAATGACTTTTGCTGGAATGTCATCCTTTCCTGGGGCTTTACCTATAGACAATTTTGCTAAGGTCTTCTTTAGTTCTCCAACAGTAGCTTTCTCAACCAGTTCAGCCATGAGATTGAAGTTTTCAATGGCGATGAGGACATCGTTGGTCATGTGGTTCTCTCTAGAGTACAGTTCAGAGTAGTACTCCACCCATGCTCCATCTGCTTGCCCTTGTCATGAATGGTATCACCTGCGGCAGACTTCAGTGATGCAATCACTTTCTTCGTGGGAACCATTGCTTTCCTTTTACGATAGTACATGCCTCTGATGTTTCTGATATCTGTTGCTGACTGGATGCTCTGACCGAGCTGAAGCCAGTATTCATTGGCACACTGATGTGCTAACCTCTGCAGTTTGCTTCTGGTAGACCTGTATAATTGTAGTGTCCTCTGGCAGGGGGATCACTTGTATTCCAGGTGAGCATCTCAATGCTCTTCTATGACTAGCATAAATGTGGCAGAGTTAGAGTTGTTCTTTGACTGATTCATCCCAAAGATCCATGTGGCTGTGCTGTACAGTCTCTATGATGTGATCCCATCACTCTTTGGCACTGCCACTGGGAGGTTCTGAATCAAACACCTTGTGAGGACATAAGTGAATTCCTCAGCCTTGTCTGGATATGACATCTTGGTCACATCAATACATGGTTTAACCACTTGCCAAGAGCATTGGACCTCTTTTGGCTAAAGCTTTATTTTGCAGTACACCAGCGTGTGATCAGTGATGCAGTCAGCACTATGGAAGGTACTGGTGAAAGACAGTCTCATAGTGATCAAGTCTAGTTAGTGCCAGTGTTTTAATTAGGGATGCCTCCAAGACACTCTGTGCTGTGGCTATGTCTGAAAGAATGAATTGATGATGCTGAGGTTGTGGTACGAGCACATTACTACAAGTCGCTGACCATTTTCATTCATCTTCCCAATGCCAAAGTTGACAAGACAGGAAGGCCAAGAGTCGTATTTGGCACCAACCCTAGCACTGAAGTTGCCCATTAATATCAAGTTCTCTTCCATGGGAATTTTGTCGAAGAGCGAGTCTAACTCGTTGAAAAACTCATCCTTGGTATCTGTGGTGGCACTTAGTGTGAAAGCATAAACTCTGATCTGGGCGACAGGCCAAGCTGTGGAGGCAGAGGGATAGCAGTCTCTCATTTCCTTATTGGCAGGGTTCTACCATCCACAGCAGAGAGTTCCTGACAGCGAATCCAACAACAAACTCTCTGACTTCATTGACACTCTCTCCTTGTCAGAAGAAAATGTAGTACTTTTCTCTAAGAGACCCTGAATCTGGTAGCTGTGTCTTCTATATATAGTGAGGCAATGTCGACCTGGAGTCTTGCAAGTTTGTTGCTGATGACTTAAGTCTTTCGAACATCGATGATTGTTTGGGGGTCATCAGACCACTGGGCAACTTGGGGTGGGCAGTAGCTGTCCAGTCTTCTTCGCTGTCCTGCTCAAGCACGCTTTTGTAACGTCCACAATAGGGAACTATCTACCTGCCTGTGATCAGATTGCAGACTGTTGAACCTGGCACAGCTGAAGGCAAAGAGCAAAGTGCGAGAAGTAACCATCAGGGACATGCTTTTTGCATACAATGCTGCTCTAGCCACTCACACAGAAGCTGAGCTACAACGCCTGATGGATTGCTTTGCTAAAGCATGCGATAAGTTTCGGCTGAACATCAGCCTAAAGAAAACCAATAATGGCTCAGGACTTGGACCCACCAAGCATCATCATCAACTACAAACTTGAGGCAGTCAGTCAGTTCACATACCTAGGCTCTACCATCACCAACAACCTTTCGCTCACTGCTGAGCTCAACAAGTGGATTGGAAAGGCATCAACAACTCTCTCCAGGTTGTTGCAGAGAATGTGGAACAACAGCAAGCTGACCCTGAACACTAAGATCTCCATGTATCGTACCTGTGTGCTAATCACACTCCTGTACGCCAGTGAAACCTGGACCCTGTATACCTCATAAGTGTAAAGACTGAGCGCCTTTCACATGGGATGCCTCCAATGCATACTCCAGATCACCTGTAGTGATTGAATAACAAACATTGAGGTGTTTGAAAGTGCCAAAGATTCTCTGTATGGTCACACTCCTCTGCCAACATTGCATCAGCATTATTATTATTAATATTTTTATAGAACACCCTTAGTATTAGGTATACTATATAGTGCCACCTCACTATAATGTTAGGATCACTCCGGAGTATAGTGGTTAGAGCATCCACCTTGGATGCTGGAGGTTGCAGGTTTGAACCCCAACTAAGTCATACCAAAGACAATTAAAATGATACTAACACTTGCTTCGCTAGGCGGTCAGTATTAATAGGTTAGTGGTAGAAATGGAAGTCCTGGTGTCAGGATAATGTGACTGGGTGGGACATCATGCTACATGTCTGCAGCAAGATGCACCAGTACTAGAACTGCCATGCTGCAGACATTATAGCGATATGACTTAAACTGTTTAAAAGCTACATTAAAATCCAAATCACACACGCAATCATGTTTACTGATTTTGAATTATAGAGCACTGAAAAAATCTCAATGCACAGGCTGTGTCCCTTACAATATGTTAGGATCTGGATGTTGCAGACCTATTTATCCTGACTGATGTCTCTCAGTTGCTGACCAGTCAGTCTATAGTTTTAACCACTCTTGGTTTTTTTCTTTGTTTGATTGTTTGATTAGGATTTTTAATGTAGTATTAACAATTTTTAAATCATACCGCTATGATGTCTGCAGTGAGGCAGTTTATAGTGATGTCTAGCACTGAGGCATCATGCCGAAGACATGTAGCATGATGTCCCACCCAGTCACATTATCCTGACACCAGGCCAACCAGTCCTAACACTAACCCTATAATACTGAGCGTCAAGCTAGGCAGCTGTTAGTACCACGTTTTTAAGTCTTTCGTATGACTTGGCCGGGGATCCAACCCATGACCTCCCGCTTCCGCGGCGGATGCTCTAACCACAAGGCCACCAGAGTGGTTAAAACAACTGTTAGTATTTTGTCATATAAATGTGGCAACTGGACCATCTTTCTTACATCAACTGCTTGAACTTCACAATGTATGCATGTGATTACTTTAATCTGCTGATAAAAAAACCAAATCAACCAGAGTTTCAACACACAGACTGATGCATGGTTACCATTCTTGTCACATATTTTCATTTCTACAAAAGATCATCTCATCTGTTGTTCTTAGTGATCATAAATTTCATTGCTTTTATATTACTTGTCAACAGTTCATCAATGCAACAGACCCAAAGACGTGACCATGTTCATTATCCTACAGATGTGTTAATGCACATCTCTTGTGCTGTTTAATACAATCAACAATCTATTAAATGATACAGCAGGGGTTTCTATGGTGAGAAATATCCATGAAGAAAATTCATGGCAGCTGCACAACAAATAACTGACTCACCTTCTAATCGTCTAAGCTGTGGACAGTAGAAACTGACTAGTACAGCGAGGGAACATCCATCTCCTACATCACTTAAAAAGTTCTCCATCACAGGCACAATGATTGAATCCTTTGGACTTGACTTGCTCACAATTTTAACCTTTAAAACAAAAACAAAAGAGAAGAAAATTATACAAAAAGCAAGTACTCATAACAAAGCAAAAAAGTTTGAAGTCATTCACATTTTTTGTTTAAAACCAATCATGTTTCTCAAACTCATAGGATCACAAGTACATAGCCCAATAAGCCTGGAGAAAAACAAATCATTTTGAGGCAAGTGAAATTGTGCAACGAGCCCAATTTTTACACGACAAATTTTGTCCCCACAATTTTGAGATATTTGTTGTGCACGAGCTTTTCTGGGCTAGCATTGGAATTGTCACACACTGTGTCTGATATATTAAGTTGTTAAAAAAGGTACAGAACACATACATACTCTGAGCAATAACATACGTCACATACCACACAGACACCAAAAAGAAGAAGATATGATATGGAAAATATCAACCAAGAGCAATAACATACATCACATACCCCACAGACACCAAAAAGAAGAAGATATGCTATGGAAAATATCATCAAAAAGCAATAAAAGATGTCTTCATTATTTCTCAAAACTATTACATTTTTAACTGTCTGCAAATATGCTTATTTTTCAAAATAGTTACGGTACAATAAGCCTACATGCTTTTCTTAAATCTGATTCTTACGATTTTTAAATATACACAAACCAAAACCTATTTAACAATTGAAAATCATGAGAAGCAACAAAAACAAATATCATGAGTAAAGTATTATAACATTTGTATTCACTGTTATTTCCCCATATATCATTTTGCAAGATCATTGTAATTTCAAGAACTTGGGAACCAACTAAGGTAAGATAAAAAGCATCAGTTTTTTATAGTGAAAGTTGTTTTGGAAAATGTATTGAGAAAAGTAAAATTGTTTTTCATGACATTACCTAGTATTATTATGCTTATCATCCAAACTAAGATCTTGATCTCTCCTAGCATGATGTGAAAACTCATGAATCTGCTTATAACATGGAGTTGGGTATAAATCCCATTTTGTTCTTCCAGAAAATACACTACTACTTGATTAACATTAGCAGCAGAGAGGGTGAATCTCACAACTTTTTGAGTGTAAATAAGGAAATCTGATGCTTCTACCAAATAGTAAAAAAAATGGCGTCTATTCGATAAAATAAGATTTCCTTATATACGCCAACGTCGTTGTCACTCACCCTCTCTGCTGCTGAAACTTTCAGTTCTGGTTAACAAAAAATAATAAATGATTTCAACCGAATATTTGATCGAGTCCGATACGATATCGTGTTACAGGACGGAAATTCTTTTAGGACTTCACAAACAAACTAATCGCTAACACCTCCTCTTGTAGATCAATCAGGTTATTGGACTGGTCAGTGAGTCTAAAATTAATTCTCGTTAACGAATTATTATGGCATCGCATATAGACAGGATTAACCGGAGACTCAATGATTAAATATCCTGGAGGGGCTATTGGTGCAAATGAGTATAGAATATATCCTTGCTGAGCTTGATTTGATCGTTCGAGATTAATGTGATAGCTTCCTTCGATAACATCGCATACTAAATTGAGTGCAATCACTGAGGATATATTCACGTTGAACGGAGCGATATGTCCGCCGCCACCGTCTGGGTCATTATTATGTTTGAGGATTTTTATTTCCGATGATGCTGTTTTTTTCCATGCATCATGAATTATTTTGAAACCAACATCGATGGCATCACTGAGAAGTTTTTTTAGTTCTGGTACGTTATATCCTGGTAGTTTGAATGCTTGAATATCTTCAACGGGAATATTAAATTTTGTTGCAAATGTTATTCTCGATGTGGGGGGTTTATCATCGAGTATAACTTGAATAATTCGTAAATTAAATTTTTCCATATCGTCGATGATTTTATTGCATGTTTCTACGACGCTGATAAATTCATCTCGGGTGAGAGAGCCGGATTTAAGAGATATTAACAACAGTGAAAAATCATTATTCATCGCTGTGAAATTTTCAACGATTCTAGGTTCGTTAACAAAATGATATCCCTGATATGGTCCCTCCGCCCTATGTTCGTATCCTAACCCAAAAAACTCTATATGTATACTGAACTCTTTATAACTCTTTATTGGATTATTGGGTTTTATCACGTCGGTGATATAATCAGTTTTTTGTGGTTCGGGTATATCAACGGTTTTTCCCCTGGGTGGTAATTCAGGCCATCCTAGTACGGTTCTAATAGAACTCTGATAGATATCTACGACGTATCCTTCTGTGCTTATTTCAACTGCGGATGATAGCGTCGGCTCATGAACCGTTATAGCGATTTTTGATTCTTTTCCAGTAATGGATTTTATTCTACGCGCGAATTCATCATTGATTTGTTCAATTTGATATGATCCGGTTGGTATCGAAACAACGTTCCAGTCTGGAGTCCCGTCTTCTTTATTCTTATTCGCGAACACCAAGGAATTATTCGGTTGTTGACCACCAAATGATTTTGATCTAATATTAGGCCAACTGTGATACACTCGTAGTTTTGCTAGCGCTATCTCCTTCACGGGGACTGGGCTAGGGAAATTCACACTGAATTCAGGATTCGTCGATGTTATTGATATCATGCTTGTTTGTACTGGGTTCGTGTTCTCCACTATTCGTTGAAGTAATTCCATTGGTGTTGTCATCGTTGCTATACTCATGTTGTCGCTCTAATTTTGATACCTCGGAATCATAAATACTGACCATCACTGAGAACTCAGTATCTGATATCGTTGAGGTTATTGAGATCATTCTGGTTTTTGGGTTTGTGTTCTTCAATTCCATCGGTGTTGTCATTATTATTATACTGTTGTTGTCGCTCTAATTTCGATATCGCGGAATCAAAAATACTGAGCATCGCTGAGAACTCACTATCTGATATAATTGTATTATCGAGTGACGACGATATCATCGAGGATAATTGCGAATATGCGGTTGATACAACATGAAATTGAATTAAGTAATCTTGCAGTTTACTCTGGCTGCATGATGATATCTTTTTTGTTATCCCGGTTGATATACCCGCGATTGTATCCACCGCAGAAATGCAAACTGGAACTACGACCGGGGCAATCATTGTAACCGATGCAAGTATTATTCCGGCGCCAGCGAGAACGCTTGACACCGAGTACATAGTAATATCAATTGCGGTGATTCTTCGTCGGTATTTTTTTATTTTCATTTGATACTCCTCGGCGAGGGTTTTGAGTCTAGTTTGAAATTCTCTGACTTGATAATAGCGACATTGCGTTGATGAAATCATTTTTATTTTAAAAACGCTAGCGTTTTCAATTGTGAAATTTGAAGGATTTTCCTTTCAATTTAGTTATTTACTTAAACCCGCTGGTGTTTTCAATTATTCTATTATCGAAGTGGTTTTATTATCGGACGCGGGGGTACCAAGAAATTCTATTATCCAGGGTAGCGACTCCCTAATTATATTCAAGTCGGAGTTGTCTATGGTGATTGTCAACGGGGTTGGTATCCTGGGTGGAGGTGGTATTTTATCGTATATATACGTCAGCGTGTTAACACCGGTAATATTTATCGTGGTGAAACGCAAATCAAATTTGTGTCCGTGTATTATTGTAAATCGGTAGCAACCTGGTACACTAGTATGTCTGTGGCCGACACGAAGAAGATTTATGTTTCCACGGACCCAATCAAGGGTTCCACTATCAACTACGTATACGATGTTGCGAATGGAGCCGGCGTTGTGTGGAATTTTTACTTTATTGGCAATCTCCACGAAGGTCGGGCCTACTACCATAGGCGGGGTTCCAAAGAATCTATTGATGGCTTCGTTGATGGGTTTTTGTTCGTCAAACACGCTTTTAATTTCCGCGAGAGTCATACCTACCACAAGTGGGGATCCAAAGAACTTATTAACAATTTCGCTGATGGGTTTTTGTTCGTCAATAGCTTTTTTAACTTCAGCGAGAGTCATGCCTGTCAACGATGTGGTTTCAGAAACAGGTGTTCTCCCTAAAAATTTATCAACGATGGTATTAAGTGTTGTTTGTCTCACCATAAACATATTAATGTCCTTGAGAGTCATTGTAGATGTAGCTGGGACACCAAAGAAACTATTAGCGATGTAAGCATTGTGAGTATGCTTCCCAATAAACTCGTTAATTTCAGCGAGAGTCATGCCAGCCACAAGCGGGATTCCAAAAAACTTAACAACGACGTCGTTAGTGGGTTTTTGTACCTTTTCAAGATTTTCTATTAGTTTAGAAATATCATTGTAAATATCAAGATAATTTGCCTTGATTTCATTTTCATTCATCATCCTCCCCGCGTCCTTGTTAAAAAAGAATAGCGATAGAAAGTTTTTAATTTCAGCGAGAGTCATGCCAACAACAAGTGGGGTTCCAAAGAATTTATGTATGACATTTTTGCGAAAACTATTATAACCTTGTGTATAATTATCCAGATTACGGCCGTGGGCGGCAATTGCGTCGGTGATCGTAGAAACAAGTGCGCCTGGTTTAAGTTGTCCATCGTTGGAATACAGGGCAATAGAGTTTTCAGCAGCGTTGCGCTGCCGTATCAAAATGTCATCCAACGACACATTACTGCTTTTTAATTTACCCTGGCTATCTTGAAATACAACTATTTCATTGGGATCAACATCTGTTAAGTTCAAAGTCTCAGCGATTTCATCTTTAATTTTTTTTTTATATCCTTGATAGAATCACCGGTTGCAGTGTCATCGGGTTTAGGTTTCAGAGGTCTTCCCCAAATATCAATCATGTTATTGTAAAACTCCCTCTCTCTCTAAAAAGCGATTGCTGGTGTATTCATTTACGACAACATGTGGTGGTTTTCCCCTTTGGTTAGAAATAGCATCAAGAACATTTAATACTTCGCTGCCGCATATTGGTGGATCATTCATTTGTTGTGTTGGTAGCGTAGAATACCAAGTCTTCATTGGAAAAGTTTTTATATAACGCATAAACTCTTTTGGCGGTGATAATCCATATGAATCAAAATAGACAATCCCACGTGGATCAATAGCGTATGCAACCCAGTGAGTACCAGGTCCGGTGCTGTTATCGAGATTAATGATACCAGTTTCAACGCTGTTGGGTTGTGTCGGTAATTGATCTTTCATAAAGACACCTCTGAAGTTTTTAATCGCGAGTTTTTTTAGCAGCATTGAGTAAATCAAAATTGGACATAGGAATCAAAGATTCCAGAACCATCGGTTCCTCAATCGAAGATTTTTGAGTTAATAAACCGGTCCTAGTCTTAGACCTTTTCCGCTGTACCACGAATACGGGGTTCCTGGTAGTCTTAGACCCTTTCCCTTTTTTTATACCCCTTCCCAGTTGCCTTTTTCAACGCCATCCCTGCCGCGGTACCAACAGCCCCTAACGCTGCCGATTTAGCTACCGCTGGGGCTGCTGCCGCAATCAATGCTGGAATCGCAGCTAACAATGGAAATATACCGCCTGATTTTATCATGTTGGCGATTGCGGCTTTCAAAAAATCAATTTGAACCCCTCGCTTTTTTTCATTGCATCATTGAAATGTTTTATTTGACGATCCGTTAATGATATTTTATGTGTACCGCCGGACATCTGCGCTGGTTTCAACGTTATTGTGGTTCCCCATTCTTTAGCGGATTTTGATCGTAATTTCTTGACCTGACCATCAGTCAGCTTGACACTAACAACACTATATGGCATTTTATTATAAAACACATTTATGCTTTCAATTGATCTAATTGGAAACTTTTACATATTTTCCACTGGTGCATCAATAAGTCTCATTCGTCCGCCAACCCCTTCTAACAACATTGATTTGTCGCTGAGAATGACAGCAACCGCTCTATAATTAATAATACCACCAGGGTGGGTTACACGGGCTCTAAAGTGTATATCAACGACAGATTGTCTTGTTAAATCAAGATGTTCCAATGAAAAGTAATAGATCGGAT
This sequence comes from Unio delphinus, assembly GCA_029339505.1. Classification (NCBI taxonomy): domain Eukaryota; kingdom Metazoa; phylum Mollusca; class Bivalvia; order Unionida; family Unionidae; genus Unio; species Unio delphinus. The sequence goes on along the minus strand of JAQISU010000085.1, from coordinate 924,734 downwards.
ACAGATTTTTAAAATCCAACTGTGATATTTGTAGACCAGTATCAACATTTTGATCCCGTGCCATAAATGACAACATATTGTGATATACACGTGCAATATGGTTGTGATTGTAATCAAGTTGTATATCCTCGGATGGTTCCTGCTGTCCGTTTATTCTCAGCGAGATTTCTCTAACACCTAACTGATCAAATATCATATGGCTGCGTTGTTGATTACCAACTCGCTCATTATTCTGTAACGCTACAAATATATGACGTGGAGCTGAAACGCCTTGTTTTGATGCCAGGTGCCATGTGAATATATCATCGACATTATCCTGTTTAATATCCGTGGTCACTGATAACCAACTCAACAACGACTTTCCTCCTTGATCCATAAATGACAGTGATCGCTCTTCTGCTGTGATTGATGGAGTTAACACTGGCATCCACAATGATAGTTTTGTTAAAATGACTTTACCCTCGGGAGCACCAGCATCATGCCAGATTGCATCATTATCAGTACCCTTTCGCACAAGCGCTATTGTATGCTTAGCTCCATAAATAACTTTTCGGACGTTTCTACAGAATCCAAATATATGATGCAGTGGAATCGCGCATGAAAATTGTCGACGCTGTCCTTGCAACGTTGCTACGCGTGTTGCAAATCCTAGGTTGTAATTTGGAACATTATTTATGACATCAAAGGTACCAGCTGGTCTTGTATATCCGGCTGGTGCTGGATCAACTGCAATAGCTTGTGTTGCTTTTACTCTAGAATACTGGATATGTTCAGGATAATCAGAGGTATCCTTTGCAAACATCATAGATGGACCAGCTGATCTTGTATAATCATCAGAATATCTCGCTAACCCTATGAATGTTGTGGCAACATCAACTTCACGGTCTATTGATTCAATTTCTTTTCCATCAATGAGATATCTTGCACTATACTGTCTGCAAATATGCTTATTTTTCAAAATAGTTAAGGTACAAAAAGCCTACATGTTTTTTTAAAAATCCGATTCTTACGATTTTTAAATACACACAAACCACAACCTATTTAACAATTTAAAATCATGAGAAGCAACAAAAACAAATACTGTGGGTAAAGTATTATAACATTTGTATTCACTGCTATTGCCCCATATATCATTTTGCAAGATCATTGTAATTTCAAGAACTTGGGAACCAACTAAAGTAAGATAAAAAGCATCAGTTTTTTTATAGTGAAAGTTGTTTTGGAAAATGTATTGAGAAAAGTACAATTGTTTTTCATGACATTACCTAGTATTATTATGCTTATCATCCAAACTAAGATCTTGATCTCTCCTAGCATGCTGTGATAACTCATGAATCTGCTTATAGCATGGAGTTGGGTATAAATCCCATTTTGTTCTTCCAGAAAATACACTACTATTTGATCAACATTTAAACAATTTTCATCCAAACTGGTAAATGAAAGTTACATACACCTCTCCCTCACTAATTCGTGGTCCAAAAACACAGATGGCACTATGAGTGAGTGACCTAAAAAAGTCCACTAGACATCCATGAAACCACTGGGTGGGTGGGAACTGGGCTGTCTAATGGTTGAATCCTTATTTTATTATCGAGTCACACAAAATTGTCAATAAAGCACTTTTTCTAATAAGGTTGTTCATTTCATTACTCTCTATAAAGTACATTTATTTTCAAAAATATCCAAGATCTGAAAGATCGTTAATATGATTGCCACTGGTTTCAACAGCCAAACACGGTTTGCGAAAACATTTGTGTATTATGTCCATGCAAATTGTTTTGTTGATACTGGATGAATATGTGTGAAGTCTCCATGTAATTTTCCAAGTAGTTTAGACAAGCAGCAATATTAAACTTGAGCTAACTGACAGATAGATGACTGCTAATTGATGACTGACAACATGCCATCTTAGAAGCTCTTTCTAGTGTAAGACCACTAGAGATAAATACTTGAAATATGTTCATGGAACACTGATGCCTTCATCAGAGTGCCTAAAAGTGACCAAAACAAAAAACTTAACTAGGATGTAATGGACAGACAGATAGATGGACAAGGGTGTGATGGACAGACAGACAGATGGAAAAGGGTGTAATGGACAGACATACAGATGGACAAGGGTGACAGTATATAACTTATGTTGTAGTGAAGCATAAATTATTTCCCCCACACAAAAAACAAAGGTTTACTGAAAGACCCTACCTTCTGAGTAGTCTCTCCTTCCAGTATTTGTTCCTCCTTTTTGTCAAGCTTGTGCTGTAGATGGGCACAGACTTTGTTGATCCAGAGAAGTACAGTGTCTTCCAAATCATCAGGTAGGTCAGTGGAAGCGTTAAACACAGAAAATCTCCTGAAGATAGCAAAATGGCACATAAACGATCTCACTTTAGTGATGACTGGATTTGAAAATTACAAATAAATTGTATACTGTACCTCATTGCATGCTACACTATTTGACAAACAGTAAAAATATTATAGCAATGGGAAAGACATGTTACATTCGATGTATAATCTAACTTTGTACATTCTCTCAAAGATGCTGCTGTATATTTACTCTGTGTCCTATAATTAAGAAAAAATGACTTGAAAAAAGCCATTTGTTTCAAAAGATAAGAAAGGTTTTTAATGCTGCATTTATTTTACATATCCCACTTATGACATCTCTCTTCAAGTTATTATTCTGACCCTAACATCTGTCTTTATCTACAAAACTGAAATGTCTTATCCCAACTATGGTCAAAGCAGAGAATTACATGCAATTCTATAAAACCTGGCCTGGCAGAGATTACATTATACTGTTTACAGAAGCCACAAGGCCAGTTTATACCTAATAAAATGTAAATTCTATGTACAAGATGATGTCCCGACTCATCAGTTAAAACAATTATATACGATCTATGAATATCAGTTTTTAATGGTTAGCAATAATTCCAAAAGCCTAATTTGAGCATGCTACATCAGGCAAAAAGTCTGTCACATTGGACATATCCCGCATATATAATAAATTCCTGATGCCTTCAATCCATCAAAATGAACTGAAATTCGGTTTGTAGGCAGTGAAATCCTACTGCTGGCTAAGAAGCAGAGCAGTCAGCTGAATTCCTGATAAGAAGAATATCTCATACACGGCCTGGATGCAACTATTCTGAATTGCATGGAACTGCTGAACAGAGTTTTGTTCCAAATTACTACCTAGGGAAAGGGCTTACATCTGAACTGTGAGCATCACTTTGTGTCAAAAATGACTCTTGGATAGGAGAAATGAGGTAGCAAATTGTGGTTAAGTGGCATAAACACTTTCATTATGACCTTCTTTTGACCTCTCATTTCAAGAAAATGATAATTTCATGTTTTATTATGGCTATTCAAATATATGTACCGTTTTGACCTCTCATTTCAAGGGAATGATAATCTCATCTTTTGTTTCATTATAGCTATTAAAAATATGTATCATTTAGACCTCAATTTGCATGTTTTATATTTTATGAGTTGTTATATTAGGCAGATCAATGTGGCCTTAAATTTGATCATAAAAATTGTCTCTTACACCCTTAAATGGTCTAAAACATGGATAAATTTGATCCCCTATTTACACAGACAAATATTTAAGACCTGTCTGAATATATTCAAAGAATATATTGAATGGGATAATTTGGAACTCATTTCGGCTCTACTCGAGAGCTTGAAGTGTTTGGTTGTCCAGAAAACAGTTAACTGTTTCATCTTTACCATGTCTCTGAGGCTATAGGCAATAGAAAGCATATCATTATGTGAATATCATTTGATTCTTAAAATGTATTTCAAATTATCGGTGCTGAATGGCTAAAACTGTCTATATCAAGACTTTTCGACCTTTAGTAAATGTATTTATATCTGATCGAGGATCAGTAAAATTTGCACCAAGAGTCCTTTGAAGGGACTGACACTCTACTGGGCAAAAAGAATATCTTAGAACTGAAGGTAAGACTTGAATCCATCTCTAATGTTCTTCACTGCAATCATGATGATTAACGAAAACAAGATTTTCAAGATGGCTGCACATGTCAACACCTTTTTCATTTAAGACCAACGTCTCTCAGTGAGAACACAATACTGATATGTCCATTCATTCAAGAGGAGTAACAAAAACAAGATTTTGAAGATGGCTGTTCTGGTTTCGGCACAAAAAGTTGGCAAATGGCCTATTTCAGCATAGTTTCTGTTTCGACCAAAGCCAAAAAGTTAGTTTTCGGTTTGCTTTTGGTTTTGGCCGAAACTGATTTTGACATCTGGTCATCAGCCAAAGATCTGTTTTAATTTTCAGAATGCAACGCTAGTGCTGCGTCTATTACTGTGCTTGTCAGCCGGTCAGTCGGCACTAGGCAATTTGACATTTAGCGAAGTCCTCTTACTGCAGGCTCTGAATGATTACTTCTAGATTCGTTTTTAATTACAGTAGCATTGTATCATGACCCAGGCCTATTTAATAAATCTTGTGTTCTGCAACTTCAGTTTATCTTTAGGTTTCGGTTTTGGCCGAAGGTGTAGTTAAACTTCATGTGTGGACGCTCAATGCCAAGTTTGTTTGAAGTCATCAGAGTTTTCTTAAATGAAATTTAAAATAGCAAATGGTGGCTCATGTCAGACAATGATCCATAAGCTTTCCCATCCAAAATGCCAATGAAGTCTATAGTGATTTCTGATTGAGACTTACTTCCCTATTAGTTCTATATACAGTGAGTAACTAACCTTACAGCCTTGACAACTCTCTCTACTGTGACAACCTCTTTGGCATAGGCTTGCATGAGGGCATCTATCAAGGCAAGGTGGGCATGCTGAAAGGAAAATGCAAAACAGCCATTACTGGAAATGCTTTTCAGTGGTGAGTCATTAATGCTTTCTGTCACAGTTGAGCAAATCTCAAAAATGCAAGAATTATTTTCTCTTACCAGTCAGGAAATGCACAGAAAATTAATGTAATTCAACTCTTCTTTATTTCAGAATGAGGTTTTAAACTATGGAATATGATTGTGGGTGGTCTACATATATACACAATGATTTTGCTAATCAGATCCAACCCTGGATTGCAAAGCTATAGGGTGTGGGGGATGAAGCCTTGTATGCATATATGTGATCAATAGCAGTGTTGTCTCCAGGTTTCAAAAAAAGGAACCGTTGGGGCCCATTGGGTCAAATTTTAGGGACAATTCTTGCATTATGCCTATTTTTTTTATACTTTAATTTATGTTCACAGTTTTAAATGGCATTTTCAACATTTTACTGGCAAAATCATTTCAAAGAAATGGGAGCTAAATGCTGTTCCCATGGAAACACCAAGGCAGCTGAATGATGATGGCCTGGAAAAGGTACCTGAACATGCTTTTTAAAACACCACACATTTGAACATTTATAACAAGTTCCTCTCTATTAATGCACTAAATCCTTATACCGTATTTTCTGGCCTAAAAGTCGATGAGGAATATAAGTTGAATTCACCAACTTGACTTATTTTCCATCCTTTGTCCATATATAAGTTGATTCAGAGTATAAGACGAAGCTAGGTCAATATCTTGGCTTCATATTTTACACTAGTAATGGTATTGTTGTATGATATTCCATATTACCGGCAATCGTCAAATTGCATTACCGATGCTAACATGCCTGTGATTTTACTTCTGAACAAATCACTGCTTTATTCTGTTATCAACTGACAGCTGAATAAACAGTCCATGCTTGTTTTATTAAAACTGAAAGCACATCCATGTTGTAGTTCATTTTATTACCTTTAGCTACGAACATAACTTATATAAGCTTTCAGTGACACAATCCATATATAAGTCGATTCAGAGTATAAGACAAAGTCCCGATTTTCACGTCAAAAAGTATCGACTTATACACTAGAAAATACAGTAAGTAGTTCTTGTTTACACTTAAGTATTCTTCGCTATTGTCACATGGTCTTATTCAATGTATAAATTCCTACAGATATTTTACAAAAAAAACTAACAGCACCTATACCTAATTCCATCATGCATGTTTTCTTTATAATGTTGCATAGTTGTAGACAAAACTAAATCCCATTTTTCATTTAGTCATTTTGAATTTCTATTTGCAGATTTTATATATCTAAATGCCTAGCACACCTAGAACTGGTATCAGGTGCCAATATGTCATCACCATCAGTTTTAATTCAATCACATCCTACAGTATCTAACAACATTGTATTTGTATTGTATGAAGCCATCATCCATTATTATGTACACTGACTTTACACATGTACCACAAAAAAATTTAAGATGTTCTTCAAATTATTATGATTTGCTTAATTACAGCTTAAGAATGTGTGAGGCAGCCTTGATCAATAAGATGCCTGCTGTAATGAAAAATTAAGTGTCTAAAAGACTTGGGTGGATATTCCTAATAGTCAGGACACAAAGCACTGGTTCCAAATTATATATATTAATGGCTAATTTGCCGAACAACTCTTCTAGTAAACTGTTTATGTTCACCCCTTTCAAATTTTACTACTTACAACTTTAAATGGTGCTGTATGCATCAAAACTGTTTCTGTAATATCTTCGTCATTGGTTCCCATCACATAAATCCCTTTCCTGGACAAGACTTGAATAATACTCCAATGGCCTGAAAATCAGATAAAAATACTATCACTGCTATAATAAGCAACTCGCCATAATGGGTTACGTTCTTGGGAAGTCCACTTAACTCAGTTTTTACATCAGTTGGCTTTTACTTTCAGTCTTATTATTTGAATGAATGAAAAACATGGTGCAATGATGTAACAAATTTTATTATTAGAAACTTTTAGATACAACAAGTTTAAATCTTGGATCCAAAATAAATGTGTGCTTGAAATAAAAAAAACTAAATACTATATGTATAAGCACACAATCAACAAGATAAAGTCAGATTTTAAATCATATCCTGTCTCCAAATCACATCCTAAGCTGCTCTTCTATCTGGGTATGGCTGACTCTGTACATTTGATTACCAATACTGAATAGACCCCAGTTACATCAACCTTTGTTCAAGGTAAAGTAATTCATTCCTGAACAAAACTTACTATGCAGAAATCATCATTTTATTATTAGACTTATGATGTCCGTGACCGTTAAGCTTGAGAAATCCGAATCTACAAGTACAAGCTAGCCAAAAATTAGAACAACTATGGATCTTTTGATGATTATCAATTCTGGAGAAAAATGGAAAACAAGATTTTCAAAGATGGCCACAACGCTGGATAAACAAAATGTCAGATCAGCATTAATTTGCAAGCGAAAACCCATGTCAATAATGGGTTTTCCATTTTGGATTAGCAACAATAAGTTTCTCAATATGGCTGCCATATTTCATACCATGCAACCATCCAGACAGGAGTATCCACAATGATGATATCCAACATGGCAACCATACTATACATGTCTATACTGGCCAATATGGCAGCCATACTATACATGTCTATACTGGCCAAAATGTCAGCTATACTATACCATGTCTATACTGGCCAATATGGCAACCATACTATACCATGACTATACTGGCCAATATGGCAACCATACTATACCATGTCTATACTGGCCAATATGGCAACCATACTATACCATGTCTATACTGGCCAACATGGCAGCCATACTATACCATGTCTATACTGGCTAATATGGAAGCTATACTCCATGCCTATACAGGTCATACTGTATATCTAAGCAGTACATTTTCATTGAGGAACAATCTGACCTTGGAATGAAATAGCATTTATGCATTTACATAAATCAACCCCCAAATATTTATTGATACTGATGGATGATAGGTAGGTCTAATGTGACCTGTTTATTAAAATGTGCAAATTGCTTCATGGACATCTTTCCAGAACAAACCTGCGCATACTTTTAAAACATAACAGCAATTGATAACAGCCATAAAGAGCACGTAATTCAAAATGGCCACAGGATAGAGGGTTGTGCTATTCCACATGGATTTACAAGTCACCAAACATAGGATTTGATCTGGAAACATAATGTACATGTCACCAATAGAACCCTTTATCTGATTGCAGCTCCACAGCCACAGGATATATTGGTAAGTGTATAAAATGTACACCAATGTGTGCAGTCAAAGTGTCTGCAGACTTTTGTATGTTTTATTGATTACCGTATTTGCCAGCCTATAAGTCGATGCGGAGTACAAGTCTAATTCACCAATTCGACTTATTTTCCATCCTTCATCCATATATAAGTCGATTCAGAGCATAAAACGAGGCCAGGTCAATATCTTGGCTTCGTATTTTGCACTAGTAATGGTATCGTTGTACAATACTCCATATTACCGGTAACTGTGAAATTGCATTACCGATGCTAACAAGTTTGTGACTTTACTGCTGAACAAATCACTGCTATATTCTGTTATCAATTGACACAGCTGAATAGACAGTTCATGCATTTTTTATTATCACTGAAAGCACATCCATGTTGTAGTTCATTTTATTACCTGTAAATACAAATGTTTTATAAACTTTCAATGACACAATCCATATATAAAAGTCGATTCGGAGAATAAGATGAAGCCCCAACTTTCAAGTAAATAAGTACAGATGTACAGATGTATAGGCCGGAAAATACGGTAGGAGATATCAGCCCCTAAACCAAAATTAATATCATCACAGGGGAGAGGGGCTTATTTTAATTGCACCTAAAGTTTTAAGAACTGTGCAGCCTTTACCTTGCCACTGTGAACTGGAATCACCAAACATATTACTGCAGGCCTGACAGTACAGCTCACTGGTTGTAAGCAAATTCACCAACCTTGGCTTCACATGCCATTCTCCCTGAAAATACAGACAGCAGTAATGCAGAAACAATTTTTTGAAAACTATGAAATCAGTCTATTTTTGTGTCAATTGTCACATAATAATCATTAATGCAATGAAAACATCTCAAGGTCTAAATTTCAAAAACAAAAACTCTTTTAATAATTATGGAGCTATTCCCTACTGACAAAAATTCTAAACAAACAAAAACCTCTCACAAACAAGTCCTTTTGGTCTAAAAAGACTTTGATCTTCAGATGTTTAACTGTACACTCAAAACTGTCTTAATTGCTAAAACAAGCATCAGATGTATACTACAATAGGCCATTTATTTTAAAATCAACATCTATTGAATGTCTTTTTTTAAATACAGGTTCCTCATAGTACCATGAACTCTAGAAGGGACTGAACATGAAATGACATGGATGAAACTTCTGTGTATTATTTGATGATACAATATTAATAATAATCACAAGGAAAAAAAAGGTGCTAAAGAACACTGGCCCTTCAAGAACTCAAATTTACATAACTTGCATGTAATGCGAAGACAAGCATGGATCCGTTCTTCTTTTTTAAATACCAAAAAAATGTATCATTACCTTTTTAATGTGATTAAAATCGTTTTCAAAACTTGTAAACAAAACCTATATATAGTGCTTATTTTATCATCGAAAACAACGGTTACTGTCTGTTTATTTGAATCAAAATCATGAAATTCTCAATTTATAAAATGAATTGCTATATTCTGTTACATGTTCTTAGCCAAAAAAATTCTCAGTACAGGATAAATAACAAAATTCTCAGTACAATATAAATAACAATCTTGGATAAAACTTGTATTAATAAAAATGTCACTAATATCTACTGGTGGCAACACTTTATGAAATAAATAGAAACAAAACAATTTTGTATAGTAAAATTGGTATTTTTTAATTTGGTTTCAATGTAATCATAAACCACTCTGGTGACCTAGTGGTTAGACCATGTTCAAACCCTGGCTGAGTCATGTCTGCGGCATGATGCCCCAGTGGTATACAAGCATTACTGCAGATGTCACAGAATTATGACTGATTTTTTTTTTAAAAGCTACGTTAAAAATTAAAAGAAAACAGAATAAATAAGAAACAGACAGTGTAATCCTCATAAATGCAATATGCCTTCTTGTATTCAAACACAAAAATTGTCAATATAATGTTACAGATAGATATACGTCATTTCTGTGAAAAACCTAAGTAATGACTTTGTTTTAACTTTTGACCTATGATTTCTGGATATATTTGTTGTTTATTACTGTCAGTTAAAAGCTTTGTATTACCATGTTAATTATGAATCTCTCAAATCAAATCAAATAAATAGAAGTTTTAAAAAAAGTTAAAGGCATGTAAATTTTACAAGTGTAATAAATAGCGATTTTGGTCATGTTTCAGGACAATTCATTTCAATGGACCACTTGAACACCATTATACACTATACATTATTACAGTGTAAAATTATACAAGTTATTCACAAATGTGATCAAAGATAGATTTGCAATAAAAGGAAATAATAAGTACATGTAACTGGATAATTCAAGCTTTTTTGATAGATTTGGTTCATTATGTAAAAGTAAGTACAAAGGTTTGTAGTAAATTCAAGATTACTATATTGGAACAGAGACATCTGCTCAAGAATAAATAGAAGTTTCACTATTACATGTACATGCAATGAAATCACAAGCATCAATATTTCATTAAAAAATAGTTTAAAATAACTGTATTTTGCATGAAACAAATGTCTCTATGTTTTGGACCATAGGAATATTTTGTTGTGCCAAAAGAACAGTGACATAACACTCATGGTTTTGCAGGTCACAAGGAAGCTCTCATGTATGTGATGTGTTGCAACATCTTGGAATTATGTTTTCTTCATGGTCTTTCAGAGATTGGTCTTCTTAGAAATAAAGTTAATTTATTCAAAAAAGCAATTTCGTTAGAAGAAGCTGTTTACTGACAACTATTGGTTATGATTATAAAACAAGTATTCTGCCATTCAACAATGCCAGAACCCAAACCACACCGGAGTAATCTTGACATCTAGCCGGGACGACATCCCATTCACCATTTCTCAGAGGTTCATTGGTAACTCATGTCCTGACTTATATGTCTCTATACCCAGACATGACAACCCTGACGAGTCCATCTCAGTAAGGCAGTTGATTTTTTTCCTTAAGTTTGACCAATTTTCAGTAAGGTGTAACAAAATATCATAAACTGCTATTGTAAAGCTGGAAAACGAAATTAGAAGTTCAGTATTCAAAACGTGCAGCAACAATAAACATATTAAACTGAAACGCTCTTGTAAAGTATGTATTGTATTGCCCTTACTGAGAGGAGAGTCAATATTAATAATTTGATCTAAGAAGCAGAAGTGACTTTTTGATTACACATTCACTTTTACTGGCCCTGCTTTTTCAGTTAAAACAAAAAAGGTCAGATAAGCTAGGAGACCTTAACTGAATGGTTGATTAACTGATTACACTCAGTTAGCTAGCTCCAAGGATGATCTATTATTATATCTCTTTTCAGCGTAATGCAGGTCACATAGTACTAGCAGCAAACAGTTATTAAAATTGGTGAAAAACCTAATTGTACTAAAATTTTACCGATCGATTTAAAAACAGAATACTGATGCTTTTGACATAATGCATATTCTGTAGACATAGCAAATTAACATGAGTAAAGTTATTGTTGTTTATATCAAGTGCACTTTTGCAAATGTCATGAACTAATAAACATAAAATTGTTCTAATCACATGTACCGTATATACTCGCTAATAAGTCAAACTGCAAACAGCACAAATCCTGATCTGTCATAGCATAATATGCATGCAGGTCAGAGTCTGTGTTGCCTGTTCTGCTGATTACTCAAAAAAATAATTGCACAGACCCCAATCTGCCTATGTATGATGACAGAAATGTGATGACAGAAATGGGTTTGTGCAGTCTTTAGTTAGAATCATTAATGAATAAATATGGTATATACATATTGGAACTGCAACAGTTAGTAGCCACATTTCTTTTTTATTTCGCTCCATTTGTTCTTTCTTTCTCTAAATATTGTCACACCCAAGAATATACATTTAGGATCTGGTTTTGAAACTAATTTACCATTCGTCTGGAAAAGAGTTAAATTGTAATGCAACAAAAGATACGTGTATTGGTAGGTTCCCAGAGAGTTGTGATGTTTAAGCAGACTTTTCGTTTTTTTTTCCATTGCTGATTAATTTATTTAATTTTGTCTTAGTTCTTCTATCATGAAAACCAAAGATATGATTTCACATCATGAAGTACTATCACAACAGTACATGCCCTTACCTCACAATAAGGCTCTGTCCCCTATAACACAGATTGATTTTATAATTAACCATATTATAATGAAGGGTGCATAGTATTTCAATAATACTAAGTCCATTTGTATGTCTATCGCTTACTGCTCAGTAATATCGGTAAGATTGGCAGTTTGTCTTTCCCTCTTCAAATCTTTGGACTCATTAAATGGAAAAGGATGGAAATAAAGACATTGTTACTGTGTTATAATAGTTGTTTTGTGTTTGTTTGATTAGGATTTTTAATGTAGCTTTAACAAATTTTCAATCATATCGCTACGATGTCTGCAGTGAGGCAGTTTATAGTGCTGTCTACCACTGGGGCATCATGCCGCAGACATGTAGCATGATGTCCCACCCAGTCACATTATCCTGACACCAGGCCGACCAGTCCTAACACAAACCTTTTAATGCTGAGTACCAAGTGAGGCAGATGTTAGTACCATTTTTGTAAGTCTTTGGTATGACTCGGCTGGGGATCAAACAAGCTACCTCCCACAGCAGACGCTCTAACCACTAGGCCATTAGGTCGTTACAATAGTTGAATGATTAAATAAGTATTTCAGAAATTTGTTACAATTTACACAAGTTGAACATCACTGACAACTTGTATCCAATACGTAGCAAAAACGGTATGAGGGAGAGTAAATATGTTATCATAATTAATGAGTTCATATCAATTCTCCATGTCCCTTGATCTGATGCTTCAACTTAATATTTCTCAATTCTTTAACCCTTTCCTCCAATCATTGCTGATTTGTATTATGTTCATGAAATAATCATAAACAGCATAGTTGTTCCCCTTAAGAGGTTCAGGTTGTTTCAATGATTCGTTACTATTCTATTGCCCTGTGTAGTAAATTCATTGAGACTAACATCTATTATACATTTTGTCAAAAAAGCCCTGCTTCCAGTTATTAAATTCTTGAGTCTTGTACATGTTTATGGGGGCAACCAAAAAAAAAAAATCGCTTAGGAATATGATTGTGAGAGGTCAAGTACTTTAATCGAGAATTCTGTATTATTTTATTTCTAAATAATTCAAACTGGACTAGAGCCAATTTATACTAGGAATAGGGTTTATTTGGACTCAGAAACCCATTAATTCCTGAACTTGCCTAAAAGGTAGATATACCATTTAGAATCTATCAAATGGTTTAAAGACTAATACTAGTTCTGGTCAAATCTGACATAAATTTAATTTGAGCGAGTGTTCTCACTATGACCATGTACAGTTGACTCCACTTAACTGCACATCGGTTAACTGCACATGCTGGATAAATGCACGTAGTCACACTGGTCCTGTTTTTCTCCAATGCTTTTCAATGGGAACGAACTTCGGATAACTGCACTTCGCTTAAATGCACACTCCGGATAATAGCACGCAAACATTTTCTGCCCGTGGCACATTATTCAATACAATTTTACTCCGGTTAACTGCACAATGTATATTTATGATCAGTTATTGCCAGTCCACTGCTGTAGCACTTCAAATAAGCAGACAATTAAGCTGGTAAATGCGACTCTGTAAATGATTGACATGTAAAGGATGCCTTAGGTGGTATATACATGTATATCCGCGCCCACTAGGGAGCAATAGCGTGGGAAAAATCATAGTACAGCATGGGAAACATTGCTGTAAACCGTTTGGGTTTGCATGATTTCAAACCAATAAATGGATGTTCAAAAGATGGAAAATGCGCAACAGAATTCAATTTAAATGACAACACGGCGAAAAACAGGATGCAGACGACTTTGGAGCCGAACACTTTTTCTTCGGGAGATGACCCATCAATGTCTGAAAGCAGTTTTCGAATAACAAGCGATCTTTTGAATTTCTTGAAATTTGCTATAATTCCTTGATCCACTGGTTGAATCAGTGAAGTTGTGTTCGGAGGAAGGAAAACAATCTTAACATTTAAGTAAAAGTTGTAAGAATGGATTCTAATCATAGTTTAAATTTATTCTTTACATATATTCATGCTGTGCTGATTTAAAGCTGTACTGTACCATACTTCGGTTAACTGCACACTCCGGTTAACTGCACAGTCTCATGATGGGCCCAAGGCTGTGCAGTTAACCGGAGTCGACTGTACTATCCTACCAGTGGCCCCTAGTAACCAAGTGGTCTAAAGCGCTCTCCGTTACAGATCATTGTCATCTCACCTGTCTGCGTGGGTTCAAGTCTATTGCTTGGAAAATGTGGGTATGTGAGAAAGCATGCCAATAGCTTCTCATGGGTCGTTGGTTGTTTCTGGGCTTTACCAGGGTTCTTCTTCCACCATTTATACTGGCCAACATGTATAGCCTTTTTTGTGCTGAAAAATGGCGTTAAACCCTATAACAACAATAACTATACAGTACTACCAAACAACCATGAAACATATTCAGTGCACTATCTGTAACGATCAAATGCGCTATCATAAAACATCTACTTGACTCAGCTGTAACAATACACTAACAACTTGAAATAAAATGCTAGAAATAAATTCAATTATATGCTTTAAGTTAATTAATTTGCATGAAACAATCAAAATCCTCTTCTTAGCAAGAGATCTGGAAACTCCATCATGATTCAGTCATCTAAAAAATGAGAAAGCTGAATGATCACTCGGTAACCTAGGTATCAGACCACTAATACAATCTGATGTTACTGCATCCTTTTTTGCTCCAAAGAAAACAATAAAAACTTTTTTCAATTTCTGTTTCCTGGAGACTTACTAAGCAGTATTCTACAGAATGCCTGAACTGAACATAATATGTTTATTTAGCTCAGCTTTTGGGGCTCTACAATGACAAAGCAAACAACCAGATTTGGTTGGTTTTGTAAATTGCACTTGTACTAAAAATTCAAGATTTGTTTTCTCAAATACATGTACAACTATTTATGGGAAATGCATTTTCAAAATATGGCGATTATTGGAAAAAATTAGCTCAAAGGTAATGTTTTATATTTTAAAAAAAGGTATTTTCATGGGTACTTAAATTCATGGTTTTGCCTGTCAAGGTTTGCATATTAGTAGGTATTTAATTTCATGGTTTCACATCTATAAATACCAAAATAAAGAATACAAAAGAATAAACAGCAGTCACATTAATGCTTAAAATAATAATACCACCTGTATAAGTACAAATCAAAGACCTGGCAAGTTAAATACATGTACTTCGTGCTTTTGACCAAGTGAACAACATCAGACAATGCAAAATAACAACACTAAAACAATACTTCCATCTCTATGACCGCTCCGATGGCCTAGTGGTTAGAGCGTCTGCCGCAGAAGCGGGAGGTCGTGGGTTCGATCCCCGGCCGAGTCATAACAAAGACTTACAAAAATGGTACTAACAGCTGCCTCGCTTGACGTTCAGCATTAAGAGGTTAGTGTTAGGACTGGTCGGCCTGGTGTCAGGATAATGTGACTGGGCGGGACATCATGCTACATGTCTGCAGCATGATGCCCCAGTGATAGACATCACTATAAACTGCCTCACTGCAGACATCGTAGTGATATGACTGAAAAATTGTTAAAGCTACGTTAAAAATCCTAAACAAACAAACAAACAAACCATCTCTATGAGAACAAATAAAAGATACTTCAAGATTAATCAGTTTTGCCACGTTTACGTTTGAGTGTTCCACATCAAAAGAAGCCGACGCAGCCAACAAAACTGGATCAATCAGTTATTAAAGTACATATGAATGATTTGTTACTTAAAACCACTGTCCATGAAGTTGCACAATCAGTACTTTCTGACTATCATGGAGTTAACACAGCAGCTAATGATGCATTAATTTTATATACTGTAATTTTGTATTATTCTTTCTTTCAATTTTAGTATTACTAAATAGTATTACTATTGTTTGAATACCTTTTACTTTTTCTATATTTTCTCTCCATTCTTACTTACCTCACATATCGATTTAAAATCAGTATAAAATTACAGCTATCAGATCCATACCTTATCCAAAGTTAGAGCTGTACCGATTAATCGACCGTACTCATAATCGGCCCGATTATTAGAACAATCAGTATAATCGGTATCGGCAGAAATAATCGGTGTCAATGCAAATAAATTTCCAAAATATAATTTCAATTATAAGATTCATCTTGACATGGCTTGAATTTTAAAACAGAATTAAATAGTGGAAACTAAGGAATAAACATCTGATTTGGGGATTAATTGAAAGACAATATATTCCTAAAAAGTAACTACTGTTTTAACACACCTGCTGTAAACTACCGCTGATTTTTGCTGAGAACTCCCAATTATTACATTATGTCCTCGATTTTCATATTCTTCTAAACAAGAAAAGTCCTATATGTTCTGTTTCATCACCTGTGAATTATTATTGTGACGAAATAATTACTTTTCTATAAAGAATTCACATCTTCACTAAATAGAATGTTAAGTTTAAACATTTTTCACGTAATTTAATGATTTTTTTTTTACCTATGCAACAATCCAAAAATAAAAAATAAACCAGAACAAAAACATAAGCCATAACAATAAAATCATCCACAATTAATTTAAATCCCAAGAATGATCACTACAAATGTGGTTAACTTCAATGCTACAGCGCCATTCCCATGAAAGAAACTTACACGAGTTAACATCTGGCATTTTTAGACTTTGTGTGTACCTTAAATCCTGGTGATTTTACTATGTTGAGTTAAGTGCACTCAGTAGACAATACACAGACATAAGTGAAAAATGGTCAATACACCTTGTGTGTACATTAAATAACAGGTGCTCAACGCGAGCTTGATGTGAAATAAAAAACAATAATCTAAAGGGAAAAAATCATGCAGAGTGATACAAAAACATTAGATTACCCCAATGGCCCATTGTGACATATGTCCCTCTCCTATCATACTATATAAAAAGAAAAGGTTCATAACTTCAAAATACTTGGTTCCATCCATGACCATCGATTTCATTCTGCTTTTTCCGTATTTAAAAGCACACAACCATTCTATGTGGCTTGTTTTACTCCTGAGATATTTTTCTATTCCTCAAGCCATCATTGGCTTTTCTACGTTGTACCTAACTGAAATTACGGCTTCCAAAACGTGCGATTTTCGGGAACTTTTCATCGTGGGACAAGTGCGAGCTCATGTGACAACCGGTGAAAAGAGCTACATGTACCATGTTTGTGGTTCTACGATACATGATTTCTTCAATTACAGAACAGTGGTAAATGCAAAAGTAAGTTTTTACTTAATATTAACTCAATTCAACTTTAGGAATCCTGTTCCATGGAAGAATTAGACATTTTCTACTTCACTGCACACTGTAAACAATCAGTTCAAAACAGTTCAAGTATTAGGCACACACGATAACACCGAAATATGATTGGCTAAAAAGGTTATTCATAATACATGTAGCCAGATTTCTTACATCACCCTTTTATTTGAGCCCTATATTTGATGTCAGTGATCATCTGACCACACCGGGACCCATAAAAAAAATGACAAAACTACAAAATGTAACAACCATGTGACAAATTAAAACATGGAAGGATGGACAGATGATGGATAAATAAATAAGGATCATACCAGCCAACAGCACCTTACATAGTTTAGGTAGGGCATCAAAAGAGATACATAAAACCCATTGTGTAAAGTATCAAATTTCTCCAAGGAGATAACTTACTTGGCATATGGAAGTAATTATAAAAAAGAAACAAGGCAAGATGGTATATTTATCAAGCCTTCTTTAAATTCCAAAATGAGCTATGAAAATGCAAGCAGCAGTTGTGGTCTAAAATCCTGAAACAACATCTGTAGTCAATACAAAAATTCAAGAAGAGAGAACAGTGTAAACTATAGCACAGCGTTATAATCAGGAATTTTCCTAGGTCTCCAGAAGTTGTTTGCTGTGCTGCAAATTAGCAAAACTGGAGTAATTTTCCCAATAAAACAAACATCAAGGTTTCAATCAAGTCTTTAACTTTAATTTTAATATAATACAACATTCTGTTGTGGGGGTTTTTTGTGGACAATTTCTCAAGCATTTTAATATAAATTTTCTGCAACTTTATACAATGAGCCTTGTTTTTTTCCCTCTCATTCATGGGTCAAAACAAATGGTCTTATTTGGTCAAATTCTGGGACAAACATTTTATGGGGTCCGTATTTAAGTCTCCAAAATAACTTCTGTTAAATTAGATTAAATTCTACCCAATGATTTTGGTCAAATCATTGAAAGGTCAATCTCATTTAGAAACAATGTCCATAGAATATGGCAGACCAGAATCATGTGTACAAACATGAAAGGTATTCATATCAAGAATATTTGTTATGTCAAGCTTGGTCAAATTTTGATCTGTACTTTCAAAGAGGAAATTGTTTAAAGATTGTTCCAATTTTAATAACAATGACTATGTCTGATGAATGAATCTGAAAGACATTCATGCCTGGATTATTTTCCTGCATTTTAATCAGATTCTGTGGAGCAGTCATTGTGAGGTCATTTAAATGTTTTCAATGTTTAGTAATGAAACCTACATTTGAGAGTGGATCAACTGAGCAAAAATTTAGGTCGGTGGTTCGTCTTGAGGGGTTTTCATGGGTTCATCCTCTACCATTATTACTGATCGCCAAGTATAGCCTATTGTGTGCTGAAAAATGACGTTAAACCCTAAAACAACAACAACCATATTCAGTAGCAGATCTGCATTATTTCAACAAAACCTGAAATATATTCATGCAACATTTGATCAAATTCGGTTCACCAGTTTTGAGAGATAGATGTTTAAACTTTTTATTTTACTTTTTTTAAACAACAGCCCTATTTTATAGTAGATCACAATTTATAATCACAAATTTTAGAATGATTCATGTTCTCTGTCTTCTATATTTTAAATTGCAAACATAAAATGCAAAACACAAAGATGAATCAAGTATTTTATTGTCAGGTGGCATATAAATGAAAAGTCAGAAATCAACAACAAAAGGGAACACATTTTTGCTGGGGTAAATTGCAAATTTTGGTAATTGGTTGTGACTCTGAAAATGTACCATTTCTGACATGGGGCTCATGAATCAGGACCTATATTTATAACTTAAGTACTCCTAGACAAACCAATGATTTAAAGGATTATAATAATTTGTTGTTAATAAAGAGAAGGGTCTCAAGAAAGGCAATGAAGAATTTGAGGGTACAATAATTACCACAATCAAGGGAATTAAAGAATCCAGGTAGAGAATCCAAACTAGAAGGGAAAATTCATAGCTTCCAGTTCTTAATGACAACTGTATACATCATGTTCAAACAGACAAGGTGCTACCTTAGTACGGAATCTGGACTATCATCATGGCGAATGAAGATAACGAGATTGGATGCAACTGGGCCATCATCATGGTAAATGAAGGTAACCAGATTGGCTTGGCCATCATCATGGCAAATGAAGGTAACCAGATTGGATGTAACTGGGCCATCATCATGGTAAATGAAGGTAACCAGATTGGATGTAACTGGGCCATCATGATGGCAAATGAAGGTAACCAGATTGGATGTAACTGGGCCATCATCATGGCAAATGAAGGTAACCAGATTGGATGCAACTGGGCCATCATCATGGTAAATGAAGGTAACCAGATTGGATGCAACTGGGCTATCATCATGGTAAATGAAGGTAACCAGATTGGATGCAACTGGGCTATCATCATGGTAAATGAAGGTAACCAGATTTGATGCAACTGGGCTATTATCATGGTAAATGAAGGTAACCAGATTGGCTAAGCCATCATCATGGTAAATGAAGGTAACCAGATTGACTGGGCCATTATCATGGTAAATGAATGTAACCAGATTGGATGCAACTGGGCTATCATCATGGTAAATGAAGGTAACCAGATTGGCTGGGCCATCATCATGGTAAATGAAGGTAACCAGACTGGCTGGGCCATTATCATGGTAAATGAATGTAACCAGATTGGATGCAATTGGGCCATCATCATGGTAAATGAAGGTAACCATATTTTTTTTTTTGGATGCAACTGGGCTATTGGATGCAACTGGGCTATTATCATGGTAAATGAAGGTAACCATATTGGATGCAACTGGGCTATTGGATGCAACTGGGCTATTATCATGGTAAATGAAGGTAACCATATTGGATGCAACTGGTCTACTGGATGCAACTGGGCTATTATCATGGCAAATGAAGATAACCAGATTGGATGCAACTATTTGACATTATCATCATGGGGAACAAAAGTAACCAAGACTACCTATTTACCATAAATCTAATTATGATATCTCTCTGATGCTGATGCATACATACATATTCACATACATACATAGACACACACAGTGATACATACATACATACATACATACATACATACATACATACATACATACATACATACATACATACATACATACATACAATGGATCACATACTTCCAACGATTTCTTTAAAATTTAAACATAAAATCAACTGATATAATTAATAGTCCACATCTCTGAGATAAAAAAGAAAAGAACACTATACTCAAACATGTCAAAAGTGAGAATATGAAAATATGTGTACACAAGATGTGTACATAAGGTCATTGGATGTGCAGTCACAGTTTTGGAATCAAATAAACAAGGCTCATTGTATAAAGTTGTTTCACTGTGTGTCTCAAATCTAATTAGGCAGGCATGCTGTGAAGTTACAACCCATTAAACATTGATATGATCTTTGTTATATACCTCTTCAAATTGCTATCATAGATTACACAACAAGACTCCACTGCTTTATCAAAAACTACATCAAGCAAGACTCTTTAGTATTCATTTCAGATCAAAACCTGTGCAGTGATGAGTCTCAAACTTTTTACCCTGTAAAACTAAAAGCTCCTTGTATAATTATCGCAGTGAAGCAACATATTAGAAACATACTTATAAGACTTGCACCTCAATCAACAGACACAGAAAATGTAAAGAAAAAATTGACAAGATCAACACGTCACACAGCAGTCACCAAATCTGTCAATAACCACAACAATAAACTCTTAGAAACTACTATGATTGTTTTGGTTATTATTTTGCATGTGCATATTATCAGATTTCTTCGACTGCTCCAATGGTAGAGCATCTGTAACAGTAGCGGGAGGCTGTGGGTTCGATCCCCAGCCAAGTCATACCAAAGACTTACAAAAATGGTAGTGACAGCTGCCTCGCTTGACACTCAGCATTAAAACGTTAGTGTTAGGACTGGTCGGACAGGTGTCGGGATAATGTGACTGGGTGGGACATCATGCTACATGTCTGCAGCATGATGCCCCAGTGCTAGACATCACTATAAACTGCCTCACAGCAGACATCGCAACGATATGAATGAATTTATTTTAAAGCTATTTTAAAATTCCTAATCAATCAAACAAACAAACAAAGTCTTATCATCATAAATCCAATGTATCCTATTGAATTTAAACATAAAATGTGTGTCGATCTACTGTAACAGCTATATCTGCAAGCATTTGTCTGAGAACCTAATTAAGTGCCCAACATCTTTTAAATGGATAAATGGAATTATTTGATGTTGTTGTTGTTGTAGGGTTCAACGCCATACTTCAGAACAAGATAGGCTATACATGGTGGCCATTATTAATGGTGGAGGAAGAAACCAGGAAAGAACCACCGACCCATAAGAAGCTAACGACAAGCTTTCTTACATACCCACATTAGCCAAGCCTGAGACTCAAACCCATGCAGACAGAGGTGAGATGGCAGTGATCCGTAACAGTGAGCGTTTAGGACCACTCAGGGCCCCGAATAATTTGATGTACTGTTGCACCAAATAAAAATAGGCCTCTTTTTCTATCGCCACAATTAATTATGTCTTTTGTGTCAAATAAAAGGAGGTGGAATAATTTTTAAAAAAAGAGTTAAAAGGCATACAAGTCCGACATGCTTAAGAACAAGCGGCCATCATCAAATGTCACTTTACTCATTTCAGGTAATCAATCACACAGTTATAAATGTTATTGTGCATGTAATCTAATTAAGTCATGTTAAATAATACCTACTCAATCATAATTGTGATTAAAAATAGCAAGGCAACCAAGCGAAATGAGTACTTGGTAAAAGAAAGTTAATTTACTGCTGGTCATAAAATGTGTACTATTATCAGTTTCATTGTACTTTTTCCCAAAACATATGGATCCAAAAATCAAACGATTCTTTTTTCATTGTACTTTTTCCAAAAACATATGGATCCAAAAATCAAATGATTCATCTTCTTTTTTCAAGTTCCACTTAGATCTTTCTTTTATTGCAGCAAAGTTACAAACCAACAAAACCTCCTTACTTTGTAATCCAAATAATCATTTGTCTCTGCAAATTTACTGATTTCTTTGCTGTGAAAGAATGTCTTGGGTGATATCGTGTTCTCCAGATATCTTGTGGTGAACAAGGGCAGATTTTTAACAATTCTTAAACCCTATCACAAAAGGATTATTCAGTTTGCAGTCTTTCCAGTCACATGATCAGAAATCACACCAGTAGTCCCAATGGATGGGCTGTATTCCAGTCAATAGAATTATTTTCTGCATTTTTCATTAAAGTTCGATCTACATTTACTCTTTTGTGTTCTGCTTCTTTCACTTTCTTAGCTAATGATTCTTAATGCACATCATTTTAATCTGGAGATCACATTTGAGTGCAACAAGCATTGAGTTTAAACATCTGGATGACATGTTGCTGAGCTCAATAGAAATCGCTTGAGAGCTTGCGAGATAAGGGAAGCTACCCCATCAGCTGCTGCCTATGCTAGTCTGGTTCCCTATTTTGTATGCTTCAAATAACCAAGCGCAATGCAGGGAGCATACAAAACTGGGAATCAGACTACACCTATGCTCAAAGTATATATGATGCCATCCCTCATCCAAAGTATTGGATACTAAATAAATCCTTATCACATTATGCATATTCCTTTGCATAAAAACTGCACAGCAACAAAATGTGTGCATCAATTTTCTTCAGCTTGCATCTATGATGCACAAATGTGCATAAATGGAAACAGTAATGATACATCTTTGTGGCATGATACGCTAGTTCTAGACATCATTATAAACTGTCACACTGCAGCAATGCGACTTTAAAGTTGTTAAAGCTTTGTTAAAATTCCCAATCACACACGCGCACACACACACACACACACACACACACACACTTGTTAGAACCAAACAAATTAATTACATTCTTTAACAACTACATTTGTCACCTAGTCTATCTTTATGATACAAAACTGAACCTTTCAAAACTCCCAAACTCCTTTGTTTTTTTAATACCTCTATGTCTCCTTAAACAAATTAAAGCACTTTTTTAAAACTCATGTAAGGAATTCCTAATACATTAACTATATATGTATTTCTAATGCAATACAATTCCTAATGCATTAACTATACATGCACATCTAATGCAACACAATTCCTAATGCATTAACTATACATGTATTTCTAATGCAATACAATTCCTAATGCATTAACTATACATGTATTTCTAATGCAATACAATTCCTAATACATTAACTATACATGTATTTCTAATGCAATACAATTCCTAATGCATTAACTATATATGTATTTCTAATGCAACACAATTCCTAATGCATTAACTATACATGTATTTCTAATGCAATACAATTCCTAATGCATTAACTATACATGTATTTCTAATGCAATACAATTCCTAATGCATTAACTATATATGTATTTCTAATGCAACACAATTCCTAATGCATTAACTATACATGTATTTCTAATGCAATACAATTCCTAATGCATTAACTATACATGCACATCTAATGCAACACAATTCCTAATGCATTGACTATACATCTATTTCTAATGCACTGAAATTCCTAATGTATTAACAACACTGAAATTCCTAATGTATTAACAACACTAAAATTCCTAATGTATTAACAACACTGAAATTCCTAATGTATTAACAATACATGTATTTCTAATGCACTGAAATTCCTAATGTATTAACAACACTAAAATTCCTAATGTATTAACAACACTGAAATTCCTAATGTATTAACAACACTAAAATTCCTAATGTATTAACAACACTGAAATTCCTAATGTATTAACAACACTGAAATTTCTAATGTATTAACAACACTAAAATTCCTAATGTATTAACAACACTGAAATTCCTAATGTATTAACAACACTGAAATTCCTAATGTATTAACAACACTGAAATTCCTAATGTATTAACAACACTGAAATTCCTAATATATTAACAATACATGTATTTCTAATGCACTGAAATTCCTAAAGTATTAACAACACTAAAATTCCTAATGTATTAACAACACTGAAATTCCTAATGTATTAACAACACTAAAATTCCTAATGTATTAACAACACTGAAATTCCTAATGTATTAACAACACTGAAATTCCTAATGTATTAACAACACTGAAATTCCTAATGTATTAACAACACTAAAATTCCTAATGTATTAACAACACTAAAATTCCTAATGTATTAACAACACTGAAATTCCTAATGTATTAACTATATATCTAATTCACTGAAATTCCTGACACATACATTTTATTAACTCAACTGAGGTACATTCTAGTACATCAACTGCATGTTCTAAAGCATCTGCTGCAAAATCAATATCTTTCAGTTACAATACTGGTTCATTATGTTTTTGACAAGAACTGACCAAGGCAAATGTCTCATGTCTTACAAATTACGACAAAGACTTGCAACGTGCTCACACAACAACAATAATGCACTCTCTCCTATTGACTACATTCCTGTTTGAACATTCGACATAATAATCATTAAGCTCCCTCAATAACTGCACCTTAAAAAAAAAAGTACCTGTCATTCAAGGTTATATATATATTTCACTTTACCCTACATTTTGAGTAAAAGACCATACTCAATTGTTAATATGACCCTTAAGTTATGTCACCAAGGTTAGTCTTTTACTCAATCTGACACCAAGAGAATCATGGTTCACACTTCTTTAGTCATGAAATCACTATTAACAATTAATAATCTGCTTAAGAATCCTGACTCATGAAAATCACTCTTTTTACTTGTTCTTACCGCATTATTCCTGTATAAGGGATCATGAAACTCTGAGGGTACTTTGTCCTTGTAGGCTTTACCCAGAACCCAAGCAAGGGAGGCATGAAGCTTGGCCTGCAAAAGTAGAAAAAATGATGTTCTCTTAGTCACTAGCTATATTATATGCTGCACTCCTGTGCCAACTGCCCTTGTTTCATCCATTTACAAAAAGTTCTTTCCTTGGCACCTACAGAAAAGAGCCAGGAAAATAAAAATATCAAGATCACTGTGGTTGACTTCTAGAAGCATATGGTTACCTGAACACGAGAAATTGATACCACTGTAAAGAAAGCTCATGAAAAAAGGGGTTGATAATGATGAAAGATGCCAAGGACATGTATTTATTCATTTCTGAATGCACTTTTACAGCATAATAAACTTTGATTGATTGTATTTGTATGGTGTACCAGCACTGTTATGCCATTTATTATATACACTGAACCAGTCAGTGTAGAGTAACACTACAGCATAGTTTGCTGCATTTCCTTATCAATTAAACAAATTGTCCCAGAGGACAGGGCTGTCTTACTGGAAAGTGAACACAGCTCACAGTTCATATTACAGGGCAGGTATATACAGTTATCAATCCCATTCCATTGCCATAAATACTGCTTATAATCCAGGCCATGATTGTCAATCCCATTCCATTGCCATAAATACTGCTTATAATTGAGGCCAAATGCAAACTCCTCTGACCATGATATTGTATACTGTGTTGGCAGATTATGGTCTATGCAGCTTGTTGGGAGTAATCAGTTGAATAAACAACATAGACCCTGTGATGTACTTCATTTAAGATTATCTCACTGTCAGGCCATAAGGAATAACACCACATTCATTTAGTGGTATTTATACCTATCATGTACTTCACTACAAGACTGTCTCATTATAAGGTCATTTTTATAACACCACATTCATTAAATGGTATTTATACCTATCATGTACTTCACTACAAGACTGTCTCACTATATGGCCCATCGTTATAACACCACATTTCTTAAGTGGTAATTCTGTCTAGTGTACTTCATTACAATACTGTCTCCCTATAAGGTCATTCATTCATTATAACACTACATTAAGTGGTACAGTGCATTCATTACGCTATTCATTATAATACCCCATTCATTATGTGGTAATTATCGTTATCAAGTACTCGATTACAACTGTCTCACTATAAGGCCATTCCTTATAACACTACATTAAATGGTACAGTGCATTTGTATGTTATACTTCATTACAAGGCCATTAATTATAATACCACATTCATTAAGTGGTAATTATTGATATCATGTACATTATTACCAGGTTGTCTCTCACTACAAAGACATTCATTAAGTGGTAATTATGTGTATCATGTACTTCATTAAAGACATCCCATGTTCAAATAGTATAGATATGACTCCACATACAGCAGCATTCTAATGAATACTACATGATCCTACATTTTTCAATATATACAAGTATAGGCTACTTAACAGATTTAGAGCACCAGCTGATATGAACAAAGCTTGCAGGTCAGCAATGACTGTCATTTCATTCTTTTATCTAGATAAATGCATAGTCTGCTCCCTCCTATCTACAACCCACTAAATTATCTATCGGTCTTACTTGAAAGACATAAGCTTGATCTTGTAATCTTTAAGAAATATTCAAGAGATTGGGGGGGGGGGACTTCACAAACAAATACTGTATCCAGACCTTGAACCTTGATGTTAGTCTACATAACAGCAATCGTGTGAAATGTATGCTTTGAACAAATTAGACTTATGGTATGTTCTTGGTCTCTACATTAATGCTGAAGCTATAAGTGTTGCTGAAAAGGACCAAGAAGGCATTTGATTAGAAATTTGTAACACTGGGGTGATATTACTCAGTTACTTCTTGTATATGAATCTGTAATGTTAAACCACTCCTACCCCTACACCCTCACTCATACACCCTACCCCCACATGGTTCACAGAGGTCTCACTAGGATTTTAAACTAGGAGTCCAGGACTCCCTATTTGGTAAAAGTAGGAGTCCCACCAGCAAAAGTTGCAGTCCCATCCTTGACAATGTTGAACTTTCCAGATTAGAAGAACTGTTGGTTGCCGTTGAGTTTAATTTCCACATTCTTTATAACACTGACATGTACAACAGTGTCAGGCTAGATGTATTCGGCATGTCTGGTAATTCTGCACAACGATACATCATTTCTGTAAACATTGGATCACATGTTGGTTACGTGGTTGAATATTCAATTTCTGGCTGAAATGCCAGAAAGAGTCCAAAGTAACGCATTTCATTTCATATCCTAATGCATAAACATTTTGAATATAATATTCTGTTGACAATTGAATTTGGTATGGGTTTTGTGCCAATATTGGTAACCTTAGATACCCAGAATAACCTGACAGCAATGTAACTCTTGATAGTCCTTCATGGTGAGACTGAATTTTGACAATCCAAGGAATAGTTGTATTCCAAACACTAAGCCAGGCATCACACACTTTCTTACGCTTGGCTACTATTTCCATCCAAACTGTCAGTTCTAAAAAAAACTTCAGCAATCTTCTGAATCTCATTAAAACCTTGGTCAGTTTGCCATTTAACCCCAAACTACTTATCCAAATTTGCAAACAACGTTTTGTCCTGACGTGTCTTGATTTGGAGGTCACATGCACTATTTATTTGTCTAGTCAGAAATTAACACAATAATGGAAGCTAAAGTGTACTCTTATAATAACTACATGTACATCTCAGGATCTTTCTGTCTCTGAATTCAGTCATTGTAAATTTAACATTTTCCCACCCAAGCTGCTAGTCAAAGACCTTTTAAACTT
The DNA here is from genome assembly GCA_029339505.1 of Unio delphinus. Lineage (NCBI taxonomy): Eukaryota > Metazoa > Mollusca > Bivalvia > Unionida > Unionidae > Unio > Unio delphinus. Next base: position 896,654 of record JAQISU010000085.1, on the reverse strand, counting down.
GCTGCCCAGCTAGCCCAGCTATTACGTCATGTTCTTTTGATGTACTCAACTAAAAACAGCATGCAGAACTGGGGGTATTTTAACCACTGAATTATGTCACTGTAAATATCAGCACAGCTAAAATGATAAAGTAATCAACACTAACTTTGTCTCCCAGCTATTTGCATGCGTACGGAGGACTCCTGCATGGAGTGATTTATGCGTCCCAGATCAAATATTTGCATTAAAATACGCGTAATTAAGCGTTTCCGAGACCTCTGGTTCAGGAATGTTAAATAGGCCTGATGCATCATTCTGCATGTCTTTTACAGGTGATTAACGGAGGCATATTTAATGGAGGCATATTTTCTGCACTAGGATGATGTTCCTTCGAGATGCTAAGGCTAGGACATTTTAAAAGATACGAAGAAGATCTGACTTCATATCTTAAGGATTCTCTCTTTGCTTGCAAACATACTTGGCACAATATAGCCAGACTGTATTGATGTGCTGGTAAACTCTATACATTCTACACATAGTTGTACAGATAGATGCCTGTCTGTATTATTCACTGTAAATTAACAAGCAAAAAAAGTCAAAAAAGTTACGCAGTGACATGAAGGTAAATGAATTGATCAACCATGATTAAACACAGTTTGATACAAGCAACGGCTAAGCATCTGGAGAGAAAATGTGTACATGATATCAAAAAGCAATTTACTATACCTGTATGTAAACACTACCACAACACAAGGTTTAAAAACTTAGGCCTCTTGTTTATTACATATACAGTGTCTCTTGCATGGATTTATGTCTTTGAAGAACAGCGAGGAATAGATACCATTAGAACCCAATGCTTCCTGAGCAAGAAAAGTAAATTAAAATGCCCCATTAACACAGTGCACTTATCTTTCTTATTAACTACATGCATATGGTCAATTGAATTTGTTCATGGGATGCCAATTTTGAAGGATTATGTGGCTGCTACAGACCACATTAAAAAAAATAAAAATTCAATATAAAATTTTCTGGAGAAAAAAATGAAGCCATGTTTTGCCTGCCTTAGCCATCAAATTATGCCTCAAGAAAATGATTTTCTTTTCATAAAAAAAACCCCATAATTAAAAAAATGAATTCCATGAAAAATATTTTAATAGAATATAACTTCAAATAGCAAAACCTTGACAGCAACACATGTATGTATGTATGTATGTATGTATGTATGTATGTATGTATGTATGTATGTATGTATGTATGTTTGTATGGGATGTCAGGGGAGGGGTAACAGCTCTGGTTGGAGGAAGCAGTCACACTCTTTCGGGGTAGCTACCCACCTTTGGTCCCCACTTGGCACTCAACTCTCACCTGTGGCTCCAAGAAGCTGTAGCATACACATAGGCAACATCCTGAAAAACGGCCCTAACTTGCTGGCTAAACCATGCTGTGGATAGTCGATGGGTCTTAAACCCTGGGTAAGTTAGGCTTTGTCTACCTAGCATGTGAAGACTGGATTCAGCAGCCTGCACAGACATACCATCGGCTGGTTAATGGGCATAAAGGAGATTCCCTGCAAAGCGTAGTGGAGCACTAAGAGCTCGGCAAGACATATAGGATATCCTGGTCATCCACTGCACTCAACACTGTCTCTGGCCATCTTGACTTTGTCATGCTGCTGGACTGCGCAACTCTTCCTCACTTTAATCAGACTGCGCAACTCTTCCTCACTTTAAACAAAGTCACTCTTGACATCCATCCATGCCATTTCATCACCCACTAAAGTCCTTTGGCAACAGGCAAGCGACTTGAGTAAGTACACTGGCAGCCATAGCCGCAAACCTGCACACAGGCAACTAAGGCCATTAGGGTCATTCACTATTGACATGGAGCAGCAGGAGTCAGGCAGCCCCATAAGTGATTGAGCAGCCCTCTTAAGCAATGAAATGCTCATGTCCTTGGCATGAGGAAGGGGCTAGAAAAGGTGCCCTCAACAATGCCTGCTCTAAACCTCGCTCGCCAGCTTACCACAGCTGGCCGTTACCCTGCTCCAGCGGAATAAATACAAAGAAGAAAATGAGGATTGGTCTTCTCACACTTAGCGCATGGAATGTGTACACCTTACTGGACAGCAACTATGTGCAAAGGCCCCAGATGATAATTTTATATTTGCTGATGACTGTGCCTTCGATGCTGGCTCATAACCCGACCTGCAATGTTGTGTTGAAAAGATCTACAGCTCTGCACAAGCTTTGGTCTCACCATCAGTACCAATAAGCAAGAAGACTGAAGTCCTGCATCAACCAGCCCCTGGAGAGCCCTATGTTGAACCCAACATCACCATCAAGTGCCTAAAACTCAACACAGTCAACCATTTCACCTACCTTGCTAGCACACTGTCACAGAGCAAAACTATTGATGACAAGGTAACCTCTGCATTGGCTAAGCAGACTGCATACCAACATATGGAATAGAAGAAGCATCAGCATCCAGACCAAACTAAGGGTCTACAGGGCAGTTGTGTTCCCCACCTTACTTACGCATGCAAAACACCATACAAGGAACCTGAACCACTTTCACATCACAAGCCTCAGGAAAATCCTCAACATCAAGTGGCAGGACAAGGTTCCATACACTGAGGTACTAGCCCAAGCAGGTCTCCCCAGCATCCACACCATTCTGGTGCAGTCTCTGCTATGCTGGGCAGGACATGTTGCATGCATGCAGACCACCGTCTGCCTAAGAAACGCTTTAAAGACAATCTGAAAGTTGCATAAAAGCGTTCAACATAAACCCTGATTCCTGAAGCACATAGCAAACATCATGTAACTTGGTGTTCCTCCATGCACAAAGGTACAAGTTGTGTGAATCTAGCAAGACAGCAGCTGCAGAGCCAAATAGGCAAGCCAGAAAAGTGTGTGCCAACTCTCCTGGAGATGTCCCACTTATCCCTTATGCAAACAAACATTCAGTGCATGGATTGGCCTCATCAGCAACCTGTACACCACATAACAAGAATGTTCATCATAGACTCTATGGATGAACAAACGTATGTTATGTTGTGTAATGTATGTATTTATGCATGTTTTGCATACATGTATGTATGTATATATGCATACAATGTGGTTTAAATACATTCAGACAATCCTGACTATAAAGTGTAGGGCAAGTTAAGGTAAACTGCTTACAGTACAAAATCGAACAATTACTATCAACAGTAATCTTTTACAAAGTCCAAGACTTTCCCAGTTGTACGATCACCAGTATGCATCCCAGATCAAAAAGGCTGCCTCCATTAACCACACCTTGCAACATGATGGATAAAGCCATTTCTACAGTACATCCCTAAGGGAAGTCTATAAACACTAATTGCTGGAGGATTCAATAAGCACTAGACTTGCCAAGAAATTCATTTTGATAATTTATTAATTATGAAAAAGTCATGTGCTACTATATGTATAAAATGTTTGGCAACACCACAGTTAAGAACATACTACATGCATAACAAGAAGATAAGTATAGATAGAAATGAATGACAAAGTTGTTTGCCTGAAAATGCTACCAGATATTTGACACTGTGAACATGATAAATGAGAAAACAATGGTGTCATGTGTCTATTTACAGTAAATTGACAATCTGTTCAATCTGTTGACATCCACTAATGGACAGATCATTATCCTACACGTGTGTGTATGCTGTCAAGAAAAATGTAGTTACTCAAATATTGAACAAGTCAAGCAAAATTGAAAATTTTGCCTGGATTCAATCAAGCAAGAAAAATATAGAAAACAATAAATTATTTAGGTGCAGTGATGCAATGCTCTTCAAGACCTACATGTAAAATAAATGTATGAAACCTTTATAAAACTGAACAGTGAGTATAAACAAACGCCTGCTTTTCTGCAATTTTTCATCATTTTCAAAGCTGAATTTTTCAATGCAGAATGATATTTTATGGCTTTTTTTATATGTTATGTTTTTACTTAATGCCTGTGCATGTGTTCTAGTCTCGGTACTTTGAATTTTAAAATTCCTTAATTATTTAGTGTCAAGCCAGACTCTTCACATCATGTTGTATGTATTGTATATATTGTACATAACAGAAGGGCTCAAGGTAGATTAGTTCTGTAACTAAATGAGTTACCTTCTCTAAATAAAGTCTTTATTATTATTATTATTATTATTATTATTATTATTGACAAAATTAGCATACTATGCCATAGTAAAAGATGTGACAAAGGTGGCTGTACATAATAAAATATTGTATTGGTCATGAAATCAGGATAGTAATTGATTTTGAACTATAATAACATGTATCAAAATTGTTATAACCTAGATTTAGACCTGCAATGCATAAATGCACTAAAAGATAAGGCTCTACAATGTTTACACTAAATTTATCAAAAGCAATACAAACCAGTAGGACCTTCAGGAGGATTGCCTGTGAAATGGAGTACATCACCCTTTTTAAGATTGATGTTATTTACATAGTTATGGGTTCAAGCAATTCAAAATCACTACATTATTTAAAGGATCATTTGCATTTTCCTGCACTACTCTTATCAAAATATAGATCCACAAGCAAAGGCAATTACGGAGTAAACTGTGGGATTAGCATAAAATATATCCACAAGCAACGGTAATTACTGAACAAAATATGGGATTATCAAAATATATATCCACAAGCATGGGAAATTTGAGTAAAAATATGGGATTATCAAAATATGTATCCACAAGCAAGGGAAATTACAGTGTATAATATGGGATTATCAAAATATATATCCACAAGCAACGGTAATTACTGAATAAAATATGGGATTATCAAAATATCTATCCAAAAGCATGAAAAATTACAGAGTAAAAATATGGGATTATCAAAATATATATCCACAAGCAAGGGAAATTACAGTGTATAATATGGAATTATCAAAATATATATCCACAAGCAACAGTAATTACTGAATAAAATATGGGATTATCAAAATATCTATCCAAAAGCATGGAAAATTACAGAGTAAAAATATGGGATTATCAAAATATATATCCACAAGCAAGGGAAATTACAGTGTATAATATGGGATTATCAAAATATCTATCCACAAGCAACAGTAATTACTGAATAAAATATGGGATTATCAAAATATCTATCCAAAAGCATGGAAAATTACAGTGTATAATATGGGATTAGCATACTATCTAGCCACAAGCAAGCAAATTATACAACACTATGCTGGAAAGAGTACCCTGTCATTAAATATCCGCAATAGATGATGAGTATATACCAAAAGGCCCAAGAGGTCTGATATTGCTCACGTGGCTGATATTTGCCTAATATCCAAATATATGAGCAGTTGTCCAATAAATCAGGGTTAACAAGCTGCTTTCTATTGAAATTTCAGTCATTGGTTATAAAACAGTAAATTTTGAAATATTTTGTCAAATTTAAATAAACTCTTTTGAAAATGGTTTTTGTTAGTGTTAGGACTGGTGTCAGGATAATGTGACTGGGTGGGCCATAATGACACATGTCTGCGGCATAATGCCCCTCTGCTAGACATCACTATAAACTGTCACATGTAGACATGATAGCAATATACTGACCAATTGTTAAAGTTATGTTAGAAAGCCAAATCAGACACACACACACATAAATCTGAAAATGAAAATGAAGTTTATCATTTTTTATACAAATTTTTTGGGGAAAAAATAGGCATTAGCTCATCTTGGAAATACTTTAGCTTGACCTCTTCATGTTGACCAATACCAGTACATTAAAAATCCAATCTCACACACATCGACTACTTGATGTTGACTCCTAAAATGGGTAATGTTAATACCCATAAAACAACAAGCTTCACTGCATGGCCTATTATGTAACTGAAAATGTTAAGGGGTGGTGTGAAATCACCCACCATCCATTGTAAGAAACAGTTGGAATCTATCTGAATAGAGGCAGGGATTTTATGCGGAAACAGACTTGAAAATATGCATAATTTTCATCCATTTAGCTGTAATGTTTTGAAATTAATGTGATTCTCAATCACATGTCCAAGAATAAATTCTGCAATTGCTCTGTGGGCAACCTGGCAACTAGAAAATTGTTCTGGTAAACACGATTGTACTGAGCATCACTGAAAAAGTCCTAAATTTGATTAACTTTAGGATTTTCCCTTTTACTTACTGTTCAATATAAAACAAAAATTACTACCAAACTAATTTTATTCTGTAATGCAAGTTATAGCATACGTATTAGCCTAAGGCATCACTTAAATTTAAATTATGATATTTGCAATCCAAGTAGCTGGTAGATTTTTATTTCCATTGGTCAGAATGTTGCCACAAAATCAAAATTACTTGCGTTTATTTCAGTATGAACAATAAGGAAAACTAATTTTCTAACAATACCCACGTCTATAATTAGTTATGTGTACAGCAGAAGATAAACGATGCTAGTGAAGGCAGACACAAAGTAAACATTAGAGGAAAAGAACAATTATACAATTTCTGTTAAAAATAATTGAATAAATTTAATCTGAAATAATAAAGCAGCAGATATGTTAACTATATTTTATACAGACAGCCCCTAAGGTCACCAAAACATGAAAGAGGCTGCTCCCTGAAGCCCGAGCAGCTAAGGGTAACCATAAAAACACTTTTGAAAATATCAGAGCTAATATTAATTGCTATATTCAGGTTGAATGTTACAGATCTCAAGTTTAAAAAGCAAATGACATGTTTAATGGAAAATTAAAAGTTGTAAACAAAGATCAACTCAACACAAACCAATTATTCCTCCATCAGACATGTATGCAATAAATCAGTACCTGATGCACGACAATCATATCATGTTCAGATACAGGGTTTGCTTATACCTCTTCATCCACTATGTTACATGTTGATTAGAATTCCACAGCCAAAATTGACCCCTACCAGTTTTGAAATCAGATTTGATGAAACAAGTTAAGTATGTAATTCTGACCCATCAAACTATGCAAAAAAATCATCAGGGAGACTTAAAGGCTAATTAGGAAAATTCTGACAAAAGAATGTATGCAATTGGTGGTCAAAACTGCCCAGTCAGGTCAGTAAAATACTCACTCACACAGATTAATCCAAGAGCTGAATCAAAGTTTTGTCACATTGATAAAAATGCTTTTGTCAAATATGGTACACCAAAAGATGTGTTGGTCACAGACAATTTATCACTTTTATGCCAGACATGCAAAAATGCCCATATATATGCAACCTATACTGCTCACTCTCTTTGTGCCACAGCTCTGAATGCAATGATAGACATCAACCTTCCTGCTACGTACATTATGTCTCTCTCTGACCACTCTAACAATCATTGAAACCATACACATGGCCCAGCACTCAACATAAATAACAGATGAGTAATATTTTTTCCAATGTATTTTCAAATGTAGCATTGTCTGCTCAAGACTCTTCTGCAGTACTATCTCATGCAACTATAAATGCTCAAACAAACCCAAGATAATGTTCAAATGACCCCTACAATTACACACAGCACATATCAAGTAATTGTTACTGAATCTGCTCAAAATCCCTGCAAGCACTTTATCATAATACAATGAACTATATGACAGATTTCATTAACCATTCCACCTATCATTTAAATAACTTCACCTTCCAGTTTAGTTCCAACTAAATAAAGTACAAACAAGTTAAGGAACTACATGATGTTCAAGTTAATTGTCAACTATCCAGGCTAGAATAAAACTCGTGTATAGCTGTTGGTATTTTTTATATGGCAATTGCCAATGAATATTTAAAGACGAAATTAAGAAAATGAATAACAAATAGATACATGTACCAATATTAAAATAGTAAATATATGAATGCGTCATACAATCTTTCATTTCTATAGTGATATTACATTGCTGTATTGTAATTATTATTGCAATATACTTAGAAAAATGTGTAAGCAATAAACAGAAATTTCACAAATAAAATTGTCTTGCTGTCTTTAATCCCCGAATGAAACTTGTTAAACCAAGAGCATTCTATATCAGCATATGTCTCAGTTTGCATCTGTCCTTTTGTGTGTCTGGGTTTTTTTCTATACTGATGTCACAAATTGCTGAGAGGGATCAGGTTATGAACCATTGTCACTAAACAAATCATTGAATAACTAGAGAGATAAAATATGTACTCAATTTCTTTAAAACTGTGTATGTCTAAACCAACAAAACTGATTGCACACTTTCTATAACCTAACCTCATAAAACTATGTGTATTAGTCCAGCCTGTTTATAAACAGGAAAATTGGTTTTGAAGAATGAAATTAGATCACTCATGTGTCAGAACAGTGATGAATATGCCAAATCACTCTGGCAGTCTACGAATGCATTCATTCTCAGCCATGGATCGTGACTTTAAATATTTAGCTCCACTTTAAATACACGTGTCCATTAAGGTAAAATATCAAAATCCCTGTAGCATTTTTAAAATTCCTTGCATGGACTTCCATTGGATGAAGGACTGGTATTATGATTATTATGATGACCTTATTACGATCAAGCAGGACAGCCCCCAAATGCTATAAATAGCTACATTAAAAAAACATGTATTACTTTGTTCGATTATGATTTGTTTCTTAATGATGCAAATAAACTGAAATTTCAATTATAAGAGTAACGTTTTCTCTGCGTTTATCATGGTATGAACTGTCAGTTGGCAACTCACAGCTTATGTAACACCGCAGGGCGTTATGTAAGCTGTGTGAGTCAACTGACAGTTTAAACCATGATAAACGCTGGGGAAAAAAAAACGTTAAATTCTGAAATAAATCAGGCGCAAGGTTGGGTATGATTATCAATATGGTATGGAATCATGCATTGATAATTGGAATTATAAACATTATATACGTATCAGAACACTAGATCGGTCTTTCTGTATGCGCTGGTTGTGCAAAACATTGCTTTAATTTTCACTGTGGATGAAATGGGGTGGGGGTATGCTTAAAGAGTAGTGTTGAGAGACAAGTGTCAACAATCATACCTTTAGTGAGTCATATTCCTCCACTGGGATAATTTCAATGACATCATTGTCAACAAACTCTTCACTCTTATTCTCCATTTCTAGTATCTACTATGACGATGAAAGTATAAATTCGTTCAATTTTCACGCCGGCAAATTAATTGAATATGTTGATAAGGCAAATAGCGTCAACTATGGATGCTGACAATGATTGCGATTCCAGTTTCCCACTCAGGTCTGGTTACATTCTCCCATTTTCTTAAACAGCGTAACATTTTTCATGCTGCATAAATGAAACAGAACTATCTAAGTAGTATGTTTGACATTCCTGATGAGTTTACATACTCCAGTTTTTGTGCCATAAACAAACATGATAGTCATCTTCTTATTCAATTTCAGTGTACCATGAAAAATCTGAATTTCCTTTCGCGCAGGCCCAGGTTTGCAGCGCATGCTTAGTGCGGTATTGGAAACTGGAATTTCCGCTTCCTCTGTAAACAAACCATCATATTTGAAAGATAATTTTCATCAAATGTATATAGATATATATAATCTTAAGATTACATCATTGATATTCTTGTATACATTATATAAAATAACATCACATTGGATAACTGCATATGCTGACGTTGTAACAATAACACAACTACTTAGTATGAACAAATATTTACATACGTATGTAATCATTAAAAGTATATCTAATGTGTATACTACATGCATTCAAATCAAAAAGGGAACGTATACAAAATCCGTTAAAAGTGAAAGTAAAGTAAAACTAAACACATCCAATTATATAGTAAACGTCGTGACTCACGTGCATCCGACAGATAGTCTCTCTCTCTCTCTCTCTCTCTCTCTCTCTCTCTCTCTCTCTCTCTCTCTCTCTGCTCTCTCTCTCTCTCTCTCTCTCTCTCTCTCTCTCTCTCTCTCTCCCACATTTTGACATATATTCTTTTTAATTATTAATAAAAAAGTTTAATCTAAAATTCAATTTTAAAAAAAATATAGAAAATTAGTGATATGAATATTTTGTTCATGCGATTATGTTAATTTTTACAAACTTGATCATTATTTAATGAGAATGGAAACAAAAACACATTTTATGTATACATGGTAAAACTGAAAAATGTTGCGAGATCCTCAAACCTATTTTATTCGTGTTTAACGCTCACCCATACAGTCCCCCAATAATGTGCAGACATATCTGGATCTAAATTCGTCGCTTACTAAAGAAATAATCAATTCAAAATAATTTTATTTTTCCAATAATTAATACTTCTTGTTAGATTTTCAATTTTAAATAATGGGGCAAAAATTATCTTTAAAAATTGACAACCCTGCAACAAGTTATCTTTTAATATACATACATTTTCAAGGATATTTATTTTTGCTTTTAGCTTGAAAATTTTAAAAAGTTTTAAAAAAAGTTAAAAAAATAAATTCGACATATATATCTACTACTACAGTACATGCACGCCTTGCCAATCCTTGGCCGCGGGTTTCTATTATGATGCTGATCTTTCACTGGTATCCAAACGAAATATTCATTGTTCAAGATACATATTTGTTTGCGTGCGTTCTATAGAGAGATACAAAAGTATGATCTTAAGATATTAAAGTAGACCCTAATCTGCCAGCTCAGTAAACGCCGGCAAACAAAAGTTTGGGATTTTTTTTTCCTGATTGGTACGTGCTACACACGGGTACGTGCAGTTGTCCTACATAAATTGGCGATGATTTTGACTAAATCTTCAGCACTACGGTTTCAATCCGCTCTTTTAACTGCTGTTCTTGTTTATATACTGCATTGAGTTTTTGTCAACTCTAATTTTTGCATACCTTCTCAGAGGCGTAGCTGTGATATTTTGCGCCCGGGGACGAACTATAAAATTGGCGCCCCAGCGATCTTGTGACCGATTTATTACCCTTGTTGACTTATTATAATGTAACGTTGTAAGCCTCATTTTGGCGCCCCTGTACCTTGGCGCCCGGGGACATATGTACCCCCCTGCCCCCGCCCCCCCCCCCCCCCAGCTACGCCTCTGTACCTTCTTCAGCAACAACTTATACAGTGTATGCAAATAATTGATCTATAAAGGTATTGCTTTAAACATGTCCCATTGTCCCAGTGTCCATTATGATACTGAACCTACACTTCTGAGAGTAGGTAGCGACATTTTCCGCTTGGGGTAGTAAAGAGATTACAGTACTCACCTTCCTTGCTTTGTATGCGACATTTGACACATCAGACTATGAAACATTAATTTACGGTCTCCAGCATGCATTTTGTATTCACGACACAGCCCGACACACGACACAAGCCCTGAGTAAACTTAAACACTTGATGTAAGGGGTTATCTATAAACAGCCTTGATGAGCTACATTTTTAATTATGGAAATTAAATTAAAAAACGACCCGTTCTAAATTACCAGAGGTGACTGCTTAGGACAAGTTATATTTTATTATTTCAGGGGAATGATGATGATGATGATGATGATGATGATGATGATGATGATGATGATGATGATGATGACAACGACGATGATGATGTTGGTGATGATGATGATGATGATTATCATGATGACCTAAAGTTTTGTTTTCCGGATATTAAAACTGTTCATACTGCTTCTGCTAGTGGTGATTAGAAGAAAAAGAAAGATGTTAAATTTGTGACGTGAAAAATAAAATATGAGAAGAAGGAGGGATAATGAAGCAGGCAATAATAAAATGTTTAAGACTGTCCACAACAATTCAACGCGTAAGACACTTAATTTATGCAACACATTTAAAATTGGATGCCCATTTAAATTTATAAATATGTGTGTGTGTGTGTGTGTGTGTGTGTGTTAACTTGTGCCTTATGATGAATAATTGACGGATGCATTGCTTATTTCTCTCCTAAATATTACCTTTATATTATAGTGTATAGGAAAGAATCAATATTGACAATAGCTGAGCACAAATTATTAAGTCATTAATTTGTACATAATATAATTGTAATATTCAGTGATGTATATTGGAAATCATAAAAAGTGTGCTGAAGTGTTAAAACAGGCTTTTTATCCATATCCTGGCACTAAGCTGAGCATGTATCACTCGGTCATGGAACGTTCAAGTAGTCGTTTAGTTTTAATATGGCTTGGTCAGTTTTTTGTTCGAGAGGAAACACGAAGAGCACAGCCATTTCTCGACACAACAAAATGCATGCCTATGGGTACATCGTGCTTTCCGTGTTGTATGGAAATGCCGGTGGCATCTTCACGAGTTTAGGATGGCTTGAACATATCAATACAACTCAAAGCAACTTCGGCATTGCTGTTAGCGATGTAGACAACGACAGTGACTTGGAATTCATAGTAGCTGGTTTCTCGGGCCCAAATTTTGTTTTTAAATACGATAGAATTTATAGGAGACTAGAAAATATCGCTCTTCCCTTCACCCCGTACGAGGCCTTGAGGGACCCAGAAGGGCGGGCTATAGCTGTTTGCGCGTGTGATATCGACGGGGATGGAAGGGAGGAAATTTATTTTTTGAATACAAACCATGCTTATGCTGGAAATGGGGATAAATTGTTCAAATGGAGATATGGGCAGTACGAAGATTTGTATCAGGATGAAGTTAATGGAGAAGTCGAAGCACAAGGATACGCTGGAAGATCTGTTGCATGCCTTGACAGACTTGGCACTGGAAAGTTTTCTTTTATCATAGCAACTTATGCGCATCATGGTTCTGGGAGGTTTGTACTCATTGAAATGGACGAAAAGGATCCAAGAAATAAGCCTGAGAATGGCGTTATTGTGCTGAGGAACAATGCGAAAGATGTTGGTATCGACGGGGCAACTGGTGGACGAGGGATTGTTGTGGGACCGATTCTCGGAAACTTCGGTAAGTTGGATATTTTCTTCGCCAATGAAGGAAATCCCTGGCTAGGTAACCATGGAGCTAATTTCCTTTTCAGAAATATCGGAAATGGAACATTTTTTGATGTGGCACGATCTTATGGACTTGCAGACGAGGAACAAAATGGTAGAGGAGTTGCCCTTGCCGATTTGAATAACGATTGCCTGCTTGATATTGTGTGTGGAAACTGGAAGGGTAGGCATAGGATTTTCCTGCAAAAGCAGCTTGAAAATGGACATAGAAAGTTTGAAAATGTTGCCAGACAACAAAACTTTGAACAAGCGTCAATGGTACGGACCGTCATAGTAGCGGACTTTAACAATGATGGAAATACTGAAATATTTATGAATAACATGTATAACTATGCAAAACGTGATATTCAGCCAAATAGATTATTCACTGTAAAATGGAGACAAAATGAAAAGTTTTTAGATATCTTGCCTTATGATATAGGAGATGCCCTGGAGCCTTCAATGTGCGGAACGGGAGCGGCTGTAACTGACATAAACGGAGATGGATTACTGGACCTTTTAGTATCACATGGTGAACATTTGGAACAAAAGTTAACTATCTACACAACAAAGGTTAGCATGGATAATAACTGGATTCGAGTCTTTCCCAAATCCCAATTCGGTGCCCCGGCCAGAGGGGCATCTGTTTATTTAACTTTGGACTCTGGTGAAGAGAGATTGCAAATAATTGACAGCGGGTCTGGTTATTTGTGCCAAATGGAACCTGTTGCTCACTTCGGTCTCCACAGAGCCTCTGCTGTAAATTTGAAGGTTGTTTGGCCCGATGGAAAGTTAAAGACACAGGTTTTGACCAAGGAAGATGACAAAAAGACTATTATAGTAGAGCATCCGCAGTGGATGGAATCTACAATTAATTCTGAGCTATCTGAAGATAAAGGGAATTCTACAATCACCTCTCGGGATAAAAAAAATTCTACACTTGAAAAGCATGAGCACGGTGAACTTTAATTAATTTTCACAAATATGTTTTCCATCAGTTATATCGTATATCTTTTGCTTTCACACGTCAGGCTTATATCTAGTCTTTTGACGTACAAGGTGATAACATACTAGTCACAACCGTTCTTGAGTCAAAGAGTAGTTTTGACGCTGAACAATTCGTATTGGTGATTTATGTCATTTGTGTACATAGAGAGGTATTGATATAATGTTCAGCATCAGCGTGGTTTACTTAAACATATTTTATGCTCACTCTGTGATACAATGGGATTATGGACAAGTGATATAAATATAATTCTCTCTCTCTCTCTCTCTCTCTCTCTCTCTCTCTCTCTCTCTCTCTCTCTCTCTCTCTCTCATACACACGCGCGCACACGAAAACATAAAACAGTTTACATGATACAAATAGTTTATCGTGACAATGGAAGGCAGCAGCAGAGAGGGTGAGCCGGACAACATTTTTAGACAAGTATTCACTGAAATCACGCTTAAAATCAATGAAACCAATGACATCAGGCCCAAAAGTCAATGACATCAGGTCCCAATATGTGTGTGAATCATGGATTAGGTCCAAAAAAAAATTATGAAAAAATCAATGAAATTAATGAAATCAAAAACTTTTCAACTATTACATTTTTGGGGAAAAAGGGACTACAACGTCGTTGTCACTACCCTCTCTGCTGCTAGAACTTTCAGTTGGGGTTAACCGAATATTTGATCCAGTCCGATACGATATCGTGTTCGAGGGTCATGTAAATTTATTGTTACAAATCCGTGTGGGGCAGACTGAGCATGACTAAAGAAATTTCTAAATTGATTGAAGTCCATATCAGAACACCATGTCTGCCAAATATTTCGTAGCGTATGTGTATCAACGCCGTTGAATACAGCAAGCATATTACAATTATCTCTGATCACTTTTGGAATCTGAGTGTAGCGTTGAGTGACATAGATCACATCCGTGTTTTTATGCCTGCCTCTGGAAAATATTCTAGCAGGATTTTTTTGATTATCTAACATGACATCGTCGTATACAACTAAATTGTTGATACTTACATCGAGGTCATTCACGGATGGCGCCTCGTCAATATCGGTTATAAATTCAATAACATCCTCGCCGGCAATCTCTGAAGCGTTTTCATTAAAATCTTTTAGCACTTCATAGCATCGTTGATCATCTACGCTAGGGGCAATTAAATACAACTTATCCCACTTCATCCATCTCATTATTAAATTGAGCAACAATTGCGTTTTACCGGATCCAGATGGCCCGATTATAATTGCGCGGATAGAGTTTGGTAGCGCTGCATGATGCTTCACTGGTTCTCTTGTTTTAGTCGCTGAAAAATCAATTATATTCATATCTCTATACATAAATTATGGATCTATATTGCGTGAAGTGTAAGGCGCGTACTGGCACAGATGACTTGACGACGATTACAACTAAAAATAACCGATCAGCGCTTTCTGGTAAATGCGTACAGTGTAGTACAAAGAAATTTAGATTTGTTTCTAAACCCAAGGAACCCAAGGAACCTTTAAAAAAAAACGAGGAGGTGATATCGCTGCCAAATTAGCAAAACTCCCTGGAACCCCATGGGCAAAATACCCCGGAGAAAAACACCTTCCAGGGTATAGTTATTGTGGACCGGGAACAAGACTTGATATCAGACTCAATGATCAAAATCAGCCCCGACCCGGTGAGGAACCAATAAACGCTATTGATAAGGCCTGTCACCTTCATGATGTTGCTTATAAAAGCAGCAATTTGCAACACAGGCATCTAGCAGATGTGAAATTAATTCATGCGTTGAATTCTATCACTGATAAATCCTTCAAAGAAAAATTGGCTTCATTTTTGATAAAATCGGCAATGAAAAGTAAATTGATGTTAGGTGCTGGTAATTAATAGCAACATGGAGTCTATTTATTATTCCCCAAGAGGATACTGGAAGGGTAACGCTGCAATCAGTAAACTCGCTAGCGCCGCAAAAGTGAAAAAAACCACTGCGGCTCATTGGTTATCCAAACAGGCACTATGGCAAATTTATCTACCACCGCCTAAACAAATTCAATTCTCGCATTTTGATGTAACCGGACCCAATGAAGTTCATCAGGCTGATCTATTATTTCTGCCACATGATCGTGGCTACAAATATGCGTTAACTGTAGTTGATATTGCAAGTCGATACAAAGAAGCAGAACCGTTAAAAACAAAATCGGCCACTGAAGTCGCTTCTGCATTTGAAAGGATTTATCGACGAGGTCCTCTGCACTGGCCAAATCTGTTACAAGTTGACCCGGGCAAGGAATTTCAGGGTGCAGTGTTATCTACAATGAAATATCACAATGTCGCTATCAGACGAGGGCATACTGCACTGCATCGTGATCAGGCCATTGTAGAACGGTTTAATAAAACCCTTGCTGAGCGGTTATTTGGATATCAATATGCAAAAGAATTCATCCAAGAAAAAAGATCCCGTGAATGGGTTAAGAGATTACCAGGTGTAGTTACCGCACTGAATAACGAGATTACTAGAACCATCAACATGAAACCTATCAACGCGATTAAAAAGAAGTCGATACCTGAAAAACCACAAAAAGATTTCCCTAGAAACGCTAGCGTTTCCCAACCAATTCTTGGTAGTAATGTCATTGTGAGGTACTTATACGAACCAGGAGAGCTTGAGGGTGGTACAAAAAGGGCTACTGATCCTATTTGGAGCGTCACTACGCATAAGATATCTAGTATAACACGATCTACGGGTAGACCTCCAATCTATAAACTGGATTCAACTGCCCCTCAACGGGGTTTTACTAGACAACAATTACAAGTGATACCCGAGGATACTCAATTGCCACCCCATGGGCTTAACTAGCACCCTTGCGTCTATTGCACTCAAGACAAGTCAACATCACATTATTTCTGACATGACCGAGATTGTTATTTTTTCTGTCTACGGTGAATTGGCGAGGATCCTTATCCGAATACTGCCAACGCATTATACAATTGCAACTCGCGCAGTGATTATTCTGTTGTTTCTTCAAAGTGATTATTAATTCAGCATCAATATCAAATTCTCGTTGTTTTTTTTTGTCCTGTTGTTTGTAACCGGATAGTTTTTTATCAATAATATCATCTATTGTGGTGTCATTATCATCACCAATGATTTCATCATCTCCACCAATGATTTCATCATCGAAGACAATTCTTCGAAGTTGATTTATTTTTCGTACTCTAGACACTGCGAGATAGACTAAATTCGACCATTCTATGCGATTATCTACCATCCAAAGAGTTGTATCCGATATAGTCAATCCCTGTGAAGAGTGTATTGTTGCTGCGTATCCTAGCGTCCACGGGGATTTATTGGCACGCAATGCATCTTCAACAACATTGATATCAACCAGCACAATATCATTTAATACTAAATTCTGTTTTTCACTTTGTCCTGGAATATCAACTTCGATGTTCTGTTTTCGCGTATCCGATGGCCTATAACAAAGAGGCACTGGAAGTGTTGCAAATTTTTGTTTATGCAATTCAAATAACTTCATCTGAAGTGTGTCCCTGACTATTTTTCTACTTGCAATGATTAAATCGTTTGGTCTCCACATTTCCCAGAACTCATTCATGGGAGTTTCCGAAATTATTTCACGGGCTATTTCACATTGGATTCTATCCGGTTGTAATCTAATTAGTTTCTTCAATTCTTTTAATTCATTATCAAGTGATCTATGATCGGTATCAATTTCTTCATAATAGTCTACAAAACCCTTTAGCCATTCATGGGGAGATGCACCGACAAATGGTGGTGGTTGCCCGTGATCACCGCACATGACGATTTTTGTATTCTTCAATAACAACCACTCAAGAAATATTTTTAAGACATCTTCGGACACTGTGTCTATTTCATCCCAAATGATAATTTCAGGAATAAATTTCTCTCCCATGCGCTCAGGAGTCCATTTATCTCCCTTCCATCGGAAAAAGCTGTGATAAGTGCAAGCATTTACCCCTCTCTGTATCATTTCTCTTGCAAGTCTATGAGTTGGTGTTAGCACAATCATGTTAGAAACGCTAGCGTTTCCACGACGAAATAACTCAATTGCCCGGGTTGTTTTTCCTGACCCGCCACAACCGTTTAAATAAACTGTTTTATACAGGCATATTGGATCAGAAATCGGTGGTGCATTAGAAAATTCTGAACACTGATTGCTTTCTAAGTAATTATTTTCAATGGTAACATCTGCTGATGGAATATAATCATGAATCATTTCTTTCTTAATTCTCCATGATCCCCATTTCTCGTTGCCAGTAGCCTTAAAATCAGCCATTTTGCTATTTATGTAAAATGAGTCAGTAGCAACTCTAACTGCGGTGGTAGGAAATCTATTGATCATAGAAAACAGATTAATAGAAGCATAACCAAGCATAGAAGCTCTTAAGTGTGTGTACTGCGGATGGTATCCATCATTGTAGGTAACAATTGTACCCAATTTGGTTCCATCGGACATAAATGCGTCCTTACGATTGACATATAGGCCCTTATTCGTTAAATCCGCCATTACAAAATCGTATTCAGCGTTGTCTATAATCAATCGTGAAGAATATTTCGTATTATCATCTTTGCCACCTTGGGTAAATTTACCGATTATTCTTCGTCCAAGATTTTTTGCTTCATTGTTTCTGATTTCAAATAACTGTTGGGACCAATCCATGATTTGTTGTTCATTAAAATCAGGAAACAGTTTTCGCTCTTCGCTAATTATTTTTTCTAGATCAGGTTGTGGTAACCAGACTGATTTCTGTGCTCGATAGGATATAATTGCTTCACTGACAATTAATGATTTTAACATCTTACAATCAAGCATATACCGTAATAACACTATTGGCATCCAGTGTTTTTCAGACATGTGTTTACCAATCCAAAGATAACTACACGGATGAAGTCCTGTAGCCATTTCAAATGATACCACACAAGCGAATCCGGTTAAATCAAAATCAGGAAGTGGTCCATTAATAGCAACTCGGGTCATTTCGTGTGTAGGGTGTCCAAATCGTTTGAAATATTTCTCGCATTCTCCATACCCAAGAAAACTTCCTGGATAACACGCAATCATATCAACTGAAATAACGGAATCAGAGGTGTATTTTCTGTTCCATAATCCGCCGTGGCTGTATTCAAGACAGGACAATTTGACATCTGATAAAAACTCACTTCGTGTTGGTTTCCACGCGTTTTTCTTTCTAGCAAAATGCGCTGCAATGGATGGTACTGTAAAACAGTTTGCTAATAATTGATCGTCTTCTTCTCCGTCCTCAGAAAACTCACTAGCTAGTTGTTTCATTTGATTCTGCAGTTCTTCAGTACGGTATAATTCTCCGTTGGGCCTTACAAACTGATCAAATCTGCATTCTTCGTCTGAATTACTATGAAATAGCCACGCTGACACAGGATCGTTTTTACTCAAATGGTAAATAGCATCAAATAATTTCTGCTCTGAAAAAAACTCTTCGGTTTGGGATAGATATTTTACGGTTCTATCCCGTGGGAATATTGTTACTGCAGATGACCACGCGTGCGCGTTATGATCAATAATTTCAATGGGTTTTCCTTTTTTTGATTGATATTTCGGTTCTTTTAATACTTCACCGGTGATTGTTCTTACCGATATTGGAAATCTTAATGATGTTTCTAATTTGGTTATATCCTGAATTGTTGCTCCATGCTCTTTTACCGTGAACTCCCACTCGGTTATTTTTTTTCGTCTTAGATCAGTTAGTTTATTTCCCCGGGACGCATTTGTGAAGTGTTCTATTATTCGTTCTGCTACACAATTGAGCCCTGTCGAATATTTCATGGGTGCTAGTTTTGAAATATCAGGTTTTTCATTGAGCGGATAGATCCCGTAAACAACTGCTGTGACAGGATAAGATCTTTCGTAGTAGGGTTTATCAATTCCGGTCAAAATTCCCGGTTTGGAATCCTGATTCACGGTGACAGTTTTTTTGCCCCTGAGAATGGGTTCAAATTTATCCCTAATAATCCATTTGTCATCTTCACGGATAACGAATTTGATTCGGAAAAAATGACTTTTTTTCCCCAACACGTGAAATGATCACTGCTGCCTTTTCATCATTCATGGTAGCGTCAACAACACCATCAATTCGAAATGTTGACCAACAATAAGATGCTCCATCACGCTTGAATTCATTAAAACAGTCTCTGATGGGTTTATCAAGAATTTTATTCTTGGGTGTATTAGAAACTATATCAAGATTGAATTGAGCATCCTTCCATGATGATCTCATGTTTCCGTCTCTTGGACGTTTGTTACGTTTTTTGGGTCTATCGCGATTAAATCTAGGATTGATTTTTAATAATCTCTTAAACTCTTTCATGTTTCCGTCTATTGTGCGTTTGTTACGCTTTTTGGGTCTATCGATATTAAATCTAGGATTGATTTTTAATAATCTCTTAAACTCTTTCATGTTTCCGTCTCTTGGACGTTTGTTACGTTTGTTTTCGTCTATTGGACGTTTTTTGGGTTTATCGATATTAAATCTAGGATTGATTTTTAATAATCTCTTAAACTCTTTCATGTTTCCGTCTCTTGGACGTTTTTGACGTTTTTTTGGTCTATCGAGATTAAATCTAGGATTGATTTTCAATAATCTCTTGAACTCTCTATCGGCATTGAATTTAGCATTTTTCGAAGTCAATCTCTTGAACTCCTTCATGCTATATAAAAAACAAACATTTAAATGAAAGTTTTATGTATAATGAATCACTGCAAATGGCTCATGATGGGAAATGTAACCCCGTGTAACAAATCATGCAGAAAAAATGAGTACTGTAGGTATCATATGCAAAGTTTTCGACGTGGAAGTCTTGGTCCGTTACCCTGTATTCGATGTGGGGTTGGGGTCAAGGGAAGATCACAATTGTGTAGTGATTGTGGTGGTAAGCGATATAGGGAATTGAAGCGTTATTATGATAAAAGAATAAAAAATGGACAATCTATCAGAAATTATGACCCTGAAAAGGCCCTTGACCCTGACAACATCAAGGATAAAATCATAAGAACCCCGCAAGACTATATCGAAAGATTTTCCAGTGATGTAATTATTGAACCAAACACTGAATTAGACAAACAATAGAATAGTATATATGAACCAAGAATTCAGACCACATCCAGTGATTACAAAATATGAAGCATCCAGTGATGGTACTGTCAGAAACCGTAGACTAAAGAAACCGGTCGGTGTTGTGAATAATCAAGGGTATTTGAAGTTTACTGTTGGAAAGAAAAATTATCTCATTCATCGTTTCGTATTTGAATGTTTTAATGGATTGATCAAAGATGGTTTTGTTATTTATCACAAGGATTCTAATCCAAGGAACAATTCTGTATCAAATCTGCAGGCTATCACACTGAGTGAGAATTCCAAACGAGGAAGAGCTGGCACTTGCAAAACGGTTTGGAAGAGACCTGTGACATCTTTGAATACAACAACTAATGAAGAAAAAATATTTCAATCATTATATGAAGCCGGTAAATTTTTCGATATTTGTGGACCGTCAGTACGAAAAGTTGCAGAGGGGATTTATCGATCGGCTATTTCAAAAAAGACGGGGCAAAAAGTTCAATTTAGTTATGTCTAATGCGTCATAATTTCCAATTAGAGATATGTCATACTTATAGAATAATGAATTCTGAAAACATGAATAGCATCATAGTTGAAATAGCAAAATTGAAAAATCAGGATATCAAACTATCAGATGGATTAAATCCTGATCAAATTGTGTCTGATTTTCAGGATATAGAATACGGGGTTAACAACAATAAATATATGCTACCCAAGAAATATGCACTCATCAAAAAAATTCAGAATTCTATTAAAGACTCTCTTTCATTTTCCAGTGACATCAGTGTGTTCGTCCCGTTGTATGCTATCGTAGAGGGAATACGAAAAGAATTAGGTAACGAATACGAATTGAAAAAAGAAGTCAACTCTAAAATTAGAAACCTACGAGCATTAATTCAAGAAAATGAACAATTTTGATTGCCCGACCATTGATTGCCCGACCATTTTATCATTTTTTGATTGCCCGACCATTATCATTCCGACCCTCATTTTTTTTAGCCGACCCTCAAAGGGGATGTCAAAAATCGATGGACGATGTGTCAGATTGATCAATGAAAAAGTGGGGAAACTCACAGTATTATTTATTTTATATACAATTATGTGACTTTCCCCATCATTTATAGAAGCTGTTATAGGATGAAATAACACTTCCATGACCGTGTTAAAAATCATCCGACATGTCACTGATGTCAAAGGGGAGTTGCACGATGGTGTTAGGTCGGATTAAAAAATTGTTTTACAATTGAAAAATGGTTTCTGATTTCAAATAATGGTCAATGAAGCATTAACAACCCGACTGGCTCGTGAGCGATTAGATGCAATTAAGAAATTTATATCAATTCGTGACTCTGTAAGAAATAAACTACAACAACGACAGAGTTTACAAACTGATTTTGCTCTGGGGTCTGAAGAATTGTTTAAACCAGTAACCACAGCAACGAAGGGGGTAGAGCGTGCTATACTGGGAGATGATCCTGACGGTAAGAGAAAGGAAGAGGGTCTTATTTCTGTACTCGAAAAAATAGCAGCGAAAACTGAACAAACTGAACAAACTGATCCGAAAAAAACGACTGTTTCTCTGTTGAATAAATTTACTGATCATGCTAAAATAGTAATAAAAAAACCTAGTTTATTGAAATCAAAGGATTATCAAGCCTTTGGTAATTTTGCTGCTCAAAGTTATAATTCAAAAAAAGATTTTTTAAAGGACGAGTATAAAAATGATAGAATATCAAGTAATGATTGGTTTGATAATTTGTATAAACTAAATAAAGGGATTGGTCGTTTGAATAAGGATGAGATAGGATACAAGGAATTTCAAAGGGGAATTAGTAATTATAAAAGAGAACAAATAGAAGAGCGACAACGAGAAATAGAAGAACGGCAAGAACTAAAACGTCAAACACCAACACGGAGACAAACAAGAAGACAAAAAAAACAACAACTACCACCTGATGATGATGATGATGATTTAGAAGAACGACGTCAAACACCAACACGGAGACAAAAAAAACAACAACTACCACCTGATGATGATGATGATTTAGAAGAACGACGTCAAACACCAACACGGAGACAAAAAAAACAACAACTACCACCTGATGATGATGATGATGATACTCTTGATTATTTACAAACCACGGATACAGACAAACTAGATGAAGCAACTGGTTATAGCGGAAGTGGACTGCAAAATCCAAGGATTGGAAACATTTGTCCTGATAGTGTTATCAATGATATATCACGATTAGATGTTCTCATCGGAGGAAAACGAGCTGGAAATAACTCTCCAGAAATAATTAATGAAGCAGCTGATATCTGTAGACGGTTATTTGCCGGCGGTATCATGGATATCAAAACCTATCGAGATTTCATTGACGAGTTAGCAAATGGGTATCATAGTGATTAAATAACAATTGAAAACACTATTGTTTTTATAATAATGATCATCCATTACAATCATGATAAACCAACCCCCGTCTATGTAGTTAATTCACGGTTTCCAGTTTATAAGGCATACTACGGAGATGGCCTCGGCAATACCATTTTAGGATTCTTTTCAAGAATGGCCCCAAAAGTGATGCCGTTAGCTAAACAGTTATCAATGAAAGCCATTGATGTTATTCGTGATAAGGGTATTAGTACTGTTGGAAATTTTGCCGGGAAAGCGTTTTCAACTGCGAAGGATAAAATAACATCATTAGTGGGGCGAAAAAAGAAACCGTTACCGTCTACAGAAGAAATGCCTGCAAGTGTTAGTAAAATTATAAATAACGCAGTAGATGAAAAACTAGCGTCGATGGTAAATCAAGGAGACCAAAGTAATATTGCAAACATGATAGCAGGAAGTGGCCTTAAAAAACTACGTCGATGAAAATGGAAAAATCGTTTACGATTTCACTATTTAGACTCTGATAAATAGAATAAAATGTTCAAAAAATCATCTGATCCAGCATTTGATATAGACGCCCCAGTGCGTAAAGATGATTCTGTACGCGATTATCAATATTATTCTTATCACGCAGTACAACCAGATCTCCGATCGCGAATTGAACTTCAAGTTCATGATACCAGTAAATATTTTCTACCGTGTGAGGCATTTATTGAAGTAGAAGGAGAACTTGTAACAAATGTTGCAGCTGATACCCCATATGACAATAACTCAAATGTCCGAGTTGGTTTTGTTAATAACGGCATCATGGCGTTATTTGAAAGCGCTAGATATCTCATTGATGGAAAAGAAATTGAATCCATTGACCGTGAAGTTGATATGGCCACAACAATCATAGGGTTAGCGAGATATTCTGATGATTATACAAGATCAGCGGGTCCATCTATGATGTTTGCAAAGGATACCTCTGATACCGCTGATCACCTTCAATTCATTAAAGTGTTAACAGCACAGGGTACTGCAGAAGCCAATCAACAAGAAGCAGCTAATCCAGAACGTCGAATTAGACCCGGAGCTGCGTTTGATATTCTCGGAGGCGTTAATGGTAATCTCAATTTAGGATTTGCAACACGTGTAGCAACGTTGCATGGGCAGCGTCGACGATTTTCATGTGCGATTCCACTACATCACATATTTGGATTCTGTAGAAACGTCCGAAAAGTTATTTATGGAGCCAAACACACAATAGCACTCGTGAGAAAGGGTACTGATGATGATGCAATCTGGCGTAATGCTGGGGTTGCTGCCGGTAAAGTCATTTTAACAAAACTATCATTATGGATGCCAGTGTTAACTCCATCAATCACAGACGAACAGCGACTACTATCATTTATGGACCAAGGAGGAAAGTCGTTGTTAAGTTGGTTATCAGTGACCACGGATATTAAACAAGACAGTGTTGATGGTACATTCACATGGCACCTGGCATCAAAACAAGGGGTTTCAGCTCCACGTCATATATTTATTGCGTTACAGAATGCTGCGCGAGTTGGTAATCAAGAACGAAGTCATATGATATTTGATCAGTTAGGTGTTAGTGAAGTCTCGCTGAGAATAAACGGACAGCAGGAACCATCCGAGGATATACAACTTGATTACGGTCAGAATCATATTGCACGTGTCTATCATAACCTGTTGTCATTTATGGCACGTGATCAAAATGTGGATACCGGTTTGCAAATATCACAATTGGATTTTAAAAGCCTCTATCCGATTTATTACTTTTCATTGGAACATCTTGATTTGATGAGACAATCTGTCGTTGATATACACTTTAGAGCCCGTGTAACCCGTCCTGCTGGTCCACCAGTTGGTGGGGTACCTACTATCCTTATCCCGAATTATAGAGCGGTTGCTGTCATTCTCAGTGATAAATCAATGCTACTTGAAGGTGTTGGTGGAAGAATGAGAGTGGTAGATGCCCCAGTAGAAAATCTTTGAACGATTTTTCATTGAATTAGAATCAATCAATTATATATAATGTCATATAGTGTTATTAGTGTTACGTTAACTCCTGGTCAAATCAAAAAATTGCAATCAGAATCGGCTAAAAAATGTGGAACCACAATCACGTTGAAACCTAATCAAATGACGGGTGGTGAAAATAAATTATCGCTGACAACTCGTCAGGTGAAACATTTCAATGATGCTTTCAAGGATAAAAAGGGAGTTCAGATTACTCTCTCTGCGGCTGCTATTAAAAATATGATGAAAACAGGTGGTATATTTCCATTGTTAGCTGCAATACCAGCATTGATTGCAGCAGCAGCCCCAGCGGTGGCTAAAGCAGCAGCGTTAGGAGCCGTTGGTACTGCAGCAGGAATGGCGTTGAAAAAGGCAGCTGGACAAGGATATAAAAAAAAGAGACGATCCGTTCAAGGATTGGGTCTAAGACTACCAGGAACCCCGTATTCGTGGTACAACGGAATGGGTCTAAGACTACCAGGGACCCCGTATTCATGGTACAGCGGGAGATCCGTTCACGGATCAGGCCTGAGACTACCAGGAACGGTTTATTAATACAGAAATCATCAATGGTTCCAATGTCCAATTTTGATTTAATGGATGCTGCTAAAAAACTAGCGATTAAACATTTCAGAGGTGTTTTTATGAAAGATCAATTACCACATCAACCAAACAAAACTGAAACAGGTATTATTAATCTCGATAACAGCACCGGACCTGGAACTCACTGGGTTGCATACGCTATTGATCCACGTGGGATTGTCTATTTTGATTCATATGGATTAGCCCCACCAAAAGAGTTTATGCGGTATATAAAAACCCTTCCAATGAAGACTTGGTATTCTACGCTACCAACACAACAAATCAATGACCCACCAATATGTGGCAGTGAAGTATTAAATGTCCTTGACGCTATTTCTAACTCCTTGGGTAACCCAAGGGGAAAACCACCTCATATTGTCGTTAATGACTACACTAGTAATCGCTTTTTAGAGAGAGAAAGAGTTTTACAATAACATGATTGATATTTGGGGAAGACCTCTGAAACCCAAACCCGATGACACTGCAACCCCTGATTCTATCAAGGATATAACAAAAAAAATTAAAGATGAAATCGCTGAGACGTTAAATTTAACAAGTGTTGACCCGAATGAAATAGTTGTATTTCAAGACAAACAGGGTAAATTGAAATCTAGTAATATTTCTCTGGATGATATTTTAGTTAAACAACAAAACGCAATCGGGAACACCGTTGCGCTATTTTCCGATCAGGGTAAATTGAAATCTAGTAATATTTCTCTGGATGATATTTTAGTTAAACAACAAAACGCAATCGAGGATACTATCGCGTTATTTTCCGATCAGGGTAAATTGAAAACCAGTAATATCTCTCTGGATGATATTTTAGTTAAACAACAAAATGCAATCGAGAACACAGTTGCGTTATTTTCCGATCAGGGTAAACTCAAACCGGGTATACTCGTTTCGACGATTACAGATCGATTAAAAATTCTCAACGATGAGTTAAACAATTCTGTGGTTGTACTAGCAACACTTGAATCTAGAATTGAAGAACACATAAAACAGTTTATATCATTTCGTAGAAATATCATTGATAAATTTATTGGAACCCCGTTAGATAAAATTGAACTAAAACTCCCTGATATTAAAAAATCCATCGATGAGACGAAAACTTTCATCGAAGACATCAAAGGGGATGCAACGAGGATGATAACAGTCATTGAAAAAACAAAAATTCCTCATGAGAAAACCAACAACTTAGTATACACGATCCAACACGGATCATTTGAGTGGACACCTACAAACAACACATTAGATATCACTGCAACCGTTAAGGGTATTTATCGATTAACACTAGTAACACCATTATCTCAATTTAATATTTCATCGTCCAGTTCATCCGGGGTCAATAATACAATTTCAACGATCATCGACAAGAATACAACTGAAAAGTTTACAATCGCATCTACTGATAAAAATTTGGTTAGGGTCTCAACAACGTGGTATGTGGAATTCGTAGCGGATTTAAGTAAATCGTAATTGAAAACGCTAGCGTATTTAAAATAAAAATGATTTCATCATCGCAATATCGCTATGATCAGGTCAGAGAATATCAAACTAGACTCAAAACCCTGTCTGAGGAGTATGAATTGAAAATTAAAAAATATCGCAGGAGAATTACCGCAATTGATGTTACTGTGTACGCTGTGAGTGGTGTAATCACCGGAGCTGGTATTATACTGTCTTCAGTGACAATGATGGCTCCGATAGCTGTTCCAATTTGCATTTCTGCGGCAACAACAATCGCTGGAATAATTTCAATAATCACAAAAAAAATATCCTCATGCAGCCAACGGAAACTACAAGACTACATAATTCAATTTCATGTTGTGTCTACTGCATACTCGCAATTATCCTCATTGATATCGTCATCGCTCGATGATACAATTATATCAGAGAGTGAGTTTTCAGCGATGGTAGATATATATGATTCTGCGATGTCAAAATTAGAAATACATCATGAATATAATAACAATGACAACACAGATGGAATTACTTCAACAAATAGTGGAGAACACAAAACCAGTACAAACAAGCATGATCTCAATAACCTCAACGAATCCAGAATTCAGTGTGAATTTCCCCTCTCCGGTCCCAGTGAAGGAGATAGCGCTAGCAAAATTACGAGTATACCACAGTTGGCCAAATATTAGGTCAAAATCATTTGGTGGTCAACAACCCAATAATTCACTGGTATTTGCAAATAAGAATAAACCCGACGGCACCCCAGACTGGAATGTTGTTTCCATACCAACCGGATCATATCAAATTGAACAAATCAATAATGAATTCGCGCGTAGAATAAAATCGATTACTGGAGTAGAGTCAAAAATCGCTATAACAGTTCATGAACCAACACTATCATCTGCCATTGAAATAAACTCAGAAGAATACGTCGTAGATATCTATCAAAGCTCAATAAGAACAGTACTAGGATGGCCTGAATTACCACCAAAGGGGGAAACCGTTGATTTACCAGAACCTCAAAAAACCGATTATATCACAGACAGGATAAAATCTGATAATCCAGTAAAGAGTTATATAGATTACAGTATTGCTAGAATCTTTTTTGCTCTTGACACTATAGATAAGGGAGGGAAATATCTTTTTGTTAACGAACTTAAAATCGCTGAAAATTTCACAGCAATGAATAATGATTTTTCACTGTTGTTAATACCCCTTAAATCCGGCTCTCTTACCCGAGATGAATTTATCAGTGTCGTAGAAACATGTAACAAAATCATCAATGACATGGAAACATTTAATTCACAAATTATTCAAGAGATATTAGATGACAGTAATCCTACAACAAGAACAATTTTTGCAGGAGGCAAGGGCATCCCCGTCAAGGATATACCAACAGTCAAACTACCAGGATATACTATCTTAGAACTACAAAAATCTCTCAGTGATGCCATCGATATTGGTTTTAAAATAATTCATGATGCGTGGAAAAAAGCAACATCACCGGAAATAAAAATCCTGACCCATAATAATGACCCAGATGGTGGCGGCAGGCATATCGCTCCGTTCAATGTGAATATTTCAACGGTGATTGCGCTCAATTTAGTATGTGATGTGATCGAAGGAAGCTATCAAATAAATTTAGAACGATCAAATCAAGCTCAGCAGGGATATATTTTGTATTCATTTGCACCAACAGCTCCTCCAGGGTTTTTATTAATTGAGTCCCCGGTGAATCCAGTCTATATGCGATGTCATAATAATTCATTAACCAGAATTAATTTCAAACTCACTGACCAGTCTAATAATCTGATTGATTTACAAGAGGAGGTTTTACAAATTAGTCTATTTGTGAAATCCTAAGAGGATTTTCGTCCCCCAGACAAGGTCTGGAACACGATATCGTATCGGACTGGATCAAATATTCGGTTAACCCCAACTGAAAGTTCTAGCAGCAGAGAGGGTAGTGACAACGACGTTGTAGTCCCTTTTTCCCAAAAAATGTAATAGTTGAAAAGTTTTTGATTTCATTAATTTCATTGATTTTTTCATAATTTTTTTTGGGACCTAATCCATGATTCACACACATATTTGGGACCTGATGTCATTGACTTTTGGGCCTGATGTCATTGGTTTCATTGATTTTAAGCGTGATTTCAGTGAATACTTGTCTAAAAATGTTGTCCGGCTCACCCTCTCTGCTGCTAAGGCATTTATGATTTGAATAAATTGTTGAAATTGTTCCGTTATTATTTGTATATTTGCATAAATCTTGTAGAATTCATTATTTGTTTGCATCGCCGTTCAGCGACGCAGTAAATCAAAACTAACAGTCGTATATAACACTTGGGACAGAACATGGAGGGTAGTACTTGTGCCACCGCTGGAACAAAAGGTAGATGGCGCGTGCACTGTCTACTAAAGACAATTTTGGACTAGGCTACTTAACTTTTCGACATTAATAATTCCACTGTTAGAATAAGCCTTAAAATTAAATAAAAGCTAAAGCGAAGAAAAAGGTATTTTGATAAGTATATACTGATAGCTAAAACAGTACGTCATTGATCACATCACCGGAGCCAACAATTAAAGCTTGAATACAAAAAATTCATCATGACAACAAGGGCGAAATCTAGTTAATATTTGAGTTTTATTGGTTTTGTCTTGTTTTTTTTTTCTAACTGGAAGCTAGTAGATATTTCAGTATGTTCATTGCTTCGTACTGCTATAGGACAATGGCTTTATGCTTTTAGCCTCGTTTTCGATGAAAAATACTGTTCACGTCATTAATGTAGTGATAATTTCTAGAAAAAACATTAGGGTGATAAAGTCATGTTTGGTCTTCGTAAAACAAGATACTGTTTATATAAAAATGCTAGATGTTACTTTCTTTTAAAACTGAACGCCTTTACAAGCTGATTGAAACTTTACACATTGCGCGGAAAAGGCAAAGCACGTCGTTAAATTATATTGTACTCGAATAGTTCAGGAAATAATTTTTAATGACCTCGGAAGAAACGTCTATGAAGTTTTACGTGCTACTATCCATAAGACGAAACGACCGAAAAATTTAAAAATCTTTACTAAGATCAGTTCTGAATTTCGAACACTATTTCTGTGTGGACATTTTTTTCCGTCTTATCTTTTTACAAACCAACTCAAGGAAAACCAAAACATCTAAAGATCAAGGATTATAAGAATTGTTTTGTGTTTTTTGGAAGTATTAAATTTAATGTCACCACACTACCTTTATACATTCTTAGATAAAACCTTCTTTCTTTCTTTCTTTCTTTCTTTCTTTCTTTCTTTCTTTCTTTCTTTCGATAGAACTTTCTTTCTTTCTTTCTTTCTTTCGATAGAACTTTCTTTCTTTCTTTCTTTCTTTCGATAGAACTTTTTTTCTTTCTTTCTTTCTTTCGATAGAACTTTCTTTCTTTCTTTCTTTCGATAGAACTTTCTTTCTTTAGAACATTCAGTTACAGTCGCGTTTAGGTATATTTTTTCTTTCAAATAAATAAATAAAAATAAATGTACTAGCTTAAATGTGCAAAGTAATATGTGTGTGCACACTGTCGTTACCCAAATATTATCACTATATGATAACTACATAACTTGCCCTCAAATATGAATAACTGTAACACGTCATAATTTTCATCAAGTAAAGAAATGACCTTAGAAGTGTTTGTATGAATTCCAATCAAACTGTTGGGTTTTGGTGGCTCATCTTCGCCTCCAATACAGCGTACCACATAAGTTAGGACCGATCGGAACGTATCAGGGCCATTTCCGTTAGATTGTTAAATAATGACCTGATGGAAGTAACCGAGCGATGTTCCGATCGAAGTTAGAAAAGGAAAGGCCAACAATGTTCCGATTGCTGTTTTGTTTCCTTCCGCTGCCTTATTGTGTCAAGTAAACAAAAGTTGTCTTCAAAGTTTGCGACATCCATAACTTAGAAATCACTTCTAGGGGTCACACCTTCGATGTACATCCCACATATTGTACCTTGAATGTAACGACTCTTAAATTAAAATAATTAATTAAATTAAATTAATTAATTAAATTAAGTAAACGAAAAGATTGAAAAGCAACAACTTTTGTACAATTCAATAAACAATTTATTTCCCTAGAATAGCAAAAGAACGTAGAGTAATGTGAATTTTAAATCGCAAGTCCGGATGTATAAAATTCCTATTGAATTACAGTGGTATCCCAAATATATTCCACTAATAATAATAATAATAATAATAATAATAATAATAATAATAATAATAATAAAAACAATAATAAAAATAATAATAATAATAATAATAATAATAATATTTTTAATAATAGTAATATTTATAATAATGAGGATTTTGTATAGCGTCTAATCTTTAGAAGTTCTAAGCGCTTTACAACATCTATAATGATATGAATACACTACCGAAAAACAAATAACAAAAACCACGAAATTGGAAAACATAAAAACCTGCTGAAAACATATAAGATACAAAACATGATTGGGTCTTTAAGTTTGTTCCTGCAGTCAAAAACGGTGAAGTTTAAGAGCACTCTTAAAATGGACCACTGTGTCTTGGTGTCTAAGTTCAATGGGCAATTCGTTCCACATCGCCGGGCCCTGGTATGCAAAAGAACGTTATCCATATGACTTCGTTTTCATAGTGGGAACAATGAGTATACGATTGTCAGAAGAGGACCGTAATTATCTTGCTGGTGTATACACATTGGTGAGGCCGGATAGGTATGTTGGACTGGAGTCTGTGATTGAAACATAGCACAGAGAACATATTTTGTGTTTGATTCTGTATCGAATGGACAGCCAGTATAGGGTACAGAGCAGTGGGGAGGTGTGCTCTGATCGAGGTACCCTAAAACTGATCAGAGCAGCTGTGTTTTGAACTTGTTGAAGTTTCTGGAGTAGATATTGTGACGAACCAGACAGAATTGAGTTACAATAGTCCAGTCATGAAAGTGCTAATGAACACAAGTCTTTTAGTGGCATCAACTGAAAGATATTTGCGAATGGAACTGATGCGTCGCATTTCAAGATATGAAGCCTTGCATATGTTCATGACATGTTGGTGCAATGCGAGAGTACTGTCTAGAGTAACACCTAGCTTTCGTACTGATTGTGAGAATTTAATGTTGGTGTTGCTGATATTTATTATTTGAGGTAAAGGATGTGAATGAGAAAGTCTTTGTGTTGTGATCAGAATAGCCTCAGTTTTATTATCATTACATGTCATCCATGATTTCACATCAAAAATGCACCTCTCTACTGCAAGTATTTATTATTCTATTACCGTGATCCTTTGCATGTTTATTTCTGACTTCAAAGCTCTCCTTGGACGCTTTAACAATATATTCTTCGTCGAGATCAGGAAAATGTTCTTTGTAATCGTTAATATACTATATACTATCAAGTAGTAACCAAATTTCAGTCTGCGCCCGATATGATATTATTGTCTCGGAGACAGTTAACGACATCAGTATTTTACAATCGATCACATACCGTAATAACACTTTGGTACCCAATGTTTTTTTCAGATGTATGTCTACCAAAGCAAACATAACTAATTGGATGAAGTCCTTTAGCGATCTCGAATGATACCACACGAGTGAATCCGGTTAGATCAAAATTGGATGGTGGTCCATTAATCGCAACTCGTGTCATCGAGTGGGTGGGATGCCCAAATCGTTTAAAATACTTTGCGCATTCTCCATACCCGAGAAAACTTGCTGAATAACACGCAACCGAAAACAACACCTTTAGGATCATATTTGGTATTCCATAATCCACCATGTCCGTATGCTACACAAATGGCTTGAACATCTGAGAGAAATTCAAATCGTGCCGACTTCCACAGATTTTTCTTTCTCGCAATATGAGCTGCAACTGACGGGATTGTAAAACAGTTTGTTCGTAATTGCTCGTTATTATCGTCGTGAAGAGATTCAGTACTTTATATTTCACCGTTAGGTCTTACAAACTGGTCAAATTTACAGTCTTCGTCTTAAAACTCTGAAATAACCACACTGACACAGGATCGTTTTTACTCTCCGCGTGAATAAAATCAAACAAATCCTCCCCCCCCCCCCCCCCGAGAACTCTGGGGGTAGATATTTTATGGTTCTAACCCGTGGGAATATTGTTACTGCGTTAGTCAACGCGTGTGCATTACGATCAATGATTTTGATTGGAGCTCCTTTTGATTTATATTTCGATTGGTACAATACTTCTCCTGTTAATGTCGCTACGGTTATTGGGAATCTTAACGATGTTTCTAGCTCAGCTACATTTTGAATTGTGGCCCCAAAATCATTGTCTGTTACTGCCCATTTGTTTATTTTGTTACCTCTTAGATCTGTCAACTTGTTTCCACTTAACACATTTGTAAAATGCTCTATTCTATTATTCGTTCGGCTACACAATTTATTCTTGACAATTTCATAGGTTTTAATTTCTCAACACTCGGCTTTTCATTTATCGGATAAATCCCATAAACAACCGCGGTTACAGTAAAAGCTCTCTCGTAATACGGTTTGTCAATTCCAGTCAACGCTTCTGGTTGGGAATCCTGATTCACGATGACAGTTTTTTTTAGTTTTCAAGATAGGATCGAATTTATCACGAATAATCCAACTACGTGCTTCTTATAGTATAATAAATTTCACACTGAAAAAATACATTCGATGGTAAAGATGCGTTAGTATTCCTGATACCCTTTGGTCGTTCATGGTAGTATCAACACCATCAGCGATTCGAAATGTTGACCAACAATGAGATGCACCATCGCGCTTAAATTCGTTAAACGCTTCATGAATTTTACCTATCATGCATTATCACTTATTAGACCTCTTTTTTTGTGCATCTACGGTGACTCTATCGATATTGAATTTAACATTTCTCCAGGGTTTTATTTTGGATAATCTCTCAAACTCTTTCATATTATAATTAAAACAAGTATTTAAATACAAAATTTATATATAATGAATCACTGTAAATGACTTATGATAGGATTAGTAACCGTTTGTAACAAATCGTGCAGAAACGAATTCTGTGGATATCATTCACAGAGTGTGCGACGAGGAAGTTTAGGTACGAAACCCTGTATTAGATACGATGTTGGAGCACGAGGATACACACAATTGTTTCTCAGTTGTGGTGGTAAACGATACAGAGAGCTTAAGCGCTATTATGATAAACGAGTCAGGGACTCCGACAGTGACTCTATCAGCGTCAATGATAAAGTCATAAGAACAACCCAGGACTATATTACTAGATTTTCAATAAATAATAATTAAACCAAGTAATCAATTAGACAAATAATATATGTGTATATAAATGAGCCAATAATTTCAATCACATCCCACGATCAGCAACTATGAAGCATCACGCGATGGTGTAGTCAGACACCGCAGACTGAAAATGCCAGTCGGGATGTCCAAGAAATAACCAATTGCATAATCTTCAAGCTATCACTTAGATTGAGAATACCAAACGCGGTCGTACTGGAATGTACCCAAAAATTGCAAAACCTGTCAGGTCTATAAATATTGACACGGGCGAAGAATTAGTATTTGAATCGATGAAGGAAGCCGGCAAGCATTTTGATATATGTATGCCCTCGGTTAGACGTGTTGCAGAAGCTGTATATAAATCCGCGCTTTCAAAACGACTTGGACACAACATTTAGTTTGAATATTATACAATAATGTATTATTAACATTAGTTATGAGTTTCATACCATTGCGCAATTATTGTGTAAGAGTCAATTAAAATTTGTTCACTTACCTGTGTTGATTCCAGGAATACGCACAGTGGTAAAATTTCACTGTATTTTACAGTCCATGCAGAGAGAATTTTCAAAGATAAAAATACCCAATGATTCATTGATGATAAAACAAAATACCCAATGATTCAGTGATTGGTATTCGGTGATTGGTATTTAGTGATTGGTTCGATTCATTTATGATACAAAATTATCCATTGATTCAATGATCGGTATGATTCATTGATGATAAAAAAAACACCCAATGATTCATTGATTGGTATGATTCATTGATGACAAAAAATACACAATGATTCCGTGATTGGTTCGATTCATTGATGATACAAAAATACCCAATGATTCATTGATTGGTATGATTCATTGATTGATTAAAACTTATCAAATGATTTAGTGATTGGTATTCAGTGATTGGTTCGATTCATTGATGATCAAAAAATACCCCATGATTCAATGATTTATAAAACCCACTGGAAAAGTCTCTCTGCGTGGACTATCAAAGACAGTGAAATTTTACCACTGTGTGTATTCCAGGAGTGAACACAGGTAAGTGAACTTGTACCATCTTAATTAGTTATTTGTGCCTAATGATGAGTCATATATTCTACTAACGAATTGTTAACAGTACAAGTGGAGTAACTGCTACTACCATCTGTTACTGTTTATTTTTTATATTTATATATTAAAGATATATATTATGATATAATGAATTATGAACATATCAATGATATAATTTTTGCTATTACAGATTTGAAATATCGACAAATATAATTATCTGATAAATTAGATTGTGATCAAATCCTTTCTGATTTTCAATATCTCGAAGACATAGCTGTAAGTAACAGAAATGTCCTACCGTCTCAATACGGAATCATTAAAAAAACAACAAGCCGTTAACGATTCATTAGCATATAACAGCCATGTAAATAAATTCATTCAGCTATATACCGCAGTAGAAAAGATTAAATCTGACCTCAGTAGACAATATGAAGTTAAGAAAACTATAAATTCCCGAATAAAACAATTAAAAGAACTCGTTAAACACAGCAACACGCTACCAGGAAGTTAAAAACGAAATATAGCAACACGCTACCAGGAAGTTAAAAACGAAATATAGCAACACGCTACCAGGAAGTTAAAAACGAAATATCATAACACGCTACCAGGAAGTTAAAACGTCTTCTAGGTATTGATAGCGAAACTTGATCAGTGTTATTAATTTTCTTTGCACCCGCGCAACACGAAAGTAAAATAACACTGAAATATTAAGATGGGAATCTGATTATTGGATTGGTCAGAGTTTAAAATTATTTCTCGTTAATGAATCATTATGACATCGCATATATACTGCATTAACGGGTTCCTGTATTATTAAAAATCCGGGTGGAACCAGTGGTGCAAACGAATATAAAATGTATCCTTGCTGGGCCTGATTTGATCTTTCGAGATTTATTTGCTAACTTCCATTAATATCATCATATACTAGATTTACTGCAATCACCGAGAATATATTGACATTCCCAGGAGCAATATGCCGCCCACCCTCGTCTGGGTCATTATTATATTTGAGGATGGTTGTCTGTGTTTGTGTTATTTTTTCCATCAGGCGAATATTTGTGGGAAGTACTCATCGAGGAGAGCATTAACGGATCTTTTAAGTTCGTCTGCATTATACCCGGGAAGTTTAAATGTTGAAATATCCTCTACATGTATTTTATACTTCTTTGCAAATTCTGCTATCTCAGAACCAGATTCGGTATTCAGAACAAATCGTATGTTAAATAGTTACATATCATATATATATATATATATATATATATATATATATATATATATATATATATATATATAATATATATATATATATATATATATATATATATATATATATATATATATATAGTAGAGATATCATGATATGATTTATTGTCTGTGACATAATCAGATTTCGTTGGTTCAGGTATTTGTAAAGATGTCGAGGGAGGTATTTCAGGCCACCCTAGCACAATTCTTATAGAACTCTGATAGATATCTACTACATATCTTGGTGAGTTTATCGCAATCGTGGATGATACGGTTGGTTCATGAACTGTTATAGCGATTTTTGGTTCTTTTCCCGTAACGGATTTTATTCTACGATGGAATTCATTATTGATCTGATCGATTTGGTAAGTCCCAGATGGTAAAGAAATAATATTCCAATCTGGAGTTCCGTCTGGTTTATTTTTACACGCAAACACCAAGGAATTATTCGACCACCAAATGATTTTGATCTAATATTCGGCCAACTCTAGTATACTCGTAATTTTGCTAATGCTATTTCTTTCACCGGAATTGCAATAGAGAAATTCCCACTGAATTCAGGGTTGTTTGAGGTTATTGAGATCATGGTTGTCTTTGGTGGATTTGTGTTTGTCACTATTTGCTGAAGTAATTCCGTTGTCGATGTCATTATTATTGTGTTGTTTTTCTAATTTTGATGTTGCTGTGACGTATATGTTCATCATCGCAGAGAATTCGTTATCTGATATTGTTGTGTCATCAAGACTAGATGATATCAGCGACGACAATTGGGAATACGCGGTTGATGCAATATGTAACTTAATTATATACTCGTGTAGTTTATTCTGACTGCATGTGGATATGTTTTTGGTGATGATGCTAAGAATCCCTGTAATTGTTGTCGCCGATGACACACAAATTGTGACAACTATAGGTGCCAGTGCTGTTATCGCTGATAACAATATACCCGTTTCAGCAATTACACTTGAAACCAAATACACAATAATGTCAACACTGGTAATTCGCCTGCGGTATTTTTTTTTATACATCTTCGTTGTACATTCTTCAATAAGATTTTTAAGTTTAGTTTGAAACTCACGGACTTGATCATATGGATATTGTTGGACATTCTTTATGCTATTTACTTAAATCAATTACAAATTCTACGTAGTATGTCATTCATGTCCGATCTAAATTACCACTGACAGAGGTTATTGTAAATGTTTCCATAGCACCATTATCTATTATTGCACCTGCAGTATTAATTCCCGTAGATGTACCTGATGACACATTAAACTGTACTGGTGAAAGCAGGGTCAATCTATAGATACCTTTGACTTCAGCGGTAATATTAATAATATTATTTTGAGGTGTCCAGGCGAAAGATCCATGATGTGTCGAGTACACTGTATTGATATTTTGTTTATGTGGTATTCTGATTTTATCAAGCCGGGTCGCGATAGCATGAAAATCACGAACGATATTGTCCTGTGCTTGTTTAATAGTAGCAATATTTGTTTTAATATCAGAAAGTTGTATTGGGACAGTCATCAAAGTACCAAAGAAATTATCCATGATTTCATCCGATTTTCTTAAATTCCTATGGAGGTTTGCAAACGCGCCTACATGAACATCATACTCAGCTCGCAGTGTTGTTAGTTTATCATCTGTGGTTTTATGCTCACCATATATCGTCGTTAGTTTATTGTCTAACACAGCTACATATTTTTTGGGGTCACAGCATCAGTGTCCAATGTTGGATTACCAAGTGCGGTTATTTTATTCGAGTTCATGTCGAGAACGTCTGTCATTGTCACCGGATGCTTTTACTCGATTGTTAATACTATCTATCACAGTTGGTAAAAAAACTCCTGGTTTAATCTTACCAGTGGAATCAAACACCGCTATGGAATTTTCGGTTACTCCATTAATTTTAACTAGAATATTCAAGGAAATATGACTCGTTTTCAATTTCCCTTGCATGTCTTGAAATACGACTCTTTCGTCTGGATCTACACACTTGCGAAGTTTAACATCTCGGATATTTCATCTTCGATTATTTTTTTTTTTGACATCTATTGTTGCAGATATTTCCCCTGTTTTTTCTCAGGCTTGAGAGAGCTCTACCGTAAATATCAATCATTATATTTTAAGATCTCTCTAAAGAGCGATTACACATATATTCGTGTACGGTTTTATGGGGTGGTTTAGTTGATGATGATATAGCGCTAAGTACATTTAATACTTGCTGGGCCGATCATTTTTTGTGTTAGTAGAGTGGAGTACCAGATCGGAGTGTTTAATTGATGTATATAACGCATACATTCATTAGGTGGCTCTAACCCATATGAATAAAAAAAAAAACAATCCCAGGTGGATCAATCGCGTATGCAACCCAGTGAGTTCCAGGTCCGGTGCTGATATCGAGATTAATGATACCGGTTTCAGCACTGTTTGGTTATTGTGGTAATTGATCTCGCATAAAAACACCTCTGAAGTGTTTGATTCTTAATTTTGTTAGCAGCATAGAGTAAATCAAAATTTGACAATGGTGCTAATAAACTGTCCCTGGTAGTCTCAGGCCGTTTCCGCTGTACCATCAATACGGAGTTCCTGGTAGATTTAGACCCTTTCCTTTTACTGATCGTCTATTTTTTTTGTATCCGCTGTCAGTCGCCTTCTTTAGCGCCATCCCAGCGGCGGTATCAACAGCTCAGAGTGTGGCCGCTTTCGCGACCGCGGGGGCGGAGGCGGCAATTAGCGCTGGTAACGCAGTGAGAAGTGGAAATATACCACCTGATTTCATCATGTCTTTGATCGCGGTCGCAGAGAGAGAGTGACCTGAACACCTTTTTTATCTTTGCTAGCATCATTGAAATGCTTAATCTGACGAGTTGTCAGTGATAGTTTATTCTGATCACCAGACATTTGATTGTGTTTTAACGATATCGTAGTTCCATATTTTTTAGCTGAATCCGATTGCAACTTTTTAATCTGACCAGGAGTCAGAGTAACACTAACATGACTATATATCATTTTATTTAATACGAGATTGATCTAATTGTCTACATGTTTTTGGACCACTACATGTTTTGTATTGGCACATCAACTACGCTCATTCGTCCACCAACAC
Source organism: Unio delphinus (assembly GCA_029339505.1). NCBI lineage: Eukaryota > Metazoa > Mollusca > Bivalvia > Unionida > Unionidae > Unio > Unio delphinus. The sequence goes on along the minus strand of JAQISU010000085.1, from coordinate 856,484 downwards.
TTTCGAGTAGCATTGATTTGTCACTGAGAATTACGGCAATTGCTCAGTAATCACCACCAGCAGGAGGAGCGGTTACACGAGCGTCAAAGTATACGTCAACGACGGATTGTCTAGTTAAGTCAAGTTAAGTGCCATTGGAAAGTAATAAATCGGATATAGGGTTCTAAAATCTAAATGTGATATTTGTAGACCAGTATCTACATTTTGATCAAATGCCATAAATGTCAGCAAACGATGATATGCACGCGCTATCTGATTTTGGTCGTAATTAAGTAAATTATTCACAGATGGTTCCTGTTGACCGTTTATTCTTAACGAGATTTGGTTAACGCCCAATTGATCAAATATCATATGGCTGCGCGTTTGAGAATTTAATCTCGCAACATCCTGGAATGCAATAAATAGGTGTCGAGACGCAGAAATTGCCCTGTTTGATGTAACATGCCATGAAAAATCTCCATTAATGGCACTCTGCAGACTAGCTGTTGATGCTGTTAGCCATGACAACAATGATTTACCACCTACACTCATAAATGATAGTAATTTTTAATTTGCGACGATCATTGGAGTCATTGTTGGCATCCAAGATGGAATTTTTGTTATATTTACTTTACCGACAGCGAGTGGAGCTGTAGCATGGCCTGCTTCTCGCCAGATTTCATCATTATCATCACCTTTTCGCACGAGGACAATTGTGTGTTTAGCTCCAAAGATAACGTTTCTAACATTTCTACAAAATCCAAATATATGGTGCAGTGGAATCGCGCATGAAAATAATCGACGCGGTCCCTTTAACATTGATACACGTGTTGAAAATCCTAAGTTGTAATTAAAATTAGTATCTATGACATCAAAAGTACCAGGTGGCCTCGTATATCTAGCTGGTGGATCAGCAACTGCAGTATCCCGTATTGCCTTTACCCTATTATACTGAACATTTTCAGTGTTATAGTAATATCCTTAGCGAACATCACAGATGGTCCAGCCGATCTTGTATAATCATCTGAATATCTCGCTAACCTCACTATTGTTGTAGCGATATCAACATTATTCTGAATATATTCAATCTCTTTAATATCAATCATATATGTAGCGCTACTAAATAATGCCATAATACCATTATTGACGAAACCAACTCGGACATTTGCGTCATATGGCATATTAGCTTTAACATTTGTTTTAAGTTCTCCTTTTACTTTCAATAAATGCTGCAGCGGGTAGATAATATTTACTCATATCATGAACCCGGTGATCGATTCTCCCTCGTTCATTTGGCATTGCGTTATACGGATAAAACTGATAGTTTTTTAGAGAATCATATTTGCGCACTGGGGCATCCATATGCAATGCTGGGTCAGGTGAAGATTTGAACATTTTATTATATATTTCTCGATCTAAATCGCGATCTCGCTCGGGATTTCAAACCACTTCCCGCTATCATATTTGCAGTAATATTCCCCTGAGCATCAAATCCTTCATTTATTCGTTCTGCTATTGTTTGATCCACCGCTTTGTTTATTATTTTACTAACACTCTCAGGCATAGATAGTATTTTTCCCGATGGTGGTTTTGTTCGTCGTCGAATCAGCGTGATTTGTTTTTCCTTGGCAGCTGAAAATGCTTTACCGGCAACATCACCAACAGCGCTAGTACCCTTATCACGAATAACATGAATAGCTTTCATCGATAAATGTTTTGCGATTGGTGCTATTTTCGGAACCATCCTTGCAAATAACCCTTCAACAACATCACAGTAGCCATTTTCATAATACATCTTATAATAAGGCAATCGTGAATTTACTACGTAGGTCATGGTTGATTTGTTGTGGTTGTAGTGCATGATCATCTTATCTAATTATTATTTATCTAATCGAACGACACGGACAATTAATCACTATGATAATCATCAACGAGTTCATCGATAAATTCTCGATATACACTGATATCCATGATGCCAACTTCAAACAGTCGTCGGCAGATATCAGCGGCTTCATTAATTATTGCCGGTGAGTTATTTCCAGCTCGTTTACACCCGATGAGAATTTCTAATCGTGTTATGTCGGAGAGAATATTATTCGGACAGGGAACAAGACCATTGCTATGGGTTCCAGAATGAGAAAATCCCTCACCACTACTATAACCAGTTGCGTCTTGCGTATCATCAGATTCTTCTTCAGGCTCAAATCCCAAACTTGCAAAAGTATCAACTTTTTCTTCTAGATGCTCAGGCGGTCAATAAGACGATGGTTGTCTTTGAGGTTGTGAGCTATTTCCCTTATCAAGTCTTATAATTTATCCTACAAAATTAGCAAATATGGGATCATCATTTTGTTTTTGTTATAATATACACGATATACCCATTTAATAAAATTATTATTGTTTATAGTAGGTATTTTGGTTCTAAAATTATATTTTTATGTGCCATACTTGTTAATGTTGCAGCTGGCAATTTATATTCCTCAATTTCTCTAAGCCCTTCAATAACACCCTTTTTAAATCTCGTTATTAGTTCAATATTTTCCTTTATTGGTTTGGGTTTTGGCGCAAGTTCTTTTTTCACATCAGCGATTTCAGTACGAATATCTTAAAGTATTCCCTCGTCAATAGGCGGTGGTTATGCAGCGGTTATATCAGCTGGAAGATCTCGTAAAATCTTTTTTTGTTTGCTTGGCTCGTTTTGCTATGTTTTCAAGCTCGGGAAGAATAATCGTTTTTCCTCGTTCTTCATCTTTAAGATCTCCCAATAAAACCTTCTCAGTAGCCGTAGTAACAGGTTTGAATAATTGTTCAGCACCTATTGCAAAATTGACTTGACCTTCCTGTCGCTGTTGAAGTTCTTGTTTGACAGAATATCTCACGGGAATAAATCTCTTTATTGCCTCTAATTGCTCTCGAGCGAGTCTAGTTGTTAACGATTCTCCTACCATTATTGTTATATCATATGATTTAACTCATAACAACTAAAAAAATCACGACAACAAAATATGCATTTATGTTTCGGTTTCGTAACAAGCCTAAGTGTTGTTTTATGACATTTTTTTCGGTTTTGAGAAAGCCTTAATTTGACAAACAGAGCTCTAAAATTGTTAAGCCTAAATTTGACAAACAGAGCTTTAAATCTGTTTGCTTGAAATCTAACCCAATTAGAGATGTCCGACTCACCCTCCTTACTGCTGCCGAGGTAGTTCCGAATGTAGGCGAATTTGAGCGATTCTATTTTTAATAAGATTTTTTTTTTACTTGACAGAAAAAGCAGACGACATTCCGATTACCTCACTGAGCCATCGGTGTTACGTAAATAACTCTGCTACCTGACAATTTGTTATCCAGTCTCGGATAGTATCCCTACGCCGACCAGATCTGACGACTGGTCTGTACGTTACGGGTAACAAAATAGTTCTAAACACTTGGCCGCATTACATATTGTTATTTTCATGACTTAATATAGTCAATCTAAGTCTTGATTGTGATTAAAACTAAATATATTTCTTCGTTTGAAGAAAAAAACTCAACCTCACCCCACCCTTTTTGAAGAATCACGATTTGACATGGATTGAAAGGGTTCTCTCTCTCTCTCTCTCTCTCTCTCTCTCTCTCTCTCTCTCTCTCTCTCTCTCTTCAAACCAGTGTTAAGATAGTCGAAACACTAGCCCCTTTCAAGTTTTAGCACTGACATAGAAGAAATGAAGATTATAGGTCGTAGTGATCCGTCACAAAATCTCCCCCGGTCTAAATGGGGAAAAAATCTTAATGCTCAATGTATTCAACTTTAAGGTTCAATGCTTATTCATAATTCTACACGTCACAACTAACCATTGAATACAAGGATTTACAATATAACTGCATAGTCTCAAACTAACGACTTATGTAAAAATTATATTATAAATTCAAAAGATGTTACACCATTTCGTAACAATGAATAATTTCATCTTCAATAGTCCATGGATACGCTTATGGAATGAAAAGATGATTAAAATCTAATTAATTTGACAAATCGTGCTTATATATGAAATCAGTCCTCTTCAGCCTCCGATTAATTTGCATGGTTACTTAGATGTTTCATTATTTCTTTTTGTCATGATATTAAATGAGTAACGTAAAGTTGAATACCTGACCTTGTCCAAAGTCAGTGACAGTTTGTAAACAACATTGCTTACCTTTATTTGACTGATTTGTTTGTTTGATTGTTTTAGGGTTTAACGCCATTTTTCAGCACAAGATAGGATATACATGGCGGCCAGTATTAATGGTGGAGGAAGAACCCGGAAAACCCCGGAAAGAACTACCGACCCACGAGAAACTACTGGCAAGCTTTCTCACATAACTACATTAGCCGAATCTTGAACCCACGCAGACAGAGGTGAGATGACAGTGATCCGTAACGGACAGCGCTTTAGACCATTCGGTCACTCGGGGCCCCTTATCTGACTGAAGGGTAAATATTAGAATTGTTATCTTAAATTGAGTCAAGGACATTATGTTTACCATGTTCTTTGTTATAATCTTAATTTGTTTGTTTGATTAGGATTTTAACGTTTAACAATTTTCATTCATATCGCTACGATGTATGCAGTGAGGCAGTTTATAGTGATGTCTAGTACTCTGGCATCATGGCACAGACGTGTAGCATGAGGTTACACATGTATGTATGTATGTATGTATGTATGTATGTATGTATGTATGTATGTATGTATGTATGTACGTACGTACGTACGTACGTACGTACGCACGCACGCACGCACGCACGCACGCACGTACGTACGTATGTATGTATGTATGTATGTATGTATGTAAGTATGTATTATGCCGCAGACATGTAGCATTGAACTTTAAGGTTCAGTGCTTATTCATAATTATCCTGACACCAGGCCGACCAGTCCTAACACTAACCTCTTAAACCTCCCGCTGCCGCGGCGGACGCTCTAATCACAAGGCCACCGGAGCGGTTGTATAATCTTAGTAAGAGGCGGTTATAAGATTTTGTCTTGTAAACATTTGGAACATTCAGGAATGACATTTACCATTCTTTAGAAAATGCTAATTGTGACATTGGCCAATTAGAGAAGTGTAGAATGTCTTGTTTTCTCTGAAAAAAAAATTCTTTTGCAATAACATCTGAAGCAGAAATTATTCTTAAAGTTGCTTACAATGTTTTCATTTGGGTTTGAATTTATTTATTCAAAGCATTTATTCACACAAAATATAAGGTGTTCATCTAAGATAATATTCTTGAAAATAGAGACATTGAATTATAGTGAAATTCAAGCATTTACAAATTCTTCGATTTTATAATTGCAACACAGCTAAAAACTGTTGGCACAACATTGCTATTCAGGCTATCACAGACACATCAACATTTCCAGTGTTTGATTTGTTTTCGAATGCCCCTAACTTTATTCAAACCTTTAATCATTAGGACTTGTAATAGACATGTATGATTATATGGGATTTAAATCATAATAACGTAATTTATTTTTAAAAGTTTTCACTTTGTATTTTAGGGATATAAATTGTTTGCTAAATTTTATTAAACTTGTTGGTTTTCGCTTTTGTCTGTTACTTTGTTTAACACATGTCGTAACAATACATTATTAACACCATCTGTCGTAATAATACAATTTTAATACCATATGTCGTAATAATACATTATTAACTCCATGTCATAAAAATACATTATTACCACCATATGCCAAAATAATACAATTTTAATACCAAATGTCGAAATAATACATTATTAACACCATATTTGGTAATAAAATACTATTATAATTTACACAATCTGGTGGTTTATACATTGAGCGCCAGCAGTTTTGTTGGCTGTTGAAATGACTAGAAGTTTTTAACGGTTATCAAACATAGTAGCATGTTACAGTACAAGGCATCTGACACAGTACCCGAACAATAAAACGTTAGTCCCTTACAGAGCCGCAATGCCACATGAATGCAAGTTTCACTGGGAAAGGAGAATGTTGTCCACATAATTCTCAGCAATACGAAAAAATGACACACTAGTCCACTAGTCATAAATACATGACCGTGACACTAAGTTTGGAAAAGACATAAACAACACGTGCACTCTTCCTGCCTTATTTTCGGTAACTTCTATTTGATTTCGATACAATAGCGAGGGTTAATATCACGCAAAAGATTCCGAGTGTGATAAAAAAAAAAAAACACGACGACTTCTTGTATGTGTCGATTCATGAAATGAATTGTCACATGATGTCAGTTATACAGTTTTGCTAAGCTGTGTACACACCTTCATCGATATGTCAGATTCCGCCATGTGGGTGGTAGCTTTGACAGTAACAAAAAACAGTTTTCATACCGAAATGCAGTCTAATGTTGATAAACAGGAAACAAGTACAAAATCTCACATTGTTATTCGATTAGTCGTGTGACTTACACATGCATGAGATCAAACTTTTATTGTTTTATTTCAGTGATTATTAATACGATATTGGTGATATCACGCTGAAAGGAAAGGACCTAAGTGTCTTTCCTGTTACATAGCTGATCCGATCTGACCTGAGCTATGGGTTGCTTGTACTATGCTCCATTAACTCGCATACATCGTCTCCTCCTGTGATAAGAGAATAGTAATAATTTTATACATGTACTATAGATAGCAAGGGCTTCCGTCCTTTAAGGAAGAATCTACCGTCAATGTGCCTCGTTTTAATGGTAGGTATTGCTTATATACATACATAGATGCATACATACATACATACATACATACATACATACATACATACATACATACATACATACATACATACATTATTATTTTAACATACATAGCCAACATGCTTATGCGATAAAGCTTGCCAGTGGCTTCTTGTGGTTCAGTCGTTCATGTCGGTTTTTTTTCTCCATTGCTCTGCTTCACCAGATATACTGGCTACTATGGGGAGTTGTCACCCTTGTGTTAAATGGTAACTCCATCAACATGCCAAACATGTATTGAAAAATGGCGCGAAACTCATAACAAGAACAATATACATACATATGTAAGTACAGTGTGAGAATATTTAAAGGAAAAGAGTAACGTCACAGCTCATTAACTGATTGGTGTTTAATTAGTCATCGCACGAAAGGTTCTATCGGGCAGAGGCAATAGAATAAACGCTCAATGCACAGAGGTTTGAGATGTCAAGAAAGCAGATTCAGTTGTCAGATAACTCGATCTTTGTCATCTAATTCGATCGTTCAGACAGAATTTCAGTGTTTTTATTCGTCAATAAGTAAATGAATATTTCATTTTTTTCCTTCCAAGTGGTCTCAAGCGCTTTCTGTTACGGATCGGTGCCATCTCACCTGTCTGCGTGGGTTCGAGTCTCAGATTCGGCCAATGTGGATACGTGAGAGAACTTGCCAGTAGCTTTTCGTGGGTGGGTGGTTCTTTCATGGGCTTTTCCCGGGACTCTTCCTCCACCGATATTACTGGTCGCCATGTATAGACTATCATGTGCTGAAAAATGGCGTTAACCGTACAACAACAACAAGAGAATGGACATTTTGATTCCATGGATATTCAATCATGGCAGGCCTTCATGTGTGGTGTCTGAAGAAATAGACACAGAAACAAAAGAACAAATGAACTTGAAAACGATATATGATAGTATGCTTGTTCAGTAAATAACGGAAATAGACCCATTTTATTTATAACATATAAATTATTTTTCAAGTGTTCTAAATGAGAGCCATTTTTTTAAAATCCATTTAAATCGTTCCAGTCGAATGTAAATAATTCCTATTCCTGTTTCCCTCTTTTTTTTCTGTTGCTTATTTATCCCGTTTGCAATGAGTTTTCTTAGTCATGTGTTTAGAAACTGCGTTTTCTTTATATGTATGTATGTATATATGTATGTATGTATGTATGTATGTATGTATGTATGTATGTATGTATGTATGTATGTATGTGTGTGTGTGTGTGTGTGTGTGTGTGTGTGTGTGTGCGTTACATTTACATATTTAGTGTACTGTAAATCCATTAATGTCAAGCTATGTTCCTATCTCTATTGTGTAATAATAAAAAATTAATTGAATGAAATCTCTTCTGAAAAGTAAAAAAAGAATGTCAGTCATACATGCATGCATACATGCATGCATGCATGCATGCATGCATGCATACATACATACATACATACATACATACATACATACATACATACATACATACATACATACATACATACATACATACGCCTCCAGTGAAAGATTAGAACATAAATAAACACGGCTTCTTTTCACAGGAACGTAGATAATGCGAATTTCTTCAAATGACCTCCACTTTGGTGAACTGCATCGTTGTATTTCATCAACTTAGAATCTATATCGCGATATCATGGGGAGTTGTCGCCCTTGTGTTAAATGGTCACTCCATCAACATGCCGGAGTGGGTGTTTTATCAAACAAATGACGACTTCAGGTACTCTATTGGTTTGTGGAGAAATTGCACATCAAAATTAGATGCAGCATTTGACTGCGTGTACATGTCCGATGTTCCTGGTAAGTTCTTACATTAATGTTACATTTAATATATATATATATATATATATATATATATATATATATATATATATATATATATATATATATATATGTAATAATATTATGACTCGTGGGTACACACATTTTAATATATAATATCTGCCTGTTTGGATAGAACTATGGATGCACATGTGTGATATGATGTGATAGAACTATGGATGCACATGTGTGATATGATGTGATAGAACTATGGATGCACATGTGTGATATGATGTGATAGAACTATGGATGCACATGTGTGATATGATGTGATAGAACTATGGATGCACATGTGTGATATGATGTGATTTGGGTTTTTATAGTAGCTTTCCCAATTTTTCAGTCATATAGCTACGATGTGTGCAGTGTGGCAATTTATAGTGATGTCTAGCACTGGGGCATTATGCCACAGACGTGTAGCATAAGGATGCACATGTATGTATGTATGTATGTATGTATGTATGTATGTATGTATGTATGTATGTATGTATGTATGTATGTATGTATGTATGTATGTATGTGTAAATACGCGAAAACCCTGGTCAGAACCATCAACCCGTGGACAGCTAGTGGCAAGCTTTCTCATATATCCACAATGGCCGAGCCTGAGACCCGAAACTATGCAAACTGAGGTTAGATGGCAGTGATTTGCACAGGCGAGCGCTTTAGACTGCTCGACCACTCGAGTCCCTTCTTTTTATGATAACTTTGCAAGTAAATGTTTCAGGTGTCAATTTCGAAAATAATTTTATATGTTTTGGATATAGTCAACGCTTGGCGACGTTTTAGAAACCAACAAAAGATAAATTATTTCTTGTATGTAATAGTTTATTTTAAAAAATGTTTTGTTCATACTAGCAATAATCAGACTTTAATTAAGGCAAAAGTAGGAGTTAGAATTAGACAAAAATATAGGGAGTTTTCTCTATGCTCATTTGAAGTCATATGGCCAAAATATATAATGCAATCATGCAAGTGTGGAGAAAATCATATGACATTTAACAATCGTTGGCTATTCTTGTACTATTTTGGATATGAAAAACGCGCTTATACAACAATGAAAACAAACGCGAAATGATTTTTGACGGTAATTAAATTAAAAACATAAAAGTCTAGTTCTTACAAAGTCACCATCACATCAAGTAGCTGTGCTGAAGCAAGTGGGGAATAACTCTAAGACCTGGGTTATTTCCGTCTTCTTGAGGAGAAAAGCATAAGATATTCCGATTGTTCATGCTATGTAAGATATAATTAGGTCAGCAAGTGGGGAATAACTCTAAGCCTAATTCAGATAAATCACTCAAGACATCTTTATTATTGGTATTTGGCATATCATCAAGTTATCAAAGGTTTTGGTTCTGAAATATCAGACTACTTTTCCTATTAAAACAACTTCCTAGACTTTTAATTTGTACATGTCTTCGTTATATATATATATATATATATATATATATATATATATATATATATATATATATATATATATATATATATATATATATATATATATATATATATATATATATATATATATATATTAGTATTATTATTACAACAGGATTCATTGAGGCCACCCGAACTATGAACATAATAACAATAATCCTGAACGTGACCCTTTTGTCGTGTTTGACCTGGTTTGTTGCAGTCAAAGAAAATGAATTCCTCTGCAATAGCGCCCTTTATGCAGGAGCTGCTGCAGGTACGTACACGCGTTTGCCTCTATGTTTGTACGTCCGTCTGTTGAAAACAAACGAGTGGGTCATAATATAATTTCGGATAACTGTGTTCCACTGCCAGATGAAATCTGATGCCCATTTTAGAGTAAAATATTTACTAATTTATTTTCATACTTTCTTGTCCATACTGATTTTATTGTTATCAGCTTGCAAAAGTGATGAAGTTGCCGATATAATTTACACATATTGTTATTTAATATGACCTACCTATGTATGCACACACACACACACACACACACACACACACACACACACACACACACATACATACATACATACATACATACATACATACATACATACATACATACATACATACATACATACATACATTTATGCATACATACTTTAATTTATCGATTCTACAATGAACTTAGAATCTGTATCACCGTATGTTAAGGATTTATCGCCCTCTTCTTACGTACCAACGTATCTAATTGCCTATTTACCTACCTGGACATGCCGCATGTTGTAACTAAATGTCATATATATCTAATTTCGTCATTTTCAGGGATTGTTCAGTTGGTTGGTGATGTCACATTTGCTGTGAAGTACACAGACTTAAGAATAAACAACGGACATTTGAGCAGTTGTTTTTTCATGACTGTTACATCTTCCATTTTGCTTCTTCTCACGGCTGGATTCCTGTATTTAATAAAGAGTACAATTATACAAAATAAGTATGTCACATTAAGTAACCAAGATGCGATATCTGAATAAAACATAAAATTATGAGGAGTATGTTTCTACCAATTATGTAATAATTGTAATCATCGATATATCGTAATAACATCCAGTGAATACAGCGAGGGTGTATATCGCTATCTAAGGTGACATATTGCTAATCTGCTAATCTTCGATAATATCTAATAACTACGACGAGAACTGTCATTACCGATAATGTACTAACTATAATCATCGATATCTTATGATAATATCTAATGATTACGACGAGGAACGTGTCGCTAGCGATGATCCAGTAATGAGAATCATTGATATCTCATGATAATATCTAATGGTAATGGAGGATGTCGTGTACCTCTACCGATGGTGTAATAATTATAATAATTGATCGATTATAATATGGAAACTAATTATGCAATAAATCATATTTGAACTTTATTCTGATATTTACGAAAGAATTTAATAAATCATATTTGAACTTTATTCTGATATTTACGAAAGAATTTAAACGTCCTGTTTACTTTGTCTGGCCACGTTTTCGTAAATCGAAAAACTAAATCTTTTAGTAAGGATAATTTAGCCAGCAATGCCAACTGGTCCATTATGCTTTCATCTGATTGCTGGACTGGTCGATTGACAGACAGACAATACATACAGGCATAGTGTGCGTTACTTATCAGACGTTTGGGATGTTGCCTCTTATGAACATAAATTCAAAGGTATTACTTATATAACTTGTTTAAAATAAAGAAAAGAATAACTTGTTTCTTGCTGTGGTAACTCAGACATTGATATTTAACGTAGTATGTAAGCTATATGATTATGCCTGACCTTGGGCTTTAACACACACACGTATAGAGATCATTCACTGAAGTAAAAAAAAAAATACGCGATAGATTAGGCGTATAATATTTAAAATTGTTTGAAAAAGAATAAAGCTAATACTATCAAGTATACAGTGATGACTGACGAACAAATACAATTTCGTTTTGTATGGACAGGTGAAATTTTACTTCATGAAATTATCGATTTAAATGGCTTAATTCAGAAACATTTCATAGTCGAGGCCTAGCAATAATGCTTCAACATTCGTGTTTTGAAGGTAGATGACATAAACTCCAACCCTGCTCTGTCTTTGATCTTGTTGCTCTTCCTACTACCTCGACTGCATTTGAATAGGCGACAATTAATATTTGGCAGCTTTTAAGTTTATGCTGTGTTAAATGTTTGCAGTAAAATATCCATTCTAAGATTTGCGGTCGTTTCACAACTGAACAAGGGGCCCCGAGTGGCCGAGTGGTCTAAAGCGCTGCCATCTCCCCTCTATCTGCGTGTGTTCGAGTCTAAGATTCGGCAAACATAGTTATGTGAGAAAGCTTGCCAGTAGCTTCTCGTGGGTCGGTGGTTCTTTCCAGGGGTTGTCCGGGTTCTTCCTCCACCATTAATACAGGTCGTCATGTATATCCTATCTTGTGCTGAAAAATGGCGTTAAACCATCAAAAACAAAACATTCACAACTGAACTATCTGGTCGATCCGCCAAGGTGTAGATAGACTCATATTAGAACCTTGTTTTTTTGTTTTTTATGGTTTAACGCCATTTTTTCAGCACAATATAGGCTATACATGGCGGCCAGTATTAATGGTGGAGGAAGAAACCGGACAAACCCCGGAAAGAACCACCGACCCACGAGAAGCTACTGGCAAGCTTTCTCACATAACTACATTTGCCGAATCTTAGACTCGAACACACGCAGACAGAGGTGAGATGGCAGTGGTCCGTAACGGACAGCGCTTTAGACCACTCGGCCACTCGGGGCCCCTATTAGAACCTTGGCTAGCAAAGATCCAAGGTGACGGTCGCAGATCACAGTACCGACACGTTGTCCTTAAGATCGTATGCAGGTGTTAAAAGGAATTCATGCCATTAACATGATGACTTTTCACGAAGAAAAGATCTTTTTGTCACGAAAACTTCAAATTTGTAGTGAAAAATTATTGTATTTGCGGAAAAGCCTCCGTATTTTTGAAGAACTGTTTTCTTTCACGAAGATTTGTTTAGAGAGTTCTTTACAATTATGATCACATTTTCAGGTAAATAGCGCACACGCATGTGGAATAAGTAAAGATGAAAGGACTTTTCGTTGGAGAAAGTTATTCTGATTAGACCTTTTTCTGAAAAATCTCAAAAACGTTTCGTATTGTTACTTTCTTTGTAAAAAGAATCACCTTTTTATCAAAATTATATTCGTTGACGTTTGTATCAAACTAGAATACATTTAGGGGTATGATGTCGTTAAAGAACCTTGATTATTCCTTTAATAATGCACCATTTTCAAAATTAATATTTCATAAAGGAAGTAACATTTTTCGTTAAAGTTTGAATCAGCTTGTGTAAACTCTTTATCGTGAAGAAATTTGCATTCTTTATAATGATTACAAAATTTTAAAGAAAAAAGTGAGATATATATTTTGAAACGTAGCTTTAACAATATTTGAGTCATATTGCTACGATGTCTGCTTTGTGGCAGTTTATAGTGGTGTCTGGCACTGGGGCATCATGCCGCAGACATGTAGCATGATGTTCCACCCAGTCACATTAACTTAATATCAGGCCGACCATTCCTAACACTAACCTCTGAATAGTGAGATCCAATCGAGACAGCTGTTAATACCATATTTATAAGTCTTTGATATCACTCGACCGGGCTTCGAACCCGCGGCAACCCTCATCCGAATCGGACACTCTAACCACTATGGCTTGGGACCGGTTTGCAAAAAAAGATGTAGCGTTCTTCGTAAAGAGTTTGCAATGTTTATATATATATATATATATATATATATATATATATATATATAAACACCCTAATTCTTGCAGTCACTATGGCTATGCAACCAGAAAATATTTACATAAATAGCCTAACATCTGTATTTATATGTCGAGGGAAGTCTTTCATTAATGAATTTATAGGTTTACATTTTATTTCTCGAGGGAAGTCTTTCATTAATGAATTTATAGGTTTAATTTTTATTTCTCGAGGGAAGTCTTTCATTAATGAATTTATAGGTTTACTTTTTATTTCTCGAGGGAAGTCTTTCATTAATGAATTTATAGGTTTACTTTTTATTTCTCGAGGGAAGTCTTTCGTTAATGAATTTATAGGCTTAATTTTTATATGTCGAGGGAAGTCTTTCGTTAATGAATTTATAGGTTTAATATTTTTATATGTCGAGGGAAGTCTTTCATTAATGAATTTATACGTTTACTTTTCATATGTCAAAGGAAGTCCTTCATTAATGAATTTATAGGGGAGTCCTTCATTAATGAATGCATATGTTTACTTTGTATATGTCGAGGGAAGTCTTTCATTAATGAATTTATTGGTTTACTTTTTATATGTCGAAGGAAGTCTTTCATTAATGAATGTATAGATTTACTTTGTATATGTCGAGGGAAGTCTTTCATTAATGAATTTATAGGTTTACTTTTTGTATGTAAAGGGAAGTCCTTCATTAAGGAATTTATAGGTTTACATTTTATGTCCAAGGAAATCCTTTATTAATGAATGTATCTGTTTACATTTTATGTGTCGAGGGAAGTCTTTCATTAATGAATTTATAGGTTTATCTTTTTCATAAATAGAGATACCATTTTCATGATAGCGTCACTTTATTTACGAAAACAAAATGCCTTTCATCACTGTTAATGTCAATCGTCACAAAAACAAATGTGAATTTTTCACTAAGAAAATAACAATTTTCATGAAGGATATTGTTGTGTATGTTAAAAAGACCCATCAGTAACAGTTTTTCATGAAAAAATCGCTTTATTTGTTTTATATATTCGGCAATGATACCTACTTTTTTTGCATACAAAATGCATTCTTGTTTTCCTCTGCGTATCGGCTATCTAAATCTGCGCGAAAAAGATTAATTTTTTTTTAACTACGTGAAGACCCACTGATATGCAGAGAGAAATAAATTCAACAAATTTTATTATTTAATGTGTTTCATCTGACCATTTTCGAGCTGAGGTTTTGTATTATAGCGTGTCAACGAATCTGTTGATAATATCACATACAAACGCAGATTAGTCATTGGAAATAGCAATATAAAAACATACAGTCCCGTTCTAAAATGTATCTGGGGGTGGGTCGTTATTTGCCATTGCGTATCCAGTCTTGGCATAGACGAGCGACTGTGCCTATAAATTGTCAGCCGGATGTAAAATTCCTATACTTAACCTGTGTTAGTATTTCATGACGGGTATTGTGTCCATGTAGTGCAGAACATACATTATCTGGTTATAGATCGATTGGCATGCATTGATTATTGATCAATGCGTAACCCACGATAAGTATAATCGCTGAACCTATTTATATACAGTAAACATGTTGTTGTGGGTAAGGTAATAGATTTGACCAAATGGGTCACATTTATACTAGCGTTAGAACAAATATCACTGTAGAAGACATGGACACAAAGTTTAAAACACAGAGCAACAAAGACGCAAAGACAGGGGTAAATGCAAACTTGTACGTACCTAGTGACGAATATAGTATGTTGGTTCGAGAAGAAATTAATCTCGTGGATTTAAAATCATCTCTCACTGTACAAAAGGCGGTGAAAGTATCCGAATTCAACGCCAAATTACCGAAGGATTCATTGTATTGCCATCTGTCGGATGTTCTCGTGGTAGAAGATTTTCGGATTCTCGTGGCGGATTTTTGGAATTCCAAGATTAAACTATTTGGAGGGGATACGATGCATCTGGCAAGTCTCGATCTTACTGGACACCCATGGAACATGGCAAAAATGACCGAATCTAACATAGCTGTGACTGTTCCAAAAGAAAAGCGGATCCTAACTGTACAAGTCAAAGACGGATTTCAAATAGCTGGAGAGATTAAAACAAAATTTGAGTGCTGGGGGATTGCTGCTTTGAATGAGCATTTACTGGCTATCACGACAGCGCGTGACGGACATTACGTGCTAATTCTGACTACCGATGGACTGTTTATTCAGCAAATTAGACATCCTGATTTCAGAGCAAACGGACTTTTGAGACCGATTCATGTTACAACTGACAAAAGTAGAAGAGCTCTATATGTAGCATATTCGGAAGGAAACAAACTTGTGACATTCAGTGTTCCGGAGAAAGAAACCCAGTTTTCATTGGACAAGGATATTTTGTTCGTTTACGAAAATAAATATCTCAGAAAACCATGCAGCGTGGACGTTGACGAGGAAGGAAACCAGTATCTCTGCTGCTATCTGGGAGGATGCGTTCAGCAGATTTCGTACGAAGGATTGTTTATAAAAAGGTTAATTTCCAAGAAAAAGCAGAAAATGTATCCGCTTTCCATTACATTTCATGACAAACGTAGGAAGCTGTTGGTGACTTACGGATGGCGGGATGTAATTGAAATTTACGAAATGAAGGATTGAACAAAAGCTTACCGTAAAATATTCAAGGTTCATTTCTTTACGATAAGTAAACAGTATAATACTTCTAGTTCGATTCTTTGTAATATGATTACTGTAAAATGTTCATAGCTCATTTGCTGTACTAAAGATTACTGTAAAGTTCTCTTGTAACAAAATCACTGTAGAGTACGTCTAGTTATATTCTTTGTAATAAGATCACTGTAGAGTACTCCTAGTTATATTCTTTGCATTATGATCACAAGAGAGTACTCTTAGTTAAATTCACTGTAACAATCACGGTAGAGTACTGCTAGTTCGATTTACTGTAATAATCACTGTATAATACTGCTAGTTCGATTTACTGTAATACTCACTGTATAATACTGCTAGTTCGATTATTTGTATCACAATCACTGTAGAGTACAGCTAGTTCTATTCTTTGTATCACAATCACTGTAGAGTACTCGAAGTTCGATTCTCTGTACTAAGATCACTGTAGAGTACTACCACTTAGCTAATTCTTATAATATCAATGTAGAGTACTTCTAGTTCGATTCTCTGTAAAAAGATCACTGTAGAGTACTTATAGTTAGATTCTCTGTAAAAAGATCACTGTAGAGTACTCCTAGTTAGATTTTTTGTTAAAAGATCACTGTAGAGTACTCCTAGTTAGATTCTCTGTTAAAAGATCACTGTAGAGTACTCCTAGTTAGATTCTCTGTTAAAAGATCACTGTAGAGTACTTCTAGTTAGATTTTCTGTTAAAAGATCACTGTAGAGTACTTATAGTTAGATTCTCTGTAAAAAGATCACTGTAGAGTACTCCTAGTTAGATTTTCTGTTAAAAGATCACTGTAGAGTACTTCTAGTTAGATTCTCTGTAAAAAGATCACTGTAGAATACTTCTAGTTAGATTCTCTGTAAAAAAAGATCACTGTAGAGTACTCCTAGTTAGATTCTCTGTTAAAAGATCATTGTAGAGTACATCTAATTAGATTCTCTGTAATAAGGTCACTGTAGAGTACTTCTAGTTAGATTTTCTGTAATAAGATCACTGTAGAGTACTTCTAATTAGATTCTCTGTAATAAGATCACATAATGTTCACCAAGGTCGATTCTTTGTAATGCTGGAACTTTTTAGAGAGACTTGATAAACTTTGGTTTAGGGAACTTATACATGACTGTCCATATCACAAGCGTTGTAGTTTCGCACGACGAAATGTTTCAAGGACACAAGCTGACTTCATTCCCTGAAACATGTTACTTTTTCGACTGTTTTGTTTCTTCCCGTGAATATTTTTTTTAAAAGTAATGACTGTCGAAATTGTGATATGACTGAAAAATTGTTAAAGCTACGTTAAAAATACAACACACACACACACACACACACACACACACACAAAAACTATTTAATTTTTCATGTAAATAGTGTGGTACGGGTATTTATCATTTGCCCGAACACCAATATTCCCAAGTTTAGTGACTAATCCAATATGATTGAGATCAGTGGCTTGCACAAGGATCCATGTGCACTACATACGTACAATCAACGTACACGTATGAATAAATAAATGTATATGTATGTAAGCTATCCGTGGTATCGGCGGTGTTTGTGGGTGGGCTGATATGGTTGAACGGCACCAATTGTACAACCCCGGGTGGACGGAGCTTAAGGTTAATTCAGAAACAAACAACTAAAATAGTCATGTCATCACTAAAAATCGTCATATTTAGCCTCGTACAAAACAGTGGACTAGGTTTTTTATGTTACTGTAATAAGTTTGGAGTATGCACATTTTTGGTTATAGCGGCCCTTTTAAAGGAATCATTAGAATCATTAGATTTCTGTGATTACTTTGTGTGATTAGTGAAATTCGGTGCAATGGAAATATCCCTTAGCCCGAAGAAAATAGCCAGTTACTAGGAGCAAACGTCAAGGAGTGTTGTTGTTGTAGGGTTTAACGCCATTTTTCAGCACACGATAGGCTATACATGGCGGCCAGTATTATTGGAAAAGGAAGAACCCGGGAAAACCCCTGGAAAGAACCACCGACCCACGAGAAGCTAAAGACAAGCTTTCTCACATAACTACATTAGCCGAATCTTAGGCTCGAACCCACGCAGACAGAGGTGAGATGGCAGTGATTCGTAGCAAAGAGCGCTTTAGACCACTCGGCCACTCGGGGCCCCTCGTCAAGGAGTTAAGTCTTAGTGTGTTTCCATGATGCCATGGTTCACTAGTAGTGAATTCGGATCAAAACCGTATGAATATCCCTGCCGTAACATATACCCTATTAAAAACTAGTTGTACATTTCGCCAATGTAACTGCACCACATAGTTACAATGGCGAAATGTGCCTGGAAACCATAAACTGCATGGCCTAAAGTGGCGGAGTTAAAATGGTTCCCTGTATTAGCGCAGAAATGTATAATTTTCACGGCGTGAACTGTAGGCAATACGTAAAGTTTATGAAGAAAAACAATGCAGATGTGCAGCATTTGGCAGGTTGGAGATCTGTGTTCATGCATTGATGAACCAACAAGTCGGGATTTCTAATTTACAACTGAAATTATATGGAAGTCTTTGTAAATTCGGGTAAACGTATGACTTCTAGAGGGAATCGCGCCAGGTCAAGTAAAGACACCTGGCTCGTAACAATATCTGATCTTACTAAACTCTAAGTGCTAGATAATATTTCATATTACTAATCTCCAAGTACTACACAATATTATACATTACTAACACAATATCTCAAATTACTAATCTCTAAGTACTAAATATCTCATATTGCTTGGTGTGAATATCTGAATGTCAGTTTGTAAAGTAAATTCGAGAACGAGCTCTTTTAAAAACTTCGATAGCAATATGCAATCTATTCATCATGTATACTTACTGGAGACCAAATTTCATCGTGTACCAATTGTCTCTTTCGTAATAATAACTAGCGATCGCACATGAAGTTTTGTTTCCTGTTTAGAAATCGGTGCGTAAAGAAGCTTGAGATAAGTTGTTGCGATAAAGAAAGAATTATATAATCCACGCCTTGTCCTTGACACCCCCTTTTAGTTACACGGGAAGACATTTCCTGTAGTATTTTGTTGCCATAATAGGTATCCAGTGTGTTTCTCAGCTAGTCTTGTTCCCTGTGTTGCAAAAAGGAAAGCAGGCGTGGAATTTTCTGGATCTACATTTGTTTGCAACAAGTGCTTTAAATTCCACACTAGAGAGTCAGTTGCTAATTTCAGTCGGTCCCGGACCTAGGATGTGGAGGGTCCAAGGCAGCAATCAATGAGCGGGGCCCCAAGCAAACACATGTCTAATATCACCACAGTAACTAAAATGATTAAACAGCAGAGCGGGGGTGGGGGGAGGAAGCTGAAAGCGCATAGCCCAAGACGGTTTGTCACTTTGTCCTAGGTTCGGGCCTGATTTTAGTAACGAGTCTTCAAAACTCAAGACTGTTAAAGGACTGAGATTTCATCAAAACAATGTCTCTCTTTTGCAGTTACAACTAGGATAAGATCTCAATTTTTTTCAATTACAAAAAATAACTTGTATTATTAACCAATCCTGACCAGCCAAACCAATATGTACGCTATTGTATGTATCTTTTAGGATACGTTTGATACATAAATCAGTATTTTGTACATTTGTGCTTATTTAAATACAAGTATTAGGATTATTAGGATTTTCTATCTGAATTATATATTCAGTACATTTTCAGCCAGCCTTTAAGAGAATTGTTATAAATAAAAAAAATAACTGACTAATTTTTTTTTTTTTTAAGTTGCCTGCTAATGGTAAGAATTATAATAAATGAAAACAAAACCTTGTCTTCTGTCACTGATTATTTGCACTTCTAGAGAAATAAAGACGCAAATTCTCAAGTTACAAAATGACACGCGGCCCCGAGTGGCCGAGTGGTCTAAAGCGCTGTCCGTTCTGGATCACTGCCATCTCACCTCTGTCTGCGTGGATTCGAGTCTAAGATTCGGCTAATGTAGTTATGTGAGAAAGCTTGCCAGTAGCTTCTCGTGGGTCGGTGGTTCTTTCCGGGTTCTTCCTTCACCATTAATACTGGTCGCCATGTATAGCCTATATTGTGCTGAAAAATGGCGTTAAATAATAAAAAAAACTAAAAACAAAACAAAATGACACGTAAAAAGATTAGGTTGCTTCAAATGTCAGTTAAGTATTGAAAAATGTTAAACGCTAGGCCATGATCTAATATTATTTCTGCTCTAAGTAAACACATGTATTATAATAATGTGCAATCACGATTTTCCCCAATTTGATTATTTTAGCTTTCGTGACAATATCTGTTCCAATATGAAATTTTAATAAATATATGAAAAGTTTTAAGAATGGTAATTCAATTTTATTACCGGTATGTAATTTGTCCCTGATAGTAACATTGTTTGGGTTGACGTCTTCCAAATTAACGGTGTTGTTAATAATGTGTTCACGGCTGACTGACACAAAGTGTGTAACGGTTCCAATGCACATTAAAGTATGTTTTGAATTTCTTTCTATGAAAATGAACAGAAATGAACAGAAATCACTGAATTTAATCTTAATTACCCAGAAAGAGAAAATTTTAAATCAAAGAAAAAGTTGACTGCCTAGTGTCATACGGTGACGAAAGAGTTATTGTTCTTGCATGTGATTCTATGTAAGATATAATAGTTTTGAATAATATGCGGATACATGAATAATGCATGCATGCTGTTGTTGTTGTAGGATTTAACGCCATTTTCAGCACAGGATAGGCTATACATCGCTGCCAGTATTACTGGTGTAGGAAGAACCCAGGATAGAACCACCCACCCACGAGAAGCTACCGGCAAGCTTTCTCACATACCCACGTTAGCCAAGCCTGAGACTCGAACCCAGGCAGAGGCGAGATGGCAATTTTGAAATACAACATATTTTCTATTCTGATAAATAAAATTTACTTTCCCATGAATTAGCAAGATGACATTCATTTGAAATTTAAAGAGTTTGGTTTGAATTCGTTACATGGAACTGGGGGAAAATAGAAAATGGGAAATGAAACAATATGTTCAATTGAAGTAATAAAACCATTGGGTATCCATTGGAAGCAGAAATATGTTAAAGCAAAATGGAAGAGTACACATATATAGATCTGAAATTTGCAAAATAACAAGTATTTCATTCACAAAAAAAAATGAAAACAAACAAACAAAAGATAACTACTCATGCTATTAGAACGAACTTTATTCAGAAAGGCATAAGAACAAATGCTTATAAGAGATTACAAATTGTGCAAAATAGTACTTATATCTGTGGTTGCAAAACCTATATTGCGTAAATATAGAAACAATTACAAAATTCACACACCAGGTCAACAATAAAAATTAAATGTATAACATACATACATCAATGAATACAAGTTTCCACTATCACATATCAATAATGGTTTCCACTATTAGAATATCAATACCCAATTTCACTTTTAAAATATCAATACTGGATTCCATTGTTATAATATCAATACTGGATTCCACTGTTATACTATCAATACTGGTTTCTGCTATTATAATATCAATACTGGATTCCACTGTTATACTATCAATACTGGTTTCTGCTATTATAATATCAATACTGGATTCCACTGTTATACTATCAATACTGGTTTCTGCTATTATAATATCAATACTGGATTCCACTGTTATACTATCAATACTGGTTTCTGCTATTATAATATCAATACTTGATTCCACTGTTATAATATCAATACTGGTTTCCGCTATTATAATATCATATATGGATTCCACTAGTGTAATATCAATCCCAGATTCCATTATAATATAAAAGCTAGTTCCATTATTATTATATCAACAACTGTTTCCACTACTATAATATTAATACCAGTTGTACCATTATATTAACATTACTGGATTTCACTATTATAATATCAATCTAATCCTAAGACAATCTCAATTTTTTATGTGTGATTTCAAAAAGCATGTCACTTCTGGCAAAACTGCGTTACAAGTACATGTACCTAAATCAATATGGAAACCTTTGGTAGATGAAAGCCTACTCGATAAAAATCTCCTTTAAAAATACCAGTAGTTGTCATTTTTCTACTGGCCTAATTAAGAATTTAACAGGTCCTTCTGTTTTTATATTGAACTTTTATGACAAGTTTCCATACTGTTAAAGCCATTCTCACTAAGAAGAAGACTGGGAACAAATTTCAACATTTTCTATTGATTTATACTTCATAAATTATATATTTTTAAGCAAATATAAATTAATTTGTTCACCTTGCAAAAATATTTGAAACCAGCATTGCTAAGGCCATTCATTAGTTTATTAGTAATTATGTTTTTTTAGTCAGCTGATTCAGAAAACATAATTACTAATTCAGACACCATCCTCCATAAAAAAAATTTGAATACGTTTTTTTTTCTTTAGATTTCAGAGGTAATCAGTTATAATTTTCTGCTCATCTCCCAAAAATGTGATTGTAGTTGACCAACTGTCCCAGTTTGTCTTTGCAAACCCCAGCACTTTTTCCACAGGGCAAATGAACCCCCTCCCACTACATACATGTACGTAGCTTAATACTGAAACTGTTGCAATAGGAATTAAATTTGTTATGTTTTATTATCACCTTTGTAAACAAAAATGATCATTTCTCATGACTGATGGCATGCAAAGGAAGCAAATGATCCATACCATGTATGACATCCCGATGTCACATGCGACCTCAAACACAGAACTTGATCTGCCACTGCGTAACGCTGCTCAGAGCAGGGTTTATCACATTTAGTCTCAACAAGCTATATAGACACATATCTACTGGTCCATAATCTCACAACAGATCTGTGTCTGTGCAGTATGCACTTGGATCCAGCTTGTGAGCATACATATGATTACCAGTGATCTCACAGTATAATTTCTCGGTGCACTGGCTCTGACTGTATAATAGTAAATATATAACATTGATAATATATTGGACATGCTATTTCATTGGATTTGTATTGTATTTTCTAAATGTATTACAGTCTTGAACCTGGATTATGAAATTCCCTTTTAGGCAAAAGAAACAAAGATATACACACATATATATGAATGAGATTCAAAAAAAAAACTTTATTTATAGGACATGGCTATCTGCTAACATGATAGGTTAGCACTGGATACTAAAGTGTACAGAATTATACATTACAACTCTTTGGTAATTTTTTTTCCCTTTCCAAGTCATTTCATACATTCATGCCCACTAAACACCAACAGTTGACAAAAGAGATTTCAGAGTTATACAAAAAAGATGATCACTAAAAAAAAACATAACTTTACAAGGTGTTTTGTGGTATACATTTGTTTAGTCGCCCATTTTCAACTTAAAAAACATCTTTAATTTATTTCATTAGCAGACTATGTATTTATTTTAACACGAGTGATAACGTTGGTTTTGTTTTACCCATTAGAGTTTACATCACAGTAATGCTGCATTATTATTAACTATATCGTGTACAATCATGTAAGAACATTTCAGATCTTTGGAACACCATGCATAACATGGACACTAAATAAAAATTAAAAAAAATAGAAGATATCAACAACAAGTCTTTATCATCCCCCTCTAATACTTGGTCAAGGACCTGATTTCAGTTACCTTGGCAACCAGACTTGACAAGAAATGGATATCAATAGAGTACTATGTATCATTTAGTTGGTTAGAACTTTAACCATTAAAAATATCTTTTCATGTTTATATATACATGTATATATTAAAATTGACAAATACCATATGCCATTATTGTTATTATTCTTATCTTTATTGTTCTTATTTTCTTGTATCATATGCCATTAATAGTATTATTATTATTATTATTATTATTACTATTATTATTATTATTATTATTATTATTATTATTATTATTATTATTATTATTATTATTATTTTCTTGTATCATATGCCATTATTGTTATTATTCTTATCTTTAGTCTTCTTATTTTCTTGTATCATTCTGGCCTTTATATGTAAAGCAGTTGTTTGTAGCAGTTACTGGAAAATGTCAAAAATGACTAGGTTAATATGCATCTTAGATTTCATCATCTGGATGGGAAGTAGATGCTTGGCTTTAAAGATGTTCTTGCATATGATATGTGTTCTTCTATGCTGAAGTTTCTTTTTTCCTTTCTTCCTCCATGTAACGTTTTATCAGGGCTGCCACATCCTTGTGTCCAAATCTTTCAGCTTCATGCAAGGGAGTGAAGCCCCATCTGAAAAACAAAAGCTTGAAATGTCATCATAAAACATTCTTATCTTTAGCATTCTTATTTTCTTGTATCATATGCCATTATTATTATTATTATTATTATTATTATTATTATTATTATTATTATTATTATTATCTTTAGTACCAAGTACCTGAAGATGACACTGGTAAATCAAAAACATTTGTCTAAGTGAAAAGGACAGATGGATGGAAGGTCAAGGGTCAATACCATGCTTTATGTGGGAATAGCCAATATCCTTGATACCTATATATAATACTGAACCAACTCATGCATTGTGCTGAACCAACTCATGCATTGTGCTGAACCAACTCATGCATTGTGCTGAACCAACTCATGCATTGTGCTGAACCAACTCATGCATTGTGCTGAACCAACTCATGCATTGTGCTGAACCAACTCATGCATTGTGCTGAACCAACTCATGCATTGTGCTGAACCAACTCATGCATTGTGCTGAACCAACTCATGCATTATGCTGAACCAACTCATGCATTATGCTGAACCAACTCATGCATTATGCTTAACCAACTCATGCATTATGCTTAACCAACTCATGCATTATGCTTAACCAACTCATGCATTATACTTAACCAACTCATGCATTATACTTAACCAACTCATGCATTATACTTAACCAACTCATGCATTATACTTAACCAACTCATGCATTATACTTAACCAACTCATGCATTATACTTAACCAACTCATGCATTATACTTAACCATCTCATGCATTATACTTAACCATCTCATGCATTATACTTAACCACCTCATGCATTGTACTTAACCACCTCATGCATTGTACTTAACCACCTCATGCATTGTACTGAACCACCTCATGCATTGTACTGAACCAATTCATGCATTGTACTGAACCAACTCATCCATTGTACTGAACCAACTCATGCATTGCACTGAACCAACTCTTGCATTGTATTTAATCAACTCATGCAGTGTACATAACCAACTCATGCATTGTTCTTAACCAACTCATGCAGTGTACATAACCAACTCATGCATTGTACATAACCAACTCATGCATTGTACTGAACCAACTCGTGCATTGTATTGAACCACCTCATGCATTGTATTGAACCAACTCATGCATTGTACTGAACCAACTCATGCATTGTACTGAACCAACTCATGCATTGTACTGAACCAACTCATGCATTGTACTTAACCAACTCATGCAGTGTACATAACCAACTTATGCATTGTACTGAACCAACTCATGCATTGTACTTAACCAACTCATGCAGTGTACATAACCAACTCGTGCATTGTACTGAACCAACTAATGCATTGTACTGAACCAACTCATGCATTGTATTGAACCAACTCATGCATTGTACTGAACCAACTCATGCATTGTACTGAACCAACTCATTAATTATATTTGATCAACTAGTGTGTAATTTTGAAACAATTTTAGCATTACACTCAACTCATGCATTATACTTAACCATCTCATGCATTATACTTGACCATCTCATGCATTATACTTGACCATCTCATGCATTATACTTGACCACCTCATGCATTATACTTGACCACCTCATGCATTATACTTGACCATCTCATGCATTATACTTGACCACCTCATGCATTATACTTTACCACCTCATGCATTATACTTTACCACCTCATGCATTATACTTGACCACCTCATGCATTATACTTGACCATCTCATGCATTATACTTGACCATCTCATGCATTATACCTGACCACCTCATGCATTATACTTAACCACCTCATGCATTATACTTGACCACCTCATGCATAATACTTGACCGATTCATGCATTATACTTAACTATCTCGTGCATTATACTTGACCAATTCATGCATTATACTTAACCATCTCATGCATTATACCTGACCACCTCATGCATTATACTTGACCACCTCATGCATAATACTTGACCGATTCATGCATTATACTTAACCATCTTGTGCATTACACTTGACCAATGCATGCATTATACTTGACCACCTCATGCATTATACTTGACCATCTCATGCATTATGCCTGACCAATGCATGCATTATACTTGACCAATGCATGCATTATACTTGACCATCTCATGCATTATTCTTGACCATCTCATGCATAATACTTGACCATCTCATGCATTATGCCTGACCAATGCATGCATTATACTTGACCAATTCATGCATTATACTTGACCAACTTCTGTATTTCACTTAACCAAGGTCTGCATTATTTTGAACCAATTTGTACATTATAATAAACCAACCAGCACATCAGACTGAAACAACTTGTACATAATACTGAAGCAACTTGTACATAATACTGAACTAACTTTTACATATCACTAACCCAACTTGTACATAATACTTAACTACCTTGTACATAATACTGAAGCAACTTGTACATAATAATTAACCAACTTGTACATAATAATTAACCAACCTGTACATAATACTGAAGCAACTTGTACATAATACTGAAGCAACTTGTACATAATACTGAAGCAACTTGTACATAATACTGAAGCAACTTGTACATAATAATTAACCAACTTGTACATAATAATTAACCAACCTGTACATAATAATTAACCAATTTGTACATAATACTGACCCAACTTGTACATAATACTGAAGCAACTTGTACATAATAATTAACCAACTTGTACATAATAATTAACCAATTTGTACATAATACTGACCCAACTTGTACATAATACTGAAGCAACTTGTACATAATATTGACCCAACTTGTACATAATACTGAAGCAACTTGTACATAATAATTAACCAACTTGTACATAATAATTAACCAACCTGTACATAATAATTAACCAATTTGTACATAATACTGACCCAACTTGTACATAATAATTAACCAACTTGTACATAATAATTAACCAACTTGTACATAATACTGAAGCAACTTGTACATAATACTGAAGCAACTTGTACATAATAATTAACCAACTTGTACATAATAATTAACCAACTTGTACATAATACTGAAGCAACTTGTACATAATAATTAACCAACTTATACATAATAATTAACCAACCTGTACATAATAATTAACCAATTTGTACATAATACTGACCCAACTTGTACATAATACTGAAGCAACTTGTACATAATAATTAACCAACTTGTACATAATAATTAACCAACTTGTACATAATAATTAACCAACCTGTACATAATAATTAACCAACCTGTACATAATAATTAACCAACTTGTACATAATACTGACCCAACTTGTATATAATAATTAACCAACTTGTACATAATAATTAACCAACCTGTACATAATAATTAACCAACTTGTACATAATACTGACCCAACTTGTACATAATACTGAACTACCTTGTACATAATACTGAACCAAATTTATATATAATACTGAACCAACTTCTACATATACTGAACCAACTTGTGTACTACCATATTTGCCAGCCTATAAGTCAATGCAGAGTACAAGCTGAATTAGCAGTTTTCCACGACTCATTCATATATAATTCGATGCAGAGCATAGGACAAGGCTTAATCAATACCTTTGTGTTTTTCAGTTTGGTCCATACAGCATCACACACTTTATCCTATCAGTAACTTTCAGAATTATTAAACGTAACTAAAAGTACCTAGTTTGTTTCTCACATGATATTTGAATGTATTATGTACTTTTAGCTACATATAATGCGTCACAGATAGGATAAAACATTTGATGCTTTATGGAATTAAATTATAACAACTTCCAGTTTCATAAATATTTAAATTATCACTGTCTCCTATTTCAGATAACCACAAATAAGGAAATTGCACAATTAATACTAAAAAGCTTTTTCTGTCCCTTTTTTTTTCGTTGGGGGGGGGGGGGCGGGGAGAGAAATATAGAGAGAGAAGGATACATATGTATTCCATTGTATTTTTCTTCTTGCACCTCATGATAAAAATGAAATATGGTCTGATATATGAGAGAGAGAGAGAGAGAGAGAGAGAGAGAGAGAGAGAATGTTCATCTATGTTTTTTTTTTAATTTTGTTATCATACTGTCCCAATGTTGCTGAAGCTTTTGTCAAAGAGAGAAAACAATAATAAATGAAAAAGTTAATGTAAACTATGAATACAAATAGCACTTAAGGGTTGAAATATTCACAATAGTTATATCCATATAGTCTCTATTAGGTTAAATCCCAAGAATGACCATTTTTGCATGCTAATTATCTTTCTGGGTATACTTTAAACTACTGTCGGTTACAGCGGCAAGTATAAGAATGTCACTGGCTGAGAAATTTACACTAGTATAATACCAATGGGTAGCCTCATTTCCTATTGGTGGCCTTGCTAACCTGATCTGGTCTGCAGAATTTTAACCTCTAACAGGTGTTATTCTGGATTGATTGAATAGAGCTGTAACACATTTAATTAACATGTAAAGATCACTATAAGACCATATGGTTCTTTTAACAATGAAAAGTGGCAACAAAAACTAGAATGAATTGCTTACCTATTGGTACTAATTGATAATGGAATATGGTACAACACTTGTACATGAGTAAGATCAGTCCTCCGGTAAGTGAACAATATTGATTTACAATTATGAAGACATCTCTGTCCCTCTTTCTCAATGGAGCATGCTTTTTATCTGATCATTAGGTGCAAGAATAAAATTGTGATGGAATATGTCTTTGTCATGATCACTAATCTGTTTATTGGTAAATTCTAATGTGCATACATGTAAACAAACTTAAACAAGATAAATTACAAACAACATACATTATTGGTGCATACTGCTTTAGCAAAATTACATCTGATCTATGTTAATTTTTAATACTGACGATCATGTCATTGTTTAAAATACTCAATGTAGGATCCAATATTTTTTCATACATGATCTCAATCCCAAAATAAAATATACTTTAGTTTTCATACTCTTAGATAATTATTTTCCATGCCAAAAATAAGATAAAGCATTTAGATGACATAACCCATATACAATTCGATTTGGAGTATAAGATGAGGCCAAGATTATCTAGGAAAAAAGTATAGTCTTTTAGGCCATCAAATACGGTATATTGAACCAACTCATGCTCAATGCTAAACCAACTCAATCAATATAATGAATCAACTCCTCCATTATAGTTTTTTAAAAAACAAATAATTCAAAATTTGCTGCCATAAATTAAAGGGAGCATTTGCTGGGATACGTGTTTGCAAATATCAAAGAAAATGCACCTTGCTTAATAATTTATCTTCAACTCATTGTTATGTGTAAATTTGCAGTGATGTTTTTTCTTCCATGCTGCCATCTTTTCTAATGAAGAATAGTTTGACATTAGAGATAACAGTGGTGAGCAAAATTCTAACAGACTATAAGTATGAAGTGATGAGTATAAAAACATAAATAAAATTAAAATGAATTAAATTAACTCTGTAACCTTGGTTGTGAAATATAAGTCAGCATTTCTTTATTTGTTTGATTAGGATTTTTAATGTAGCTTTAACAATTTTTCAGTCAAATCGCTACGATGTCTGCAGTGAGGCAGTTTATAGTGATGTCTGGCACTGGGGCATCATACTGCAGACATGTAGCAGATGTCCCATCCAGCAACTACCTTACATGGTGCTCAGCATTATGAGGTTAGTGTTCGGACTGGTCAGCCTGGTGTCAAGATAATGTGACTTGGTGGGTGATGATGTTTCATTTTTATAGCACTTTGCTCCAGTGCTTAGACATCAAAGCGATATAAATTAACATTTTAAAAAAATCCAAAATCAAAAGAACACACTCTTACATACCCATGATGGTGGAGCCGACAGACAAAACCATATGGACAGAAATTAAATGTATGAGTGATCTGTTAGGGTGATTTGAGGTAATGAGTGATCTGTAAGGGTGATTTGAGGTAATGAGTGATCTGTAAGGTTGATTTGAGGTAATGAGTGATCTGTAAGGGTGATTTGAGGTAATGAGTGATCTGTAAGGGTGATTTGAGGTAATGAGTGATCTGTAAGGGTGATTTGAGGTAATGAGTGATCTGTAAGGGTGATCTGAGGTAATGAGTGACATCATATCAATGATGTCATAATGTGGCACTTGGGTAATGTGTGACAACACACGAGTGATGTCCTAATGTAAAGATTATGGAATTATGAGTTCTGCCTTAAGCCTTTGAACCCGACAGGCCGGTTTACTGGCCGGTTGTAACGGTGTATATACCCGAAAGGCCGGGTTAAGCATTCATTTTCAAAGCAGACAATGGCAACACATAGGCAATGACATATCTTCTGTTAGCCAAAACACCTTCTATAATTATGACTGAGTGATTATATGAATTTAGAACAGTCAGTAATGATGCCTATCCCTATACCCCACCCCATAATCAGTCCAGGTAAAATAATATTACTGTATATTACAATGAAAAAGACATTTAGTGACCTGTCAACACATGTAAGATTCCATACCCTCCCATCAGTCCAGGTAAAATAACGATACTATGACAGTGAAAAAAAACCCCATCAAATCACCTGTCAACACATGTAGGATTGACTTTACACTTGCTAAGGAGAAATTCGACCAGAGGATAATGCCCCTCTGCTGCCCCTATGTGTAACGCTGTTCGGCGGTCGTAGTCGGCTATATCCATAGGCACTCCTCTAAGAGCATATCTAGAAGGAAAACAAACATCGTAAGGAAGAAAGAAGAGCTGGGTACAAAGTATGCCGATTTAAGATACAGCCAACTGTCAAAACTTTATATACGACATTTACAAATTAATTGTTAATATCAAACCACCTTTCATGCAATTTCCAGGAATTTTTCAAATATTATCAGCTAATATCTGGATGACTAATATTTCAATATTAAAAAAAAAGATTCTTAATTTATTTAAACAAGAATATAGTTAATGGAAATAATATCCCTGCAATTTTTAATTGCTTTCTATGTAGATAACTGACATGTATATGCAGAAACAGTTTTAAATCTTTCAGTTACAGTGACCTTAACTATTAAATTTTTGATAACAAATATAATAAGCTTATTCCTTACCCAAAGTGCATGCCATCCACAAAATTTGGTCCAGGTCTGTTAAGCAGAACTGACATTTTTATTAACCACTTCTCTCATGGTTCATCTCAACGACCTTGGCTTTTGACCTTTTGACCCCAGCATCATTAAGCTTCTGTATTACCCCAAGTTACAAGGCATTCATAAATATCCACTGAGGGTGGTTTGTAGAGCTGATGTTATTTTGCATACAACCATTGTTTTTCGTTCTGTTGTACTGACTTTGACATTTTATTCTTGAATAAAAGTTAACGTTTCTTTGTTAATCCATGAGTTTGGTAATCTCAGAAGATGTAGAAGGCAAGTTATTATTATGCAGATGAAACTATTTCCGACTTCAGATACAATGACCTTTGACCTTTAAACTATTAGGATTCAGCATGCTCTAACTACAAGACAGCCACAAAGATTAGAGTTGCTGAATAAAAACCATTTTTCTTCCATTAGTCATGGTGACCTCGATCTTTGACCTTTTGGCTACAAAATTCATATGGATCCTTCTTCCTCCAAGCGCAATGTAACCTTAAAGTGGGTACAGCTGATAAATAATGTGAGTTATAGTGCAGAAATTAAATGAAAATAAAACTGATGACATCTGGATGAATGACCAACTGCTCAACAATATATGCTACATCTTGTGGTGGACATATCAAAATGTTTTATTGATGAGGTGTTAATATTTCATTTCATCAAATTTATCTACTGTCATCTAAATATCTAAAAATAATTCACCTTCTCAGTGCTGTGACATCGCCATAGTAAGCACTAAACAGAAGATTTACGATATCTGGTGACGCAGACTCAGCACGCCTTTGAGAGGGATTTTTTTTCTTTTGTGTGTGCCTCAGGCTGTCATAGTGATGAAAGTTGAATGTCTTCACCAGATCCTTTAATTAAAACAACATCTTAAATAAAAACAGCAATCAGAAGTGCTTAAAAAAGTGTTCCATGGATATGAGATGTGGTGTGTAGTTTATTTCTCTACTAACCTACCTCATCTTTCTTTCTATCTTATAAAAACTTTGAACACTAAAGTTACCCAATATATGATGATGCCATTGTTAAGGCCATAAAAATGACAGAGCTGGTTTCACCTCATTTTGTATGAGTGAGACAAATACTTTTTAATGAACATAATTAATGTAAAGGCAAGTATAAATATACATTTACAACTAGATATTGCCAAAAATAGGATTATCTTTGAGTTACGACCTTACGGTACCAACA
Source organism: Unio delphinus (assembly GCA_029339505.1). NCBI lineage: Eukaryota > Metazoa > Mollusca > Bivalvia > Unionida > Unionidae > Unio > Unio delphinus. The sequence continues at coordinate 823,533 of JAQISU010000085.1, read as the reverse complement.
TCTTCAACACTTAATAATTTTAATGCTCTAAATGTTGATGCTGGACCACTCATACAGCCAAGTTAAATTTGCAAATTTGGTAGATGATTTTCTTAATTAGCAATAAAACCCACAATTGTATTAAATGACAGTATTAGTAACAGACTTATTGCCTGACAGTATTATTACCTGACTTATTACCTAACAGTATTATTACCAGAGTTATTACCTGACAGTATTATTATCTGACTTATTACTCAACATTATTATTACCAGAGTTATTACCTGACAGTATTATTATCTGACTTATTACTCAGCATTATTATTACCTGACTTATTGCCTGACAGTATTATTACCTGACAGTATTATTACCTGACAGTATTATTGCCTGACAGTATTATTGCCTGACAGTATTATTACCTGACAGTATTATTACCTGACAGTATTATTGCCTGACAGTATTATTGCCTGACAGTATTATTACCTGACAGTATTATTGCCTGACAGTATTATTACCTGACAGTATTATTACCTAACTTGTTACCTGACAGTATTATTACCCAACTTATTACCTGACAGTAATAATAATGGACTTACAGTATTAATAACTGACTTATTACCTGACATTATTATTACCTGACAGAACTGCACTCCTTGTACACTGACATATTACCTGACAGTATTAATAACTGATTTATTACCTGACATTATTATTACCTGACAGAACTGCACTCCTCGTACACTGTTTCCCCATTGGTCTAGTGGGGGTGACCACAAAGATATGCCCATCACATTGGGCACCACCAGCATTATGCCTCCAGATACACCTGACTTGGCAGGCAAACCAACCTAGGAAATTAAAATATAAACGCTTTTAAACTGAATCTCTCTCATGACATAAATAATCTGACGCATCCAAACCAGACTCCAATTTTCATTCCCTGACCATTAAGAGAAAAAGATAGAACCATAATTTCATCTTAAAGCTTGTTTCACAGGCGATAAATGAAATCCTTGCAAAAGTAGTATTTGTTATTTTCGGAAAAAAATGTCATTAACAAACCTAAACAATGTTTTACCCCTGATTTAGAAGGTTATACTGTACATAACAGACTGTACTAATGCAAGGCTACACTGTACATATTCAAGGAATGTACTAATGCAAGGCTACACTACATATTCTAGGACTGTACTAATGCAAGGCTACACTGTACATATTCTAGGACTGTACTAATGCAAGGCTACACTGTACATATTCTTGGACTGTACTAATGCAAGGCTACACTGTACATATTCTAGGACTGTACTAATGCAAGGCTACACTGTACATATTCTTGGACTGTACTAATGTAAGGCTACACTGTACATATTCTAGGACTGTACTTAAAAAGCTATACTGTACATAACTAAGGTAGCATTTTCAAGACTACACTGTACATAATGAGGACCATGTATGTGTGTTTTGGATTTTAATGTAATTTTTAAAAACTTTAAGTCATGTCACTACGATGTCTGTAGTGTGGCAGTTTATAGTGACATCTTGCAATAAAGAACTCACGTCACAGACATGGAGCATCATGTCCTACCCAGTCACAGTATCATAGCACTAGGACAATCAGTCCTAACACTAGCGCCTTAACGCTGAGCCCCAAGTGAAGCATCTGTAATACCATTTATATGTCTTTGGTACGACTCCAACAGTGTTTTAACCCAATGACCTCCTGCATCTGAGGTGGATGCTCTAACCGCTAAGGCCTCTAGAGTGGTCTGAGGACTGTTAAGTAAAAGGCTATACTGTACTGGGAGATAATCAGGGAGTATCAAGACTTCATATGGATAATAAGGTAAACACAGTTTTTGCTGATAAGCAACAATTTTTGTCTTGAGGTTCTGTTCTAAAAATAGTGCAGTTTAATACATACTCTAAAAGCAAATTCCCCTGAGTAGTCGTACATTCCACATGACAGCATAACAGACAGCACATCTCGAACGGCTCTTGTTGAGATAATTTCATCTCCTGTGGTTGGGCAGATTCCACCATTGGCAAGTGTTGCTGCAATTATTGCAGCCGACTCACAAGTGACCTCCACTGAGCACAGCTGAAGTTTACAATCAAAGTATTGAGCGTACTAATGGATTGCACTGTTCAGTTTTATATTGAACAGAATCAAAATGACTAACATACTATTATGAATAACAAAATGTGTGGAATATTAACATGTCTACAAGCGTTACTTATGCTCTTTTGTTAAATATGCCTGAATTATAATCAATAAAGATTTTTTAGAAGAAATTGTTCAGTTATTCTGGGATAAAATTTCAAATCTGTTCACAATTTATATTTGGCTCTAATCTTAAGAATTCATTTTCACAAGTGTTTCACAAAAGACAATACACTGTTCCCCTGATAACTTGCACTATGACAGATTGAAAACCTGCTAAAAACTAGGGGGCAAGCATGGAACCTATTTTGTTCTAGAAAATGCCTAAATAAATGAACATTATTTGTTGAACAGGAAGAAAATAAAGTAAACAGAACTCTGACAGTGTCAATAAATTTGAAATATCATTAAGGAAATCTCAACTTAGTCCCACATTTTGTTACATGTCTTTTACAAAATAATTCTTAGTACAATGTCAAAAGAAATAATCTTTGAAAAAATGTCAATTAATTAAAATGTCAATGATGCTTACTTTTGGCAAAACATTAAGAAATATAGAGCAATGACATACATTTTTTCAATTTAAATGTTTGTTGCAGCTGCACTTTTTATAGCGGTGTCTGTGTATTCAACATAAATGCCAAATTCCCTATTGTATTCAAATATCAATCTACCACTACAGCTATGTCTGCAGGCATTTCTGTGAGAACCTAATTAACTGATGACTGTGTTTTGATCTCCAGTGGCAACTGTGAAATCCAGTATGGCAGATAAAGATAGGTATGGTAGCCTAGATTTCAAATGAACCAATCATATTGTACAACTGTATTCCTATATACATGTTACATTTCTATCAAAATAGAACAGAGTGCCCATAATAAACTAATATTGTAAGGATTTTTTAAATAAAATTTTTTCAAATTAAAAAACATTTTTTTGCCCCCAAAAAACACACGTGTATTCAGGTCCAAAATACAGGTCAAATATGGATAGAACAATACAGTTGGCAGCTATGATAGGGTAATGAGGCTACTCAAAGGTTATTATGAATTTTATTTTTGTTTGTTTGTTTGTTTGTTCCATTAGGACTTTTAACATAGCTTTAACACTTTTTCAGTCACATCGCTACAATGTCTGCAGTGAGGCAGTTTATAGTGATGTCTAGCACTCCAGGGGCATCATGCCGCAGACATGTAGCATGATGTCCTACCCAGTTACATTATCCTGACACCAGGCTGATCATTCGTAACACTAGCCTTTTAATGCTGAGTGCCAGGTGAGGCAGCTGTTAGTACCATTTTTTAAGTCTTTGGTTTGACTTGGTCAGGGATTGAACTCTCAATCTCCCGCTTCCATGGCAGATGCTCTAACCACTAGGCCACTGGAGCAGTTACATTATGAATTCTAGAGCAATTCAAAGCTAGCAACTAACACTAGTAAAGATCAGACCAAATGCCCACTAGCAACTGGAAGTCTGCATAAACTAATCTCACATACCCACATTAGCTGAGCCCAAGACTCGGACTAGGGCAGACATAGGTGAGATGGAAGTTACCTGTTTTAGGGCCTCGTAAAATAGTAAGGAGGAGGACTGAAATCTCTCAGTTATTTGGGCATAGCTTATTTCGATCATGTGGTACAGGAAAAAAATGCAATGGAATATCTTAAGATTCTCTCTCATTCTCTTCAAAACAAGACTGGATTCTGAAAAAGCATGTAATTTGGAATAGCATACCAATAATGAAAAATAAAAGTGAAAATGATGAAGCTTAGGTAAAGACTGATGTTTATACAGACAAACGATGGAAATTTTGCAAAAATATAAAATGCGACTTATAATCCATATCAAATTATAGGCAGCAAATATGGTATGTTTGTAAGGTTAAACTGTACATCAGCACACTACTGGCTACACATGATAAGAGTAAACTTATTACCCAAAATGCATAAAAAAACATCCCAATATGGTAAACTCCTAAAACTAGAATGTCCAATATTTTATATGAAATGCATGCTTTAAAAAGAACCAAGACTTAAACTGGAATCATCATCTCAGGTTGCGTTACAGGACAAACAGTTTCTTAGAACTTAGAAGCATCTATATAAAATTTTCTGTTAAATACAGCAATATGAAGACATGTTACTCAAAATCTTGAAGACAGGTTCCTAACATTTGATGATGGTGCTGCCTACACAATCACCACTAAACAAATAATATTTATATCTTACCAATGACAGGTAAAAAAATTTTTTTTTTACCTACCTGGAAATAAAAATCCAAAACTTCTATCAAATTTGTTCCTTCAGGAAAACACTGAAAAATATTGTGTACAGAGTTTTAATGATTTATTTTCAACATCATTATTTTTTAAGCATAGAGGAAATGATGAGCTTTTTTGTTGTACCTTATTGTCATGAAAGTCACTCTTTTTAAGTACTCTCTTAAAGTGCTGCATTGTTTTGCAGTACAAGGTCCCTCAGTGCTGAATTGTTTCAGGAGAGAAAAGAAAAAAACTGCAGTCTTTAAATTGCATTTATTTCATTAAATATACACAATTTATAGACAAACCCTATACGAAAAATGATGGTGCGTGTCTATACTTTAAGATTAGCATCAAGACACACATGTAAGTTTAACATATTTGCATGTACAGGTGTAAATACTGGTAAAATGACAAGTTACAATTGTATTTCATCAGTATTTTTGTTTGTTTTTGATGGAAAAGTTCAAATACATGTATATCTAAGAAATGTTATATTCTTTAGTAGTCCAACCATGCACATGTTATGTCTGTCACAATTTTATATATAAATTGTGAAAATCACAGGTAAAGGAAGGGTGACAGTTTTGCAAAAAATCCACTCCATGTCAGAGGTAAGTTTAAACCCTCCATTCAGTAATTAATGTTTATGAAAAACTATCACCTGTTTTTTATTATAATATCATCAAACCGAGGTCCATATCTGGTGATTAAACCTCAGCAAAGGCTTTATTTGTGTTCAATCATTGTGCTGATTTTGTGTAAAGAGTCACCTTAATTGTTCCCATTGTCTGACAGGTGTAAATTGCTTGGAATAGCTTGAAATCTATCCCATACTTTTTTTCTGCTGAAGTATGCGGTTGATATCACATCATCAGTAGCCCATTAGGAATCGAGATCAGACATATGTACCAAACCCATTGTTTTAATTGAGGTGAAAACATTTTAGATACTCAGGTGTGACATGCTGCCATTTATTCATGCGACTTTTTTGCTTCAAGTCCGCCCCAAGAACTCTCTGATCTGCATTACGATTTGTTTGATCTACTATAGGATGCAATAACTCGTCATCTAAGAAAAAGTCTTCAGTAGTCCGTAGGTTCATTATTCACCATCTCAACATTTAATTTTGAATTACCAGTGAATGGGGGTTGACAGGCATGCCATCTTTTCACATCAAGCGAGCATGTGCATCCGACTCCAGTTCCACGCACATTCCTGGCTCAAAATCATTCATGGGTATTTCCATCAATATCTTGCTTGCTCCAATAATGTCATTTTTCTCAAATTATTCAAAATCGTTATTAGCATCACTATCAGAAGTGAATATTTGTAGCAAGAAATCACCTTTGTATTCAGCGTTGGCCATTTTAGCTTTGCACAAGTACCATGTATTTAAAAGCAAGCATTTGTAAAATTTCATCATTAATAGTATAGTAAAGTACTGCAGAATGCTTGTTCCAGGCCTTTTTAAACCAATCAAATATAGTTTTACAGGCATTTATGGCAAGATGAAGTTATAGAATGCAATCATTGTTGCTCACCTCATGTTTTTTTGAAAAAAGTGTTTGGTACACATTATTAAACACAAATGTATACATTAAAAAAAAAAATTGGTGGGAGAAGTTCAATAGCCAGAAGTGTGCTTAAATATTGTTGTGGATTTTAACACCATGTTTCAGGATAGGCTATGAGTGGCCGAGTGGTCTAAAGCGCTCTCCGTTACGAATCACTGCCATCTCACCTCTGTCTGCATGAGTTCGAATCTAAGATTCTGCTAATGTAGTTATGTCAGAAAGCTTGCCAGTAGCTTCTCGTGGGTTGGTGGTTCTTTCTGGGGGTTTTCCCATGTTCTTCCTCCACCAATAATACTGGCCGCCATGTATAGCCAATCGTGTGCTGAAAAATGGTGTTAAACTCTACAAAACAAACAGGATTGTTGTGGATTTTATCACCACGTTTCAGGACAGGCTATACATGGTGGTCAGTATATATATTGTGGAAAACCCTGGGAATAAACTCCAACCCACAGAAAGCTGCTAGCAAGGTGTTTCACACACACACATCTAGCATGAGAATCAAATTAGCATGGACAGAGGTGAGATGTCAGAGACCTGTAAAGGCAAGGTCCTTAGACATCTCAGCCAACTCGGACCCCAGAAATCTGTTGACGAAAAACAAATGTCCCATCAAAATGCTTGAAAAACTGATCTAATTAAAATACATATTAATCAGAGAGATGGACAAGCAGACTGAGAGGTCATAATATATGTTCCAAATACATTGTGGTAAGCCATATAAATCAGTGTAAAAAACATTAGGGGTCTAGGACTTTACAAATGTTAGGGGTCTAGGACTTTTAAAACATTGGGGTCTAGGACTTTTAAAACTAGGTTCTAGGCATAAATTGAAATACAGCCAATTTTATAGTATGCTTCAAGAAGAACTTGCTTTAGAAAAAATACCTTATTTTCCCTCAGAAAATATGCAAGTGCAAAATTTCTGTCTGCTGTCTCACGTTCTGAGAGGAATCTAAAAGAAAAGAGAAAATATTAATATGCAAGAAACATTCAGAGTAAATTAGACTTTATTTTATGAAGTATTCATTTCACTTGGCTATCTTTGATTAAAGTTATAAAATAATCAGTTAATTTAAGGTAGATTATGTTGCAAACACAATAACAATTACAACAGTGATTGTTTGATCCGACACATTTTAAGTTTGTAGGATTTACGTGAATTTTAACTTTTCTTTTAATCCACCTCCTTTATTTGATTCAAAAGACATAATTAACATGATAATACAAAGGATCCCAGTCTTTACTTCAGTGCAACAATATAACAAATACTTGCACAAGTCAGTTATCAAAACATGTTTGACACTTAATTAGGTTCTCACATAGCTCTTACTATAGACTGATGTATTTTACACTTAATTACATGAGGACACATTGCATTTATGACAATTACACTTAAAAGAAACTAAAAAATAGAATCAGAACATGAATTTCAATTGATAAAAAAGTTATTTCATTGGCATTTATTTATTTATTAAAGTACTGTCTCCACTTGGCAAAAGTGACATTTTCATTAATCTAAATTTCTGAACATATCATTAATTATGGTGCATAAGGAATGGCGTTTGAAAAGAAAATGTAAAAAATTGTATGACATATTTACAAATTTGATATTTTATAATGTTGGTTAAAATTAACAGGTCCTATCTACCGTTTCTGATGATAAAGCAAGCAATATATCTAAGTTTGCATTATCAATTTTAATCATGATTTTCTTCAAGTTCAACAAATAAGAATCAGTTTATAGGGTATTTTCTGGCTTAAAAAATGGGACCCATAGCTGACCCTGCATTATACACAGGTTCACGAGTTAACATGGTGCAAGTTATAGAGGGAGTAGTATATATATATATATATATATATATATATATATATATATATATATATATATATATATATATATATAACAAATGAGAAACTACAAACAAAAGCATGCTGAAAATATGTGAGCAGACATTGTTGACTCTAAGTCTGTAATTGCAGTCAAAATAGGAGAGGTTTCTTTTTGCACTCTTGAATGAGATCACAATGTGATTGTGACTAATTTCAATAAGTGATTCATTCCTGGTATCTGGGCCCAGGTAAAAATAAATGGATAAAACTGGACTTGATATTGGAATGATGAGGTGCATTAGTACTTGGAAGGGAAGCACACATGAGTGTGATCCAGACAGGTACATCTGACTGGAGGCAGTCTACACAATGTAATTGAGAGAACAGAGGAAGACTACTTCATTCTTTTCTATGGATGATCTGAGCAGACGTGTTTTGAATGTTTTCAAGTTTTTGTAACCTGATGGAAGTAAAGTACAATTGTCAAGTCAAAAAAAAATTCCAAGGGACACACATGTGCTTTAGTGTTTTCAACAGAAATAAAATTGTGAATGAAGCTAAAGAATGGACACTTTATTCTATGTAAATAATAAACTTTTTCTGGAAACCACTGCATTTCTTTCAGTATGTGACACCTTGATCTTTGCCATTTTGATCCCAAAGATGGTCACCTTGTCCATATTCAAAGTGCAAGTCATCCATAGAGTTTGGCTTAGAATGGTGATGTACAACATAAACCAATCTTCTTCTTTCATTCAGTGTGTTATGGCTCCAAAATAAATAGAGATTCTTCCTTATTCTAAATTCAAGCTGTCCAAAGAGTGAGCAGTCTCACACAGAACCAATGTTTTCATGTGGAATCAATTTTGATTCTTTCATCTACAATGATTTCAAAATCAGCAGAGCCCTTGCTTATGAATATATATATATATATATATATATATATATATATATATATATATATATATATATATATATATATATATATATATATATATATATTCTTACTGATCTTTGCTTACATGTGGACAGAATGACAAAGACCTATGCACACATGTCAAAATGTTGACAAAATCTATTCACATATGTGTGAAAAGGATGACAAAGACCTATGCACTAAAGTGTGAAAGGATGACAAAGAACGATGCACATATGTCAAAAGGATGACAAAGATCTATGCACACAGTAGCTGCTGTAACATACTCAAAGGAAATCACTGCTAATTCAACAAGGACCTACTCAAAACATCAGTTTTCACAAAAGTAAGCTTTCATCATCAGTAAATTTTAAATGTGTTTAAAAAATACTTATAGCTGAACAACTTACACTGAATTGTTGAATGACAAATATTCTCCACCAGCCATTTTCTTGAAATGCTGTGACGTCTGCAAAAAATGCAAATAGTTAAACAAAAAAATAATGACAGGAAAAAAATGCTCCCTTTTGCTGTTACACGTCATAAAGTCAAGCCTATAGGTCAAAGGTCGCTTTACAGGGCTTTGCTGATGCTCATCCTGCCCTGAATCTAAGTTTTCTTTTAAGATTTTGCAGAAATCAATCACATTTTGAAATTATTTCAAATATAGAAATAATCATGTTTTACCTCATTAATATGGAGTAGATTCTGACTTTAAAAAAATGAAGCTGCTGATCAACTTGACAGTCATCTGTAATACTGACAATGTAAACATTCTCATTCAAGGAAATGCTTGCAACATGTTTACATGGTTGAATTGTGTTGATAAACATATTGCATTAATACAGGGCAGAAACGTTTTTTACTGATGTTTTACCTGTATGGCCTACTACCTTTTATACTTTGTCCTTCTCCCCCATCTGAAAGAAACTGTCAGTTCCAAAAGTTATATACATTTTCTTTTATATAAAGAGACAAACATATATTGCGGTGAAGCTGCTCTGGAAACATGGACAGCAAGAGCAACTCGGTTCTAACCAGGATTCACACAGGGAATATAGCAGGGAATTTTGAACAACAATACCATGCATTCCCTAAAGGTGTGCAAAGATGATTACAAAAAAAAATGCATTACTTAAAACCCACTTCCACCAACCTCAATATAACTACGGAAAGCAGCAATATATACATCTAATGAAGTATTTTTTTCTATCCAATAGATTTAATGTCAGTGTTGTTGCAATTATTTGAGTATTTGCATTTGCAAATGGTGACGATATTTGACAAAATGAATGTTAAGTACACATTTTTCTTCTTCTTTTTATGTGTATTAAATACTTTCAAGAAAACATACAATGCTATCATTTTCTAGAAGATTTCATGAATTGATTATTATTTTCAATTGGACAATGTTATGTTTTAAGGTCACATGACCTGACACTCCTTTGGGATATCAATACACACATGTTGAGATGCAAAAATCCTAACACTGTCTGTGAATATTTTATGTATTGTGTAACGCATTAAACCGTTGGGAAACAAAAGCATGTGAACCAAATTTGGTTAGAAACATATAAAGAAGTGACAAGTATATTACAGAATCCTGAAAGAATCTGGAAAAATAGACAATGATATAGATGGAAAAGCTACCATGTAGAATTACCCAGTCACCTGTTCTGCAAAGGTGGCAAAAATTTTAAACATTTTATATGTGAACTAGATCTGTCAGTAAGCAGTACATATTGAATACTACACCCTCTCCTTTCCCTCCTATAAGTGAGGCCCCGAGTGGTTGAGTGGTCTAAAGTGCTGTCCATTATGAATCACTGCCATCTCACCTGTCTGCATGGGTACGAGTCTCAGATTTGGCCAATGTGGGTAAGTGATAAAGCTTGCCAGTAGCTTCTCGTGTGTTGGTGGTTCTTTTCAGGGTTTTCTGGGTTCTTCCTCCACCATCAATACTGGCTGTCATGTATAGCCTATCTTGTGCTGAAAAAATGGCGTTAAACAATAAAAAACAAACAAACAAACTCCCTCCTATAAGCAATAAAGCAACAATTCTTGTCATGATACAGATACAAAAATACAAATATCATGAAGAGATTCTGAACTTTCAATTGAATAATATATATATAACATAACTTGGAGGGTTACTTGGAGTGCAGTCTGCAACCTTACAAACTGAAGCAACAAGAAACCGAAGCTTTATGCTCTTTGCAGGCTGTGCATTACAACATTCTAATGATGATGCAGAAAGGTGTTATCAATTAATTGCACCACACAAAAATTATTCAAGGGAGAGAACTGTTGAAAACTTGTTAAGTGGGAAGCTTACTAACTACATGTCAGTATTAGTCACCAGAGAGTAATGCATTTTAAAATCTTCATAGTAAACTATAAGATGAACCTTTCATTTTCATTAACTGATAATATACGAACTCATTAATTATTGTAATACCATAAATGAAATCCAATTTATGATCAAAACTTGCTATTTTATTATATTATGTGCGTGTTTTGGGATTTTTAATAAAGCTTAAACAACTTTAGTCATATTGCTGCGATGTCTGCTGCTTATAATGAAATCCAAACAAGCAGCATTATGTGACCTCCTGCATCTAAGGTAGATGCTAGAACCGGAGTGGTCAGTTCATAAATTATTAAGTCAACAAAAGTGTGACAGACGTATGGCTGGAGAGGCTGATCTCTAGTACACCACTGTAAAACAACCTACGCGTATATGTTTCTGTAACAGAGTGAGGATGGTTGGTAAAAAATAATGGATACTTACATAATCAAATCTGTCTGCAAGATTAAGATCCTGTTTCATCAGCGAGCAAAGAACTATGGCACCAGAGTTGACCAATGGATTATGAGGCTTTTCTGCAAAAGAACAGAAAACATGATGACAAAGATGACAAAAAGTGTTAACTACTGAACATTTGAAACCTTTTGTTCAAAAACTGTTGAACAACGCAGCTGTTTTTGCTTTATTCTGCATCCATCAATTTCAATCCTCTCTGTGAGCTACTCATCTTCATCAATCAACATATTCTCTCAATTGTGTGGATGGCGGTTGCGCTACAAAGGAGCTGACAGATCTTAGCACACATACTAAAACATAGCCTGAGCACAACTATCTGTATAATTAGGCTTAAAAAACGATGCTTACATTTCAAACAATATCTGGATTACCCACAGTTGTTAAATTCCTTCAAACCACATGGTAGTATGATTGTGCGAATTGTAAAGAATTGGGAATGAAGAGAAGCTTAATGTTGCTATTTTCAAATGAACTGACATATTGCTAGTCTTTAGAGATACACTGGTAAAGAGTGAATGACCCCTGCCCCCGATTAAAAAATATATTGTAATCTCCTGAAAAATTAATCTTTTTCATTAGATATAGCTATACTTCAAAGAAAGGAAATTATTAAAATATTGAAATATCATTGTTACAATGGTATTGATTGTAATTCCCATTGTTATTATAACTACAGTAAAACCAAAACTGAAAAAAAATTAAAAAAAAAATAATTGTAAGTGTTTTTGTCTTAGCAACAGAAATATGAGGAATAGTTTTTTTTTTAAAAATGTTTTAACGCCATTTTTCAGCACAATATAGGCTATACATAGCAGCCAGTATTGATGGTGGAGGTGGAGGAAGAACCCAGAAAAGCCCGTGAAGAACCACGACCTACGAGAAGCTACTGGCAAGTTTTCCCACATACCCACATTGGCTGAATCCGAGATTCAAACCCACGCAGACAGATATGAGATGGCAGTGATCCATAACAGACAGTGCTTTAGACCACTCATCCACTCGGGGCCCCATGAGAAACAGAATCCAACAAACACGATTGACTTTCTTGTTCAGTATAGAAAATACATGTGAGGATAAATATATTCTTCTTGCATTTCAATTTGGAAATATATGAGCCTGTAAAAAATGTTGTCTAGAACATGCAATGAATACCTATACAATGTTCACTTGTATTCTACAAAACAATATTCATAACAACAGCTATTTCCAGCAAATATTTTTCTGAAAATAATTTTAGGACTTGAACAAATGGTACATCTTGTTTTCCTGAAAGTAAAAGAATGAAAATGGTTACATCTATGGAATTGTGTCATCATTTTTTCAATACTCACTCTTTCGATTCAGGGAGATTTCATTAAATGCTGTACCACTCGGCTCATGACCCACATACTGATGGACAGCCTCTGGCGTTAACTCATCCAAAACTAGACCATAGGTCAAAGGTTTGCTGATAGACTGGAGGCAGAATGGTAAATTAACATCTCCGCTAGAATACCTAGATAACAAATACATGCATGTATTAAAAGATCACAAACAAGACAAAGTTAAATCATTATTACTACAAATTGGAGCCTTAAAAGTTTATCATGTCATCTCTAAATAAAAACGGCATTATAATGGGTCCCTTATAAATAGGACCATGTTATACTGAGGTATGAAAAAATGGTACTGAGAAAGCTTTTTGTAAGGGACCATGTTATAATGTGGTTCCTTATAAATGAACCACACTGCACTGAAACAGAACATAGCTGTATTATACCATGGTGACATAAAAATAGGACCATGTTATATTGAGGCATGTTTTACAACTGACCATGTTATACTGAGATAGCTCTTTGTAAGGGACCATATTATAGTTAGGTACCTTATCAAGGAAATGAATTAACTGAAGCTGAACAGATGTCATGTTATAGTATGGTGCCTTCAAAAAGTGACCATGTTCTACTTTGGTACCTTATATATAGGATCATGTTATTCTTAGGCACCTATTACAAGTGACCATGTTATACTCAGAAAACGTATAAATGTCGCCATGTTACACTTAGATACCCTTTACAATTTGACCATATCATACTGAGGTGCCTTATAAAATGACCATGTTATTATGATGTACTTTAAAATGGAATTGCATTACACTCAAGCACCTTATAAAAAGGGCAATGTTATACTGAGGCACCTTATTAAAAGGGCAATGTTATATTGAGGTACACTGGATAAATGAACCATATTAAATGAGTTGCCTTATAATGGAAATGCCTTATATAAAGGATTGTCTTATACTGAGACAATACAATTTACTGTTGTTATACCTAGGCATCTTTTAAACAAGACCATGTTAACATGAGGCATCATCTAAAATTCATTGTACTGAGGTTTCATGGTAAGAGTGAACACAAATCTGCCATCATATGATTATACATGTACCAATAGAAGTGTCTACACTGTTTATTCTAATTATATATATTATATATTATATTTAATTAATCCCTCATAATGCTTCCACAATAGTTGAAGAGCTTAACATATGCACTAGTAGGACATGATTGAAAATTGATCTAACTGACCACGGCTAAGTCAAGCTATGTGGCCATGAACAAATCCAACTGTGAATAAACCATTTTTATTTAATAAATGTACTTGGACCTTTAGACCATACAATGTATTGGTTTTTTTTTTTACCTAAGTGCAAGCCATCCATTATGTTTTTATAAAGGATATTGCTCTAGAACAACCGTTATTCTGCAAATCCAATATTTCTTTGAGTAAAACTAATTTTGATTTTTGACCTGTTAATCTTTCTTAACCAAACATCAATTCATCAATAAACGTTGTTGAAAGTAGACTGAAATTGTTTGGCAGAAAACACTTAGTTTTTAGCCATAGAACATTAAAATCAATGGTTTCTTTCTTATTCCATGTCAAGCACAAATGTTTGCCAGATTGCAACGTAGAACTAATGATACTGCTCATAATCTTTCTTTTAATGTTTCCCTCAATGACTTTATCCTTTGTTTCCTCCCCCACCAAAAAATAAAAATAAAAAAAAATTGATAGGTATTCTTCCTTACACAAAGTGCAAGCCATCAATCAGCTTTCATCCTGGTCTGTGATACAAAGCTAGTATGGAACGTAAACTGTGTAGTAAATTATGCTTTCCCTAGAATACTTACCCAATCACAATAATGTTAGGAATACCACTCCAACCACCTCAAGAATCCAGTACTTGCAAAGATGAAAATTTGTCTATTCTGTCTATAATAGGTGGACAAAGGGGAATAACTCTTGGACATTACCTCTCTTGGCAGTTTACAGGTGGTGCTAGTTTTAAGCTCACATTGCACGGAGGATGGGGGGATATTAAAGCAATGCGATTCAGTAATTATTCAAGGAAAATTATTTTACTTACAAAAAGCTTTTCTCCATCAAATACGTGTTCGATTACATTAACGTTAGGAGAATAGGTAGTAATAAGATGGCCTGTTGAGCATCCAACCAAACCCACGAGTAACCTCTGATTGTAGAACATAGGATTCCTATATGAAGGTTAACCCACTCTTCAAACGGTGAGCGCCACACCTGGAAAGATGAAATAATGACATCTTCTTGGCACATACAATTGCCATATCCAGTGAATGCTGAGTAGTGCTCCTCTGTATGCACTGATGTCAACATACTACTTGTGCAACTTAGTGTACCCGATCCAGAGTTTGCCGCTGTGAAGCTAATTCTCGTAGATAAAACTCTAGAAGGTTGACTGTGTATCCCATTCGATGGCCTCGATGATATCTTTGATCAAAATATGACGGTTAAGGCAAGGGTTGCAGAGATTCCTCTTTATCTCATGAACATAACTCTTCATGGGTGACTCTGTGTTATTTCGGAATATGTCATGCATATTACCGGAATATGTCATGCATATTACCAATTCAACCATGATGAGAGAGCTTGAGGGGATGTGTCCTCTTTCACACGTTTAATTGTGAGAAAGCGATATTTTTTGAGCTCCACAAACTGGCTCAGAAGTTTTAGTTAAAGTCTGAGAATAAGTACCCGGACACGTTTGAAAGCCTAGCAGTTTGTGTCAATGCAGGAAACATTTTGTATGAAAGGACCTTCAGCAAGAACCTCTTAAAATGCTCGAATTTGTTGTTTGCATGCAGCCAAATCAGAACTCAAGATATATTCCAATGGAGGAAGCGATGCATGTGATTTCAGCCATTGGAAGCCAAAGCTGAGAAAACAAGTACAATTGTCTTTGTAATTGTCAATATTCTCCCTGACATGATAACGGAATGTTCCTTTAATATCAATCGGGGCCACCTTTTTGTCCACGAACAGGCAAAAAATTTCAGCTACATGTGGAATGTAGGCAATAAAAGGGACGCTGTTTGTGACTTTTCACCAGTTCCTGAACAAAGAGGCACTTCTTAAGTCTTTAAGGCAGAGAGCCTTCTATCTCATGCAATTCTTTCAAATATGA
>JAQISU010000085.1:797500-802500 GCA_029339505.1 Unio delphinus | reverse complement strand
CTTAGCCCAGCGCACAAGGCGATTGCCTAGTTCGCCTAGCGGAAGCGCCGGCCCTGGTCCTAGACGATCTAAATTTGCGTCTTTAAAAAAAAAAAAAATACACCAAACAACAGAAGATCTGCAAGTGCATTGTGTTGCATCTGATCTGGGTCTTAATAATGCAGTCTGCATTGGGATCTGACTAGTATTAACATAAACGAATAATACCTATATGACTAAACGACTAATAAGCGAGAATGTACCGATATTACTAATAAATGCGTATTTACGTATGTGACTAAAAACTAAATATGTACCTATAAGACTAATACACGAATCTGAGCCAATATGACTAATACACGAGTACGTACCTTTATGAATAATGAACGAGATTGTACCTATGTGAACAACAAACGAGTATGTACCTATATGAAAAGTAAACGAGTACGTACCTCTAGGTCTAATAATCGAGTACGTAGCTACAGACGAATAAACGAATACGGTAGAGGAAATTTGAGTGAAAAGGGTGAATGGCGGCTAGATTTGACAGATTGTGTGGAAAAAAAGTTACGTTATATCCGTTATTCGCTCATTGAAAGCAAACTCTGTTCATATAATGCTCAAACGCATTGGCTGGAATGACATACTGTAGAACAAATTTCTTTCTAGATCTCGTGCGAAGTAAATTTTTCACCCACCAGATGAAATACCGGTATATCCGCTATTCGTTCATAGGAAGACTATTGTCATTCGAGTTTGTGTTCCAATGTATTGGCTAGTATGTATTGGCTAGCAAGAAGTAATAACAGAATGAAGTAGAAAATTTCTTACTGGATCCCCAGCAATGTCGGTGGTTTACCAGTTTCATATGTGTTTTTGTGATTCTTCCTATAGAAAACACAACTCCATTTCCCATTTCAAAGTAAAATAACACATTAAGAAAAATTAATCGCGCATTGTTGCCTTTAAACTCTTTTAAACAAGGCCTCAATATTTCCCGTCAGACTATCAAGAATCTAAGAATAATTACGAATTTCACGGTTATACCATTGTCCGTGTCTACTAACGTCAGTGAAATATATATATATATATATATATATATATATATATATATATATATATATATATATATATATATATATATATATATGTATGTATATATATGTATGTATATATATATGTATGTATCTATATGTATATATATATATATATATATATATATATATATATATATATATATATATATATATATATATATATATATGTATCTATATGTATATATATATATATATATATATATATATATATATATATATATATATGTATCTATATGTATATATATATATATATATATATATATATATATATATATATATATATATATATATATATATATATATATATATATATATATATATATATATATATATATATATTCGCGGCCTAGGATAAAATATAGACTCTTTGTTTATTTATGTTACCTGAATAGGTATGTTTTTGATTTAACAGAATTGAAATTGAACGTATCATTGTGGTTGTTGTACATGTGTATATTTTACAAAGGAGAAAAACAACTGTACAATGTTAAAATATACAAATGAGATAATCAAGACTTCTCTTACTTAAAAGAATAAACCAAAAACCCCACTTATATTCAACGATATGTGTGTGTGTGTGTGTGTGTGTGTGTGTGTGTGTGTGTGTGTGTGTGTGTGTTTAGGAATTTTAACGTAGCTTTAACAATTTTCCAGTCATATCGCTACGATGTCTGCAGTCATGCTGTTTATAGTGATGTCTAGTACTGGGGCATCATGCCTCATATATGTATCACACCCAGTCACATTATCCTGACACCAGGCCGGCCAATTCAAACACTAACCTCTTAATGGGTAGATCCGAAATGACCTGTTAAGCTCCGCCCCCTTAGAGACTGTTACTACGAACCCCAAGCTTCCCATTAAAATGGCTGAATCATCACAGAATACAGGCACCATGTCAGATTCTCATTTCACTTAAATACCTTCCTGATCAAGAAAAACTTTCCAGTAAGGTGTTGCAGCGACGCAGCTGTTAATACCATTCTGATAAGTCTTTGTAAGACTCGAACCCAGGCAGGCAGAGGTGAGATGGCAGCGATTCGTAATGGAGAGAGTTTTAGACCTGACGATCACTCCGGCCCCCCTTGAAACTGTTTAAGTACGATTTAGTAATATTAGTAAACAATGACCCCATGGATACTTTAGCAAACTAATGTAATAATTGGAAACTAAGTATTGACTGTCTAGTAACATGACAGAAATCAGGAGGGGTGGTATAAGGATCTGCAAAATGAAACAAGCTGCAAGGAGAATTAGAGGAAGAAATAAAAGCTACATTATAGAGAGGAGCTTTAATGTTTGAAAATAAACATTTGACAGAATAATGACAAATATAAAAACAAACAAACAAAAAAA
Source organism: Unio delphinus (assembly GCA_029339505.1). NCBI lineage: Eukaryota > Metazoa > Mollusca > Bivalvia > Unionida > Unionidae > Unio > Unio delphinus. The sequence goes on along the minus strand of JAQISU010000085.1, from coordinate 800,068 downwards.
CGGACAATGTCGATTTGATCGAACAACTCACAATCACTACACTGGAGACTAAACGACATAAGTAAAAATGGACAAAACTAAATAAAAACAATGTGAAAATATTTAACATGCCAGAGACGAAAAATGAACCAATAAATACAAAAAAATGCTCACGTTTGTGAATATACAGATAAAGACTTGGAGCAGAGACACATGCACGCCATTAATGAGATTCCCTTACCCAATGGAGTCCCACAGTTTGTTTGTTTGTTTGATTAGGATTTTTAACGTAGCTTTAACAATTTTTCAGTCATATCGCTACGATGTCTGCAGTGAGGCAGTTTATAGTGATGTCTAGCACTGAGATATCATGCCGCAGACATGTAGCATGATGTCTCACCCAGTCACATTATCCTGACACCAGGCCGACCAGTCCTAACACTAACCTCTTAATGCTGAGCGTCAAGCGAGGCAGCTGTTAGTACCATTTTTTGTAAGTCTTTGGTATGACTCGGCCGGGGATCGAACCGACGACCTCCCGCTTCCGGGGCGGACGCTCTAACCACTAGGCCACCGGAGCGGTTAGGAGTCCCACAGTAATAACGAGATTTTGAATTCAGAGGCTAAAATAGTCCTAGTAAATGACACATGGAAATTAAAGAAAAAAACATTCAATAAGAGAGCAGCTCAATCAACTAAACATGGGTTTTATGAACAGACTCTCCAAGAACTCTAAGATAAAATCTGCATGGTGCTTTTGTATTTGTCGAGTACAGGGAGACAACTTCGATTTGACATTTTCCTGATGACCATGATGCAGTAATCATAGATCGCATACGTAACCTTAACATGTTTCACTGGACAATTTTTTTTTTTTTTTTTGGGGGGGGGGGATATTATTGGACATTTCGTCACCCTATACTTATCAAAAAGTTTAGAGAACTGAAACGTGTATATATTATTACAGATCGTATGATTGTGCAAAGGCTCGTATACATCATCGTTTTATACTTTTGCATATAACTTTTCATACTTAATAGTAAACCTCTCAAAGTATCAAATAAATATTAAAGTAGATTCTGCACTAATAGAAAGAAATAACTGTCAGTAATACAAATGTAGTAACCACATATTCATGCAAGCCGTGCGTTAGTATCTGTGTATTAGTCAGCATTTAGTTCTTAGTTTATTTTTGGTTAATTGTCTCATTCATTTAGCTAATCATTATGCTTGCTTGTTTCTTTCTTCCAAATTCTAATTTGTTCTGCACCTTTTAATTTGTGAAGTATGTATGGGGAAAAAGAGCATGCGCAGATTATTGTATGAACACCTAATGTTTATTCAAACAAAGGTATTCTTTAGTCAATTCAATCTTTGCTAGTCTTGGTGATTTCATCAGTAACTGGAACTTGTGAGTAGTAACTCACCTGCGGCTGAGTAATACAAGTCGAATTACTACGCATTGTATTGACTTAACGTCACTCAGCCTACGCACAGATTACTAATTTGACAGCTATACTAGTAAGACAGCTCAAATGACAGGTGCAGGAGTACCTTACACCTATGGGGATTAACAAACAAAATACAATGGGTAATTTATTCGTGTTATGCATTTTACTGGTTGGCGTGTGATTAGCCATGCAATGAAACACTACGTGACAACAATTGCTAAATATTTGTTCTAGCAGACATAAACGAAAGTGTTGGTGATAATATTGATGATGATATTAATAATAAATATTGCTATTATTATTAATAAGATAAAAAGATAAAAATTATTTGTTGACAAGACTGCATTAAACAGGTCAGTAGAATATTTGCAGACTTCTTTTTGTTTCTTAAGAAAAAATATGCTGACCTAGTCACGCTTAATAACGCACAAAAGAATATCCACGATTAATATCACTACATTTAAGTGTACAGCGTGCTGATAATCACAACTTATGGGGTCCGAAAAAAAAAAGATCCTTTAATAGTCATTACACTTCTCCAAGCTTATAGGTGTGTGTGTGTGTGTGTGTGTGTGTGTGTAATGTAGTATGTTCCAGTCTAGAGGTCTGGTTGCTATTTCTACGGCAGATATCAAACCACTGATATTTGCTATCTGTAATGTTTCTTATCACCAATTTCTTTACTTATAACAAAACGTTGTGTATTATAATAAAAGCGTGATAAATTTATAATTTTACACTGACAATGGATAGCTCAGAGATAAAAATTTCAGCAAACTGTTGATATTCTGAATATTTTGAAAACTTAAGGACGTTTTTGATTATCTTAGAGAAAATAGTGTTATATATATATATATATATATATATATATATATATATATATATATATATATATATATATATATATATATATATATATATATATATATAATCAAAAGTTGCATGCAAAAAATACAATTACAACACTCAAGAACTGAGTATGGTGAAAATATATACAATATTAAATTCATATCTATGATAAACTAATAGAATTCGTTATTTCTTGATACACTGTTAATGAAAATCGGTAGGAAAAAACATTATACATGTTCAATATAAAAATATAACGTAAATCAAGAAGAAAAAAAAACAGTGCAGC